>JACSYO010000348.1:0-40000 GCA_016806645.1 Ophiodon elongatus
TCATGTATCGACATCTAGAGTGTCATAGATGATCGAGGCTGTAAGTTTGTTTGTGAGTAAATGAGTTGTATGAAAATCAAACATATTTAGTCCCATTTAAAGACATTGCAGGATATTTAAAAGTCATGTGTAGCCTTATAGATGGACTCAAACACATTTTTTTTATCAAAAATACAGATGACATAACGCTGATGTCTCAGTGGAAGCTACAAACTTAACTTGCATAAACATATAAAATCCAACAGAATAAACACCAGTTTGAAATATGATATATTCCCTGGATGCCACACAAAAAGACATTCAGGGAAATAGACAAAAACAGACATATCTGTTTTTAAAAATGAACGCTTTGTGTAAGTAATATTGAAACACTTATTGATGGAACTTGATCTGCTATAGAACTTGAAACTTGTAAGTCAAAATTCATTGATCAGACAGTGAATTCTAGATGCTGCCGTTACTCTTCACTGTGCGTCAGTCATAGAAAGAAATTATTAGGTTAAACACCATCCAAGGATGAGGAGTCATTTATCTTCAGTATTATTACAGAAGAAATGAGAAACTAGTCTGTCATCAGTGTTGATACATTAGTTAATTTTGGCTGGGAAGAACAACCTTTTGAGGTGTTTATTGATTTCTTTCATTTTTAATCCATAAATGATCGGATTAAAGAGAGGGTGATACAAAATTATTTGTAAAGTCATTATTAAATTCACAGTTTTGGGAACATCTGACTCCAGTCCAGCTATAATGACATCATACGCACACAAACAGAAAAAGTTAATCAAAACTATCAAGTGAGGTAAACAGGTCTGTGCAGCTTTTCTTCTGACTTCTCCACTACTTTGATAGGTTATGATGAGTATCCTTGTGTACGTAAAGAATATGAAAAGCACAGGAAGGAGGGCAACATTAAGCATTATGATCATATCCCGTACAAGATGTGCTTTTGAGGACACACATTGAAGTTTGTAAACTGTATTGTTGCAAAAAAGTCCATTTAAAATAAAGCTACAGAGCTTTTCTTTGGCACTCAGAGCAGTTGGCACTGCGACCTGAAAGGCCGGCAGAAGCCAAGCTACAACCAAGACCATACAGACAGTTGTTTTTCTCATGATAGTTGGATATTGCAGAGGTTTACATATAGACACATATCTGTCATAAGACATGGCTGCCAACAGTAAGAACTCTGAACCACCTAAAGAGTAAAATAAATGAAACTGAAAGAGACAGGCTGAGTAAGATATGATCTGTTTCTCAGATAAAAAGTCAATCAGAAGCTTTGGGTAGATCGCAGTGCTGAACAGAACCGCGTTCAGTAACAAAGCTGCAATGAAAATGTACATAGGCTCATGAAGGTTTTTGTGAATCCAGATGAGGTACACAATAATAGAATTACTGCAGATTATCAGAATATATATTACAAATATAATAGAAAAATAGAGATATCTATATTTGTGCACTTCGACATGCCCACCAAAAGTTACATATGTTACATTTAAATCAGCATCCATTAACGTTGTCAAAAACAAAAACGAGTCACAGAATAAACATGTACCTTGTGCAGGAGAGTATTTGCATCCTTTACAGTTACACGACCTCCAAACACACTGAGAGTGTTTTCAACTGTTTGAGTCACCGTTCATCATATGTGTTCACCCTCCGTGGATCTCATTGCAACTCTTCACCAAGAACGACTAACTTGTAAACTGCTTCATCAAACTCTAGAGGCCTGAACTTGTGGGCAAACTCTCAATGTCTCAGGAGACCTGCAGCCGGGAAGGGGACGTTGAACTAAGCAGGAGTTGCAACAACAACATAGACCAGTATTTCTCAAACTGTGGGGCGCGCCCCTCTAGTGGGGCGCAGGGGGAAATGCAGAATATTTTTATTTCAAGAACTTTATTGAGAACTTCACATATTACAAAAGTACAAAGTACATGGACATAAAATTTATGATGTGTTCACACCAAAAGCGTTGAGAATTTTCACGCGAGTTTACTCGCCGGACTATTTGTGGTTATTTCGCTTCATTCGCGTTAGACGTGCTGGAGAGGGGGCGTGGCTTATGTCCGTGGAAATAGTTAATTTCCACCATCCACCGTGGAAGAAATAACCACTATTTCTGCTTTGTACATGTTGTGGAAGTCCCACAAACGTCGGAAGATCAAACGCCCTCGTGTCTGGGTTCATAACATCACCCGTAGCCGCACACAGCTTCTCCAGGATCGGGAGGACTGCCGCTTCCAGTCTATTAACTTCTCCTCCATAGTTTCTGATTGTTGTGGCTGGATTTCTTTCGTTTATTGCGTATTCTGCTCGATGATGGCTAACTTCCTTAAAACCTAATTCTGTATAAACTTCACAACTATTTCCTATCTGACTGCTAGTGAGACGCCACAGGAACTCACTTACGGGACCTCAGTAATTGACCACCCACAGAATACCAGAGAGATTGGATCAAAGTTCAATTCACGTAGATTTATTTGCAATGCACAGATTACAAATAACTCGAGTTGCTGTCCGGAAATACAACCCACGAACATTCAGATTGACATAGTTTTTATAATGCAACATTCTGATCCAGGTGCAGCCCCCGGTCCCACCCTTTAACCCCGTCCCCTGCGGCCATTTTGACCTCGTATCAGGTGACCTCATACCTCACGCACGCCATTTTAACCAGTTGACGCCGTCTCAATCCGAAACTGATTATTTCACTGTCTGCCTCATGTTTATTTTCCCGTGCCATAATATTCCCCTGCTACTAGCCATAATATCCACAACAGCTGAGCCTAAGGCGCTAACTTATCGTGACCTTGTCGTCTTCTGCCTTCACTGGGTTCTCTTCTCGGCCCCCTATCTTCTGAGTCTGTCTAACCCCCCGGCCCCCTTTCGTTGGGCCTGCTTACAGCTATACCTGAATGTAACTTTATAATACCATGTCAGTGATTAATTAGATACATAAAACTATGAATATTGTGCTCTTAATAACCCTAATATATGTGTTAATGCGGCTTCATAGTTATCCTAAGCGTGAGACATTTATTAAGCATACACATAAAATATTTTCCTTTAACATGATTCAACAGCGGCAAGACGTCAGTGATGACGGGCGGAGCTTCTCAACACTGATTGGCTTTCGTAACACAGCGTCATGCAAATGAGGCGAATTGTTCGCGTCGCGCTATTTGCGCTATTTGTGCTATTCGTGTCTACGCATTAACTTTGTATGTAATCTACTCACGCGAAAAAATCGCAATCCTTGGCGACTCACGGGCGTTCTGCTTCCCTTCGCCACATTGTACCTCTGTGAGATCGGCTGCTCTGCTTATCAAGTCTGACACCCCGTTTTAAAAATATTTGTAGTGGAAAACAGGCTCATTGCAGCTACTAATACTGAGACAACTTAATGGCTCACACATATCTGACCTCATTTGGTTTTGTTTTGCACAGGTTGCACGTTATTGTTGTTTCGAAAAGATATGCACTGTAAAACTCAGTAAAACTCTTTATTGTCAAATATTAGAACTTGTTTTGTTTTGTTTTTCACAGGTTGCACTTTATTGTTATTATCTTGAAAAGATATTCAGTGCAAAACAGGTTAATTGCAGCCACAATAAGCTATGTTTTGCCAAATATTAGTTATTATTTGCACAGATAGAACTTTATTTAAATTGTTCTAACAAAGTGATTGCACATTGTATTTGTTTTTGTCTGAAGGAGCAATCTGGTTTACTTGAAAGTGATTTTCTTTATCTATTAGTTGAGAAAGCTCAGATGGAGGGAGTCACAAAATGTTGTTATTTCAATAAAAATTCAACATGGACCATTTTGTTACAATTTTGTCTGGGCGGTTGGGCATGAACATTTTATCCTCCAAAGTGGGGTGTGACAGAGAAAGTTTGAGAACCACTGAGGTAGACAACTAAAGTCTGCTGAGACTGGACCTGCAGCAGAGCCATACACAGTTTAAAGTTACTATGAGGATATTTTAACTGGTTCTGAACCAGTCTCAGTGTAGTCCTGGTCCTCTCTAGACCTCCATCAGTAACCAGACCACCAGAGAGAAGATGGTCTGGTTCTAGAGAGTTCTTCTTAAAGCTCCTCATCGGAGCCACCGGGTCGGATTCTGGTGAAACCAGATGACATCATGCAGGTTCACCAGAACCTCCTTCAGCTCAGACGCTTTATTATCTTCACACCAAGTTATTGATGACACATCTGAGACCGTCTTGTTTGTGTTCATGAATATGTGGCAGCTGCACACTGTAAATTATCAAAGTCTATAAATAGTGGTAATAATAAAAAGGTAACAACAAAATGCTTTCTTTTATTTATTCTTTTATTTTTTTCACAATACAATTCAAAACCACATTTTTGGATATACTGACAAACCAGACACTTAAAATCAAAAGCTAAAGAGAAAACTCATCAGTATTATTATAGAAATTATTATTATTTGACAACAACAGTATTGTTTTACTTGTTTTTTTATTTCTCGATAGCATTTGACTCCACTTTGCCTCTCAGGGCACCAAATGACAGAAGCACAAGCTGCTGCTTTCAAGGCTGTTGATTTAAAATGTTGACTTTTTCTTTAGGACCATTATAAACTTTAACAAGACAACCAGAAACAATGACGCCAATACAGTTCATCCAAAACTAACAATTCAGAGTGTCGATAGAATAAAAATATTCTCATTTGTTGTTAAAGAATCAGAAACAGAACTGTTTAGTGTCACATAGAAGTAATTTGGCTCAGTGATTGGTGCTTAACAATGAAAACAGTGCAATAGTATGAGACGAAATGATGAGATGAAAATTTACGATAAAATATAGTAAACAGCTGATGGGCCGCAGCCTCCTGCCAGATTGAAGGGACTTGAGGAGTTTGTGTCTAGGGTGAGAGTCACTTTTAGGTAAAGTCACCCTCATGAAGCATTCTTTATTCAGTGTTGGAGTGTCAAGACAATTTCTTTTCATTATTATTATCATATTGTTGGAGTTGATGGTGCTCGATACTGTGGCACGTGGCCTCTTCATGCTACATGGTTCATGAATTATCTAAAGGCCACAGTGTAAATTATCTCTTACTTAGGATTGTTGAGACTAGATACTTTAATTTCATGTATTCTGACAGATTTACACAAAAAACAATATAGTTTACATTCTAATCTAATAAATCTATAACTCTTACGATCACAAGTCTAATATCGGTCTCGTACATTTGTCCTGTGTTGTTCTTTCAAATATAGAAGTGTAAAAACTGTCTGATCATTCAAAAGGACATGCATGAGGGACTCTCCAGTATATTCTTTAACTTATTAAGGGTCCTTGACTGGAAAAGGATTGAGACACTTCTGCATTAGACCGTTCTGCAGAACAATCCACTCAGGTGTTTATAAATTTCTTTCATTTTCAGTCCGTATATGATCGGATTCAAGAGAGGATGATACAAAATCATTTGTAAACTCAATATCAGACGTACAGTTTTGGGAAAATCAGTGTCCAGTCGAGGTAGAAGAACATCATAAGTAATCAAACAAGAAAAGCTGATGAGAACCAGCAGGTGAGGTAAACAGGTCTGTGCAGCTTTGCTCCTGACTTCTCTACTGCTTCGATAGGTTATTATAAATATCTTTGCGTATGTAAAAACTATGAAGAGCAATGGGAAGATTAATACGTCTACTAACACGATCAAGCCATATATATTCATCAATTGTGAGCTCACACAGTGAAGTTTGGTAATTGTGCTGTTGCAAATGATTCCTTTCAAAGTAAAGCTACACAGTTTTTTTTTTAAACTCGATGGTAACGGGACTATCATCTGACAAGCAGGAACAATCCAAGCTGATAACAGGAGGATTTGAACTTTGCGTTTTCTCATGATGGTTGAATATTGCAGAGGTTTACATATAGACACATATCTGTCATAGGCCATGACCGACAACAGGAAGAACTCTGAACCAGCCAGAGTGTGATATATAAATCGCTGGAAGACACAGGCAGAGTAAGATATGATCTGTTTCACAGATAAAAAGTCAATCATAAGCTTTGGGTAGATAGCAGTGCTGAAAAGAACAGAGTTGATTAATAAAGCTGCAATAAAAATGTACATAGGCTCATGGAGGTTTTGCTGAATCACTATTATGCATACAATAGTAGAATTACTGCAGATTATTAGAATATATGCTGTAAACATGATCAGAAAATACAGAAATCCATATGTGTGCACTTCCACATGACCACCAAAAGTTATATATGTCACATTTAATTCATTATCCATTAAGGATATCTAAAACAAAATTTTAATGGATGAAACAGGTGCTAGAAGTACTAGAAGTACTAGAAGTCTCATATAACCTTTATCAGATGATTTGATTCAGTCATCCGTACCTTGATGTGATCTGGCAAACACTGATACAGAGATATTGGAACGTGATTCTGTAGGTTGTTTTTATCAGACTGCTTCAGCCTCCACGGAGCTCATTACACTCTCCAAAAGAAGCTGCAAACAACTTCTGGAGGCCTTAACCCAAAGATGTTGTTTGATTCTTTTCTATCAGGTTACCGTATATGGCGCGCCCTTTTATAAGACGCATCTACTAAATTTAAAGAAAAAGTTGTATTTAATCTTAAACAAGCCGCCGCGGGTTATAAGGCCCTAATTTAGCGGTACCTGACAAACTCTCGAAACGTTGCTGCATTCTCCAATGTCTAATCATGGACTCGTTGATCCCAAGTTCGAGTGCCGCAGGTCAGTTTCCCTTTTCAATGGTCAAGTTGATAGCCTTCAGTTTAAAAGCTGCGTCGTGTCTTCGACATGATTACCGTACTTCTGGGGATGAGCGAAATCGGAAATAAATCCACAAATTAAATCCACAAATTAATCGCGCCCTTATTTTAGCCGCGCGGGTCAAAGTTGAGGAAAAAAAAAAGAAAAAAGTAGTGCCTTATAACTCACGCATTTTACGGTATGTCAGGCAGCTCGGTATTTCTAAAAGCCTGGTCACCTCAACCCTGACCTTTTCGGAGAGCATCATTTAAAATGCATTTCCTGCAGAGAATGCATGTGGATGCTGACATCTGTACATTTGTCACAGAAACAGATGAATATTGTTTTGATCCTGTTTGAATTGTGCCATGTATTAATCTTCTGATGTTTGTCAATTTAAAACATTCAGTCAAGAAAAATCGCATTTTGTGCTTTTGTCGCTTTATCATTTAGTTTTGTGTGAAACCGTCTCGAACCGACAGTTGCTGGGGGCACTCCAAGCCCAGGCAGAGAGGCAGATTCATGCCCTGGAACAGCTCGCAACCCGGACAGCTGCATCTCCGCCGGCCCCGGCCCCCTCTACGCTGGCAGGGGTGGTCCTACACAGGATCACTGCCGCAGATGATGTGCATTTAGTCCTGGACTCATTCGAGGCTCATTCGAGGCTACCTCCACATCTCCTGGCGCGCCCCATTCGGGGGGATGCCCGGAGTGTCAACTGGTAAACCACCGGCCATTCCGAGGGCGCCTTAGCACCATTAATGGAGGTTCCGTTCGAGCGAATCGCCATGGACCTCATTGGGCCATTTCACTCGGACACGGATATCGCTTTGTGTTAATCCTGGTGGGTTACGCAATACGATATCCCTGGGCAGTGCCACTGAGCAACATTTCTGCGAAGAGTGTTGAGCAGGCTCTGTTTATCTCCCGTGTCGGAAACTCGAAGGAGATTCTGACTGACCAGGGCACTTCGTTCATGCGTAAATTTATTAATGAAGACAAAATTTGGGATAAATGACATCACAGGACTTGCCCCTTCAGGTAGAATCACGCAAGTTGGCAACCCGTTTGACAGCCAGTTCTCTCTCCGCTGCTCGGCATTATTGTTTTGTGTTCAACCATGAAAGAGCTACTTGTAACATCTAATCGTTCTTAGTTGTTTTTGGGGTGTATTGCCACCCACCTTATTTAACAATAAACCCCTTTATTGTTTGCCTTAAATCTGCGTCTCCCTCTCTTTTGTCAAGGCTTCAGAGCCAGGTCGTGACAGTCTTACACCTGCATCCTCTCTAATGTCCAGCAGGGGGCGACTCCTCTGGTTGTATAGAAGTCTATGAGAAAATGTATCATTCTACGACTTCTGACTACATCAGAAATTCCTGATGTAATATTATTGTAGGTTACTGAGATGCTGGTCTTTGGCCCTGCTCGACATAGACACCAATTTCATCAAGTAAAAAAGACTCTTAGTGTTGTGTTTGATCCTACCCTCTCTTCTGATAAGCACATCATAATTCACCAATTGCCTTTTTTCACCCACGCAACATAACTCAAGTTTAAGTTTACATTCCAATACTCATTTGCTCAATGCACTTTCTTAAACGGCGAGCGGCGAGGACCCTATTAGTGAAACCTTCTCAATGGACTTTATTCGCCCTTATTGGCAACAATTTTCACCTCAGCTCTCTAAAAAGAGGAGTAAAAAAGGCTTTTCATTTCCACTCTAAGAGCAACAGAGGAGTGCATACATTTGCTGATATTTGGGATGACATAGTTTGAAGCTTCTGATTCCTCATTTTTATTTTATCTCTAGTTGCTGTAAGAGTTTACAGTGTTCCCTGGACTAGCAGACTATCGTCTCCTTCCTTAAACACCACAATTCAATGTCGATCCAAAGATCTTGTCGGCTGACTTTATTCAGTTTTAATCAAAGCTTCTTCTGGGCCTTTTTTGTTGGACACTGTTTGGAAAAATTACATCAGCTCCCAGCAGCAGGTCTAAACTGACAATCAGTCTGAAATAATGTTACGGTCTCTTGTTGACACCCAATCATCAGTTTATTTATTGTGAATTTGTTCACTTTTAGTTTATTATTCGCTCAGTAAACTATTTCTCATAAAGGACACACTCTCCCCAAACCCTGTACTTTCTGTCAATATAATACATCGGGCTTCTATATACATATGATATGGTATTGTTATGCCAAAACTATCATATGCTCACAGTCTACTTCTTGACACTTCTTTGTTTAATATGTAATATAATGAAAAACCTGCATTATTTAAGCCAAATTGCTGACGCATACTCATTTACTCATTTATACATCCCTGCACAACTCTACACTTTAAGACTCTTAAAATTTTAATAACAGACTTATTTTAACATAGTCTTGTATTGCATGCACATCATGCAGGTTCACCAGAACCTCCTTCAGCTCTGACGCTTGAAAAAGCTGAGATGGGGGAGTCACAAAATGTTGTTATTTCAATAAAAATTCAACATGGACCATTTTGTTACAATTTTGTCGGGGCGGTGGGGCATGAACATTTTACTTCCTCCAAAGTGAGGCGTGACAGAGAAAGTTTGAGAACCACTGAGGTAGACAACTAAAGTCTGCTGAGACTGGACCTGCAGCAGAGCCATACACAGTTTAAAGTTACTATGAGGATATTTTAACTGGTTCTGAACCAGTCTCAGTGTAGTCCTGGTCCTCTCTAGACCTCCATCAGTAAACAGACCACCAGAGAGAAGATGGTCTGGTTCTAGAGAGTTCTTCTTAAAGCTCCTCATCGGAGCCACCGGGTCGGATTCTGGTGAAACCAGATGACATCATGCAGGTTCCCCAGAAACTCCTTCAGCTCAGACGCTTTATTATTTTCACACCAAGTTATTGATTACACATCTGAGACCGTCTTGTTTGTGTTCATGAATAAGTGGCAGCTGCACACTGTAAATGATAAAAGTCTACAAATAGTGGTAATAATAAAAAGGTAACAACAAAATGCTTTCTTTTATTTATTCTTTTATTTTTTTCACAATACAATTCAAAACCACGTTTTTGGATATACTGACAAACCAGACATTTAAAATCAAAAGCTAAAGAGAAAACTCACAAGTATTATTATAGAAATTATTATTATTTGACAACAACAACAGTATTGTTTTACTTGTTTTTTTATTTCTCGATAGCATTGGACTCCACTTTGCCTCTCGGGGCACCAAATGACAGAAGCACAAGCTGCTGCTTTCAAAGCACTTGATTTAAAATGTTGACTTTTAGGACCATTATAAACTTTAACAAGACACCCAGAAACAATGATGCCAATACAGTTCATCAAAAACAAACAATTCAGTGTCGATAGAATAAAAATGTTCTCGTTTGTTGTTAAAGAATCAAAATCAGAACTGTTTAGTGTCACATAGAAGGAATTTGGCTCAGTGATTGGTACTTAACAATAAACACAGTGCAATAGTATGAGACATCATTTTAAAATAGAAAATTTTTAAATTTCCAATAAAATATAGTAAACAGCTGATGGGCCACAGCCTCCTGCCAGAGAAAAGGGACTTAAACAGTTTGTGTCCAGGGTGAGAGTCAATTTTAGGTAAAGTCACCCTCATGAAGCATTCTTTATTCAGTGTTGGAGTGTCACAGACAATTTCTTTTCATTATTATTATCACATTGTTGGAGTTGATGGTAGTCGATACTGTGGCACGTGGCCTCTACATGCTAAATGGTTCATGAATTATCTAAAGGCCACAGTGTAAATGATCTCTTACTTAAGATTGTTGAGACTAGATACTTTAATTTCATGTATTCTGACAGATTTACACAAAAAACAATATAGATTACATTCTAATCTAATAAATCTATAACTCTTACGATCACATGTCTAATACCGGTCTCGTACATTTGTCCTGTGTTGTTCTTTCACATATAGAAGTGTAAAAACTGTCTGATCATGCAAAAGGACATGCAGACTAGAAAAGGATTGAGACACTTCTGCATTAGACCGTTCTGCAGAACAATCCACTCAGGTGTTTATAAATTTCTTTCATTTTCAGTCCGTATATGATCGGATTCAAGAGAGGATGATACAAAATTATTTGTAAACTTAATATCAAACGCACAGTTTTGAGAAAATCAGTGTCCAGTCGAGCTAGAAGAACATCGTAAATAATCAAACAAGAAAAGCTGATGAGAACGAGCAGGTGAGGTAAACAGGTCTGTGCAGCTTTGCTCCTGACTTCTCTACTGCTTCGATAGGTTATTATAAATATCTTTGTGTATGTAAAAACTATGAAGAACAAAGGGAGGATTACCACTTCTACAAACACGATCAAGCCATATATATTCATCACTTGTGAGCTCACACAGTGAAGTTTGGTAATTGTGCTGTTGCAAATGATTCCTTTCAAAGTAAGGCTACACAGTTTTTCTTTTAAACTCGATGGTATCGGCACTGACATCTGACAAGCAGGAACAATCCAAGCTGAAAACAGGAGGATTTGAACTGTGCTTTTTCTCATGATGATTGAATATTGCAGAGGTTTACATATAGACACATATCTGTCATATGCCATGACCGACAAAAGGAAGAACTCTGAACCAGACAGAGTGTAAAATATAAACCATTGGAAGACACAAGCAGAGTAAGATATGATCTGTTTCTCAGATAAAAAGTCAATCATAAGCTTTGGGTAGATAGCAGTGCTGAAAAGAACAGAGTTGATTAATAAAGCTGCAATAAAAATGTACATAGGCTCATGGAGGTTTTTGTGAATCACTATTATGCACACAATAGTAGAATTACTGCAGATTATTAGAATATATGCTGTAAACATGATCACAAAATACAGAAATCCATATGTGTGCACTTCCACATGCCCACCAAAAGTTATATATGTCACATTTAATTCATTATCCATTAAGGATATCTAAAACAAAATGTTAATGGTTGAAACAGGTGTTAGAAGTACTAGAAGTACTAGAAGTCTCATATAACCTGCATCAGATGATTTGATTCAGTCATCCGTACCTTGATGTGCTCTGGTAAATACTGACACAGAGAAATTGGAACGTGATAATGTGGGTTGTTTTTATCATACTGCTTCAACCTCCACGGAGATCATTACACTCTCCAAAGGAAAAGCTGCCAACAGGTAAACAACTTCTGAAGGCCTGAACTCAAAGATGTTTTTTGATTCTTTTCCATCAGGTTATGTCAGGCGGCTCTTTATTTCTAGAACCCTGGTCACCTCAACCCTGACCTTTTCGGAGATCATCATGCAAAATGAATTTCCTGCAGAGAATGCATGTGGATGCTGACAACTGTACATTAGTCACAGAAAGAGATGAATATTGTTTTGATCCTGTTTGAATTGTGCCATGAATTAATCTTCTGATGTTTGTCAATTTAAAACATTCCGTCAAGAAAAATCGCATTTTGTCGTTTTGTCGCTATATCATTTAGTTTTGCGTGAAACCGTCTCGCTCAGTGTACGTCATCAACACGACGGTTAGCTTGGCTTGCTAGCTAGCTAGCTAACTAGCTTTGTTTATACTCACGCTTGCCACTGTATCAGAAGCCTCCACAGATACATGCCATGCAAAGAGACCAGGCAGAGGCGAACCGACAGTACCTGGGGGCACTCCAACCCCAGGCGGAGAGGCAGATTCATGCCCTGGAACAGCTCGCAGCCCGGACAGCTGCTGTTCCGCCGGCCCCCTCTACGCTGGCAGGGGTGGTCCTACACAGGATCACTGCCGCATATGATGTGCAGTTAGTCCTGGACTCATTCGAGGCAATGGCGGAGGCGTGTGGCTGGCCTGCGGCGGAGTGGGTGGTCCGGCTCTTGCCTCTTCTGGCCGGGGAGGCACAGAAAGCGGCCTTGGGGCTACCTGGGTCCGCTGCCACCGCCCTACGGCACTGAGGACCACCATCACCTTGGTTGAGGACCACCTGGCAGTTCATCCACCCGGTCAGAGGGGACAGCGGTCGCACGCCAGCTTCGGCATGGCCGACGCCTGCCCCTTGGAGGAGGCTACGTCCACAGCAAAATTAGATTCTCGACCTTATTAAAGAAAGCTGGGAGGAAGGTCCGAGCCCCGGTAAAATTGAGATCCAATACGTCCTAGAACTGCGAGCAAAACTCCAAACACTGGGTCGGATGCTCAGGGATCTCCTGAAGCAGCTGAGAGGTACCGGATTGCTCCCTCCAGGTGGGGACAGAGTATCTACTGTAAGCGAAGGAGTTCCAATATCTTGGGGTCTTGTTCACGAGTGAGGGTAAGATGGAGCGGGAGATCGACCGGTGGATTGGTCCGACTGCAGCAGTAAAACAGGCGCTGCACCAGACCGTTTGGGTGAAGAGGGAGCTGAGCCGGAAGGCTAAGCTTTCAATTTACCGGGCGGTCTACGTTCCAACCCTCACCTATGGTCACGAACTCTGGGTCATGACTGAAAGAACAAGGTCTCGGATACAAGCGGCCGAAATAAGTTTTCTCCGTAGTTGATCCCAAGAAGGCCAAAATAAGTGCCAGTCAGCCAAATTCCGGCTTGTAAAAAAGACATTCCAATTTGAAAGCAGAGAGTGTGGAGACAGTTTTTTCTTTATGGTTCTACATCTGTGTGTCACTCTGGACAAAAATGGAAATATGTTACATAAAAGAGAATGTTGTTTAAGGCTCACTTGGTTTTACCTCAATAGAATGTTACTGAAAGAAGATAGCTCCAGAGGGTGTCTACAGATGGAGCGCTTCAGTATCTAATTCTTATGGGATGTTTGCTGCATCTCTCACTCTGTTTCAGCTATTTGTTGAGATGTTGTGCATATTTGGAATGCTGGGAAATAAAGGGACATTTGGGAACGTTTCTGCCATTTGGGAAACTTGACTACCCCATGCAAATGTATTCTGAATAGGAGATTATAAGTGTTGTGGCGGGGCGTGGTTGGTCCCAGCTGCAGGAGGGAACTGAGTGGGGGAGTGTTTCGGGGAACGGTGCCGGGAAGAGGTGTAATCAGCCTCAGCTGTGCTCAATCAGTGATTGTGTCTCTCCCCAATAAAACACCAGTAGCGACAAAGGAACAGGTTATTCGGGAGCAGGATTCACAGCCTACCAGAGCGGCAGAGTGGATGGAACCAAAGCAGTAAGGAGACACACACGGCAGGTGCGATCGGAGGCATTGCAGGAGAACGCACGCCAGACAGCCTGTACAGTTTCCACATTAAGAATAATAGTAATAAAACGCTTTGTGAACCACGATTTGAGTGTGCTTCCGTCCTTGTGCTGCACGAGACTCACGAGAGTAACAGAAGTGTTACAGTGGCACCCAACGTGGGACTGCCACATGGAGCACGAGGAGCAACCACAGGAGATGCCGACCCAGCCGATCATCGCGATGGGTCAGATGCTGGGTGGGATCGCTGCCATGCAAAGAGACCTTGCAGAGGCGCACCGACAGTTCCTGGGGGCACTCCAGGCCCAAGCGGAGAGGCAGGCTCACGAACTGGAACAGCTCGCAACCCGGACAGCTGCAGCTCAGCCGGCGCTGGCCCCCTCCACGCTTGCAAGAGTGGTCCTACACAGGATGGCAGATCAGATGGCTGCAACCTGGGGACCCAGGAGTGGCTTGGGAAGTGGTGGAGAAGGTGGCCGGGCCGAACGTTGGCGTGGGTCCGCTGCCACAGCCCTACGGCACTGGGGACCACCTTCACCTTGACCGAGGACACCGGCACCCTTCCCGACCTACAGGGGTTCCCTCAAGCATCAGGGCACTTCCGGAGGCAATGTCCGCTGATGGAAGTGGGCCAGGTGATCCGGGTTGCCAGCTCTCCAACACCCTCCCCCTGTCCGGGAGCGACGTACCGCGTTCCGGTAAGGATCCAGGGGGGTACACATCAGGCGATAGTGGATTCGGGCTGTACGCAATCTATGATTCACAAAAGCCTGATTCGGCCCGGGGTATTTAAGTATTTAAGGGGGTAAAATTAAGTGTGTGCATGGGGATGTCCACGATTATCCCATAGTGTCAGTGGAAATTAGATGCTCGATCTGATTAAAGAAAGCTGGTAGGAAGGTCCGAGGCCCGGTAAAATTGAGATCCAATACGTCCTAGAACTGCAAGCAAAACTCCAAACACTGCGTTGGATGTCACGTGAGAATTTGCTCCAGGCCCAGGGACGTAAAAAACAGCTGTACAACAGAGGAGCCAAGCTGAGACAATTCATAACGGGAGAAAAGGTACTTGTATTGCTTCCTTCTTCCAGGTCAAAACTCCTCGCCAAGTGGCAAGGGCCCTTTGTGGTCACACGGCGAGTGGGGGATGTTGACTACAAGGTGGTGCGTTCTGACAGGGGCGGTGCTACACAGATCTACCACTTCAACCTCCTCAGGAGCTGGGGCCTGAGGTCCCAAAATCCACCAATCCGGCTTCGCTCCTTTGTGAAGCCCATCTCTCCGGAACCCAGTGAGTTTGCTGACGTGTTCTCCCTCCTGCCAGGTCGCACGAACCTCATAGAGCACCGAATTGAGAGTCCTCCGGGCGTGGCGGTGCCATCGCGACCCTACAGGTTACCTAAACACAAAAGAAAAGTGGTTCAGAGGGAATTGGCTGCCATGCTGGAGATGGGGGTAATAGAAAAGTCCAACAGTGCCTGGTGTAGTCCCATCCTTCTTGACAACAAGAAGGATGGGTATATACGGTTCTGCGTGGACAATCGCAGGGTGAACTTATTGTAAATCGCTTTGGATTAGCATCTAGCGTTTAACGTCTGCTGAATGAAATGTAATGTAATGTAATAATGTGAACGATGTGTCACGTTTCGATGCGTACCCAATGCCCCGTGTCAACGAGCTCCTGGACCGACTGGGCACTGCGCGTTTCTTTACGACACTGAATCCAACCAAGGAATACTGGCAGAGTCCTCTGTTGCCAGAGTCCAGGGAAAAAAACGGCCTTCTCCACTCCGTTTGGTTTGTACCAATTCACCACGCTTCCTTTTGCGTTGTTCGGTGCCCAAGCCACCTTCCAACGCCTCATGGACCAGGTGCTGTGTCCCTACGTTGCATATGCTGCCGCCTACCTGGACGATGTAATCATACACAGCACCACCTGGGCGGAGCATGTGCAGTGGGTGGGAGCGGTGCTGGAATCCCTGAGGCAGGCTGGGCTCACCACCAACCCAGGGAAGTGTGCAGTTGGACGGAGGGAGTTACGGTATCTGGGGTACCACTATATCATTTAGTTTTGTGTGAAACCGTCTCGGCCGCTTGTATCCGAGACCTCGTTCTTTCGGTCATGACCCAGAGTTCGTGACCATAGGTGAGGGTCGGAACGTAGACCGCCCGGTAAATTGAAAGCTTAGCTTTCCGGCTCAGCTCCCTCTTTACCAAGACGGTGACCTTGCCAGGTCTTTCCAGCCGGCTCCCCCTACATCTGATCCAACTCACCACCAGGTGGTGATCAGTTGACAGCTCAGCTCCTCTCTTCACCCAAGTGTCCAAGACATATGGCCGCATATCAGATGAAACGAATACAAAGTCGATCACTGATCTACGGCCTAAGGTGGGCCAACCCTACTTCTCCTCGGTTCCATCAGCGGGCGGGCCCCAATTTCAAGTCGCCCCCCCCCGGCCGACTCCGGATTCCAGTTTCCCGTCGGCGCTACAGCCGACCCCGGACTTCCGTTTGCCATCGCCGCTCGAGCCGCCGGAGAACATGTCCCGCTCTCCAGAGCCCCAAACACCGGAGTCCCAGCTGCCAGAGCCCCAGTCCCGCTCCCCGGAGCTCCAGCCTACGGATGACCATTCTTCCTCACCACATGGCCGTGTTTCCTCACCACATGCTCTAGTGACCTCACAGACCTCACGTTATTTCCACCCACTTACCTTGACTTAGGTGAGTTATTTAGCAAGCAGCGGGCCCAAACACTGCCTCCACATAGACCCTATAACTGTGCTATCAACCTACTCCCTGGCGCATCCCAACCCACTAACCGTATCTTTAACCTTTCCCGTCCTGAAAGAGAGGCTATGGGAAAATATAGCCACGACTCCCTATCGACTGGGTTAATCC
This sequence comes from Ophiodon elongatus, assembly GCA_016806645.1. NCBI lineage: Eukaryota > Metazoa > Chordata > Actinopteri > Perciformes > Hexagrammidae > Ophiodon > Ophiodon elongatus. The sequence continues at coordinate 16,857 of JACSYO010000348.1, forward strand.
AACCCTCTTCATCTCCTTTTGGTGCTGGGTTCTTCTTTGTGGGCAAGAAGGACCGCACACTACGCCCCTGCATTGATTACCGTGGTCTTAATGATATTACCATCAAAAACAAATAGCCTCTCCCTTTCATTGACCTCGCTTTTGAGCCCCTTCTCAAAGCCACTGTTTTCTCCAAACTGGACCTCCGCAACACCTACCACCTCATTCGTATCCGGGAAGGAGATGAGTGGAAAACAGCCTTTAACACCACCCTGGGCCATTTTCGAGTATCTTGTCATGCCTTTCGGCCTCAACAACGCCCCTGTCTCGACATAGACACCAATTTGATCAAGTAACAGAGACTCTTAGTGTTGTGCTTGATCCTACCCTCTCTTCTGATAAGCACATCATAATTCACCAATTGCCTTTTTTCACCCACGCAACATAACTCAAGTTTAAGTTTACATTCCAATACTCATTTGCTCAATGCACTTTCTTAAACGGCGAGCGGCGAGGACCCTATTAATGAAACCTTCTCAATGGACTTTATCCGCCCTTATTGGCATCAATTTTCAACTCAGCTCTCTAAAAAGAGGAGTAAAAAAGGCTTTTCATTTCCACTCTAAGAGCAACAGAGGAGTGCATACATTTGCTGATATTTGGGATGACATAGTTTGAAGCTTCTGATTCCTCATTTTTATTTTATATCTAGTTGCTGTAAGAGTTTACAGTGTTCCCTGGACTAGCAGACTATCGTCTCCTTCCCTAAACACCACAATTCAATGTCGATCCAAAGGTCTGGTGGGCTGACTTTATTCAGTTTTAATCAAAGCTTCTTCTGGGCCTTTTTTGTTGGACACTGTTTGGAAAAATGACATAAGCTCCCAACAGCAGGTCTAAACTGACAATCAGTCTGAAATAATGTTACGGTCTCTTGTTGACACCCAATCATCAGTTTATTTATTGTGAATTTGTTCACTTTTAGTTTATTATTCGTTCAGTAAACTATTTCGCATTAAGGACACACTCTCCCCAAACCCTGTACTTTCTGTCAATATAATACATCGGGCTTCTATATACATATGGTATTGTTATGCCAAAACTATCATATGCTCACAGTCTACTTCTTGACACTTCTTTGTTTAATATGTAATATAATGAAAAACCTGCATTATTTAAGCAAAATTGCTGACGCATACTCATTTACTCATTTATACTTTCCTGCACAACTCTTCACTTTAAGACACTTAAAATTTTAATAACAGACTTATTTTACGATAGTCTTGTATGCACATCATGCAGGTTCACCAGAAACTAACCTCCTTCAGCTCAGACGCTTGAAAAAGCTCAGATGGGGGAGTCACAAAATGTTGTTATTTCAATAAAAATTCAACATGGACCATTTTGTTACAATTTTGTCGGGGCGGTGGGGCATGAACATTTTACTTCCTCCAAAGTGAGGCGTGACAGAGAAAGTTTGAGAACCACTGAGGTAGACAACTAAAGTCTGCTGAGACTGGACCTGCAGCAGAGCCATACACAGTTTAAAGTTACTATGAGGATATTTTAACTGGTTCTGAACCAGTCTCAGTGTAGTCCTGGTCCTCTCTAGACCTCCATCAGTAAACAGACCACCAGAGAGAAGATGGTCTGGTTCTAGAGAGTTCTTCTTAAAGCTCCTCATCGGAGCCACCGGGTCGGATTCTGGTGAAACCAGATGACATCATGCAGGTTCCCCAGAAACTCCTTCAGCTCAGACGCTTTATTATTTTCACACCAAGTTATTGATTACACATCTGAGACCGTCTTGTTTGTGTTCATGAATAAGTGGCAGCTGCACACTGTAAATGATAAAAGTCTACAAATAGTGGTAATAATAAAAAGGTAACAACAAAATGCTTTCTTTTATTTATTCTTTTATTTTTTTCACAATACAATTCAAAACCACGTTTTTGGATATACTGACAAACCAGACATTTAAAATCAAAAGCTAAAGAGAAAACTCACAAGTATTATTATAGAAATTATTATTATTTGACAACAACAACAGTATTGTTTTACTTGTTTTTTTATTTCTCGATAGCATTGGACTCCACTTTGCCTCTCAGGACACCAAATGACAGAAGCACAAGCTGCTGCTTTCAAAGCACTTGATTTAAAATGTTGACTTTTAGGACCATTATAAACTTTAACAAGACACCCAGAAACAATGATGCCAATACATTTCATCAAAAACAAACAATTCAGTGTCGATAGAATAAAAATGTTCTCGTTTGTTGTTAAAAAATCAAAATCAGAACTGTTTAGTGTCACATAGAAGGAATTTGGCTCAGTGATTGGTACTTAACAATAAACACAGTGCAATAGTATGAGACATCATTTTAAAATAGAAAATTTTTAAATTTCCAAAAAAATATAGTAAACAGCTGATGGGCCACAGCCTCCTGCCAGAGAAAAGGGACTTAAACAGTTTGTGTCCAGGGTGAGAGTCAATTTTAGGTAAAGTCACCCTCATGAAGCGTTCTTTATTCAGTGTTGGAGTGTCACAGACAATTTCTTTTCATTATTATTATCACATTGTTGGAGTTGATGGTGCTCGATACTGTGGCACGTGGCCTCTTCATGCTACATGGTTCATGAATTATCTAAAGGCCACAGTGTAAATGATCTCTTACTTAGGATTGTTGAGACTAGATACTTTAATTTCATGTATTCTGACAGATTTACACAAAAAACAATATAGATTACATTCTAATCTAATAAATCTATAACTCTTACGATCACATGTCTAATATCTGTCTCGTACATTTCTCCTGTGTTGTTCTTTCACATATAGAAGTGTAAAAACTGTCTGATCATGCAAAAGGACATGCATGAGGGACTCTCCAGTATATTCTTTAACTTATTAAGGGTCCTTGACTGGAAAAGGATTTAGACACTTCTGCATTAGACCGTTCTGCAGAACAATCCACTCAGGTGTTTATAAATTTCTTTCATTTTCAGTCCGTATATGATCGGATTCAAGAGAGGATGATACAAAATCATTTGTAAACTCAATATCAGACGTACAGTTTTGGGAAAATCAGTGTCCAGTCGAGGTAGAAGAACATCATAAGTAATCAAACAAGAAAAGCTGATGAGAACCAGCAGGTGAGGTAAACAGGTCTGTGCAGCTTTGCTCCTGACTTCTCTACTGCTTCGATAGGTTATTATAAATATCTTTGCGTATGTAAAAACTATGAAGAGCAATGGGAAGATTAATACGTCTACTAACACGATCAAGCCATATATATTCATCAATTGTGAGCTCACACAGTGAAGTTTGGTAATTGTGCTGTTGCAAATGATTCCTTTCAAAGTAAAGCTACACAGTTTTTTTTTTAAACTCGATGGTAACGGGACTATCATCTGACAAGCAGGAACAATCCAAGCTGATAACAGGAGGATTTGAACTTTGCGTTTTCTCATGATGGTTGAATATTGCAGAGGTTTACATATAGACACATATCTGTCATAGGCCATGACCGACAACAGGAAGAACTCTGAACCAGCCAGAGTGTGATATATAAATCGCTGGAAGACACAGGCAGAGTAAGATATGATCTGTTTCACAGATAAAAAGTCAATCATAAGCTTTGGGTAGATAGCAGTGCTGAAAAGAACAGAGTTGATTAATAAAGCTGCAATAAAAATGTACATAGGCTCATGGAGGTTTTGCTGAATCACTATTATGCATACAATAGTAGAATTACTGCAGATTATTAGAATATATGCTGTAAACATGATCAGAAAATACAGAAATCCATATGTGTGCACTTCCACATGACCACCAAAAGTTATATATGTCACATTTAATTCATTATCCATTAAGGATATCTAAAACAAAATTTTAATGGATGAAACAGGTGCTAGAAGTACTAGAAGTACTAGAAGTCTCATATAACCTTTATCAGATGATTTGATTCAGTCATCCGTACCTTGATGTGATCTGGCAAACACTGATACAGAGATATTGGAACGTGATTCTGTAGGTTGTTTTTATCAGACTGCTTCAGCCTCCACGGAGCTCATTACACTCTCCAAAGGAAAAGCTGACAACATGTAAACAACTTCTGAAGGCCTGAACTCAAAGATGTTGTTAGATTCTTTTCCATCAGGTTATGTCAAGCGGCTCGGTATTTCTAAAACCCTGGTCACCTCAACCCTGACCTTTTCAGATTCATCATTTAAAATGCATTTCCTGCAGAGAATGCATTAATGCATGAATTGTGCCATGAATTAAACTTCTGATGTTTGTCAATTTAAAACATTCAGTCAAGAAAAATTGCATTTTGTCGTTTTGTCGTAGTATCATTTAGTTTTGTGTGTAACCGTCTCGCTCAGTGTACGTCATCATAAGTTAGCTAGCTAGCTAGCTCGCAATCTTTTTTTTGAAAAAAGATTTCACAACAAACTGTGACTTTCTTGACATGGAAAATCATCATAGATGATTTGAGAGGGTTCAACAAGTTTCTGAGGCCCCTGCAATGAAAGTCGAGTGGACAGCTTTGTTCATACTCACGCTTGGCACTGTATCGGGAGCCTCCATAGATGGTGCTCAAGCTCCGAGCACGCACAAAGTAATTTATACTATTGTTTGTTGGATTATTCTCCAAAACACCAAATTAACTGTGAAGAATCAAAACGACAATGAGTGTAACTGGCAAAGCGCCATAAACCAACCTCCACTATAGAGAGGAGGGAATATAATCACTTCTCCGTGAATCGCCACCTTAACGTGGTGGAGGAGTTTGAGTGGCTCAGTGATCCTAGGAGCTATGTTGTCCGGGGCATCATTCCCTGGTAGGGTCTCCCAAGGCAAACAGGTCTCAGGGAGAGCCCAGGCTAAGAGCGGTTAAAAAAAAAAAAAGGATGAACAGCAGCCCACGGTCCTCAGCCACGTCGCCCGGACCAGGGAAACCGGGGCCAGACCCAGGAGGGAAGCTCGCCAGGCCTTCGCCCATGGGACCCGGTCGGGCTCACCCGAATAAACATCATGGAGCAGCCACCCTGTGGACGAAACACCCGCAGGGACTAGCATCGGGGTTGGGTGCTATGTAGACCGGGCGGTGGGCCTGGCAGGGGGCCTGGGCGAGCTGATGGCCGGCAGCATAGACTAGCTCTAGGGACTTGGAACATCACCTCGCTAACTTGGAAAGAGCCGGAGCTGGTGCAGGAGATGGAGCGGTACCAGCTAGATATAGTTGGCCTCACCTCCACGCACAGTGCTGGCTCTGGAACCAAGCTCGTGGAGAAGGGTTGGACTGGGTGAGAGGCGCCGGGCGGGAGTGGGGATACTCACGAGCCCCTGGCTGAGTGCCGCCGTGTTGGAATTTCCCCCGGAGAACGAGAGGGTCGCCTTCCTGCGCCTGCGGGTTGCGGGGAGTAATGCTCTGACTGTTGTTTGTGCTTATGGACCAAAAAGCAGTTCGGAGTATCTGGCCTTCTTGGAGTCCGTGGGAGGGGTCCTGGAAAGGGCGCCTCCTGCCGACTCCATAGTTCTCCTGGGAGACTTCAACGCTGACGTGGGCAATGACAGAGAAACCTGGCGGGGGTGATTGGGTGGAACGGCTTGCCCGTTCTGAACCCGAGTGTTGTCTCGCTGTTGGACTTCTGTGCTAGCCACGGTTTGTCTACAACAAACACCATGTTCGAACATAAGGTGGCTCATAAGTGTACTTGGTACTAGAACACCTTAGGCCGGAGATCAAAGATCGACTTTGTAATCGTATCATCTGAGCTGCGGTCGTATGTCTTGGACACTCGGGTGAAGAGAAGAGCAGAGCTGTCAACTGATCACCACCTGGTGGTAAGTTGGATCAGATGGCTGGGGAGCTGGCTGGAAAGACTTGACAAGCCCAAACGTGTAGTGAGGGTGAACTGGGAACGTCTGGTGGAGGATCCTGTCAGGGAGGTCTTCAACTCCCACCTGCGGAAGAACTCCTCACACATCCCGAGGGAGGCTGGGGACATGGAATCCGAGTGTACCATGTTCAAAGCCTCTATTGTGGACGCGGCCGATAGGAGCTGTGGTCGGAAGGTCATCGGTGCCTGTCGTGACAGCAACCCGAGAACCCGGTGGTGGACACTGGGGGTGAGGGAAGCCGTCATGCTGAAGAAGGAGGCTTTTTGGGCCTGGTTAGCTCAGGGGTCTCCTGAAGCAGCTGAGAGGTACCGGCAGGCCAGAACGGCTGCAGCTGCGGTGGTCGAGGATGCTAAAACTCGGGCATGGGAGGAGTTCGGGGAGGCCATAGAGAAGGACTTTCGGTTGGCCTCAAGGCTCTGGCAAACCATCCGACGGCTCAGGAAGGGAAAGCAGGGCTTACTCCAGCGGGGTGGGGGGGAGCTACTGACCCGGATGGGGGACATCGTCGGGCGGTGGAAAGAGCACTTTGAGGAACTCCTAAAGCTGACCAACATGTCCTCTGGAGAGGAGGCAGCGCCTGAAGACTTGGGGGGGGTCGCACCCTTATCCCTGGCGGAGGTCGCTAAGGTAGTAAAAAAGCTCCTTGGTGGCAAGGCACCAGGGGATCCATGAGATCCACCCTGAGATGCTGAAGTTGCTGGACATTGTTGGGCTGTCTTGGCTGACACGCATTTTCAATGTCGCATTGGGGTAAGGAACAGTGTGGTTCCCATTTTCAAAAAGGGGGACCGGAGAGTGTGCTCTAATTTTTGGCGTATCACACTACTCAGCCTCCCGGGGAAAGTTTATGCCGGGTTAATGGAAAGGAGGCTCCGACCGTTTGTCGAACCTCAGATTCAAGAGGAGCAGTGCAGATTCCGTCTTAACACTCGCAAGACTGCTGTAGGGGTCCTGGGAGTCTTTCAACCGAGTCCCTCTAGGTTTTTTGTGCGGGGTGCTGCGGGAGTATGGGGTGCAGGACCCTTTGCAACGGGCCATCTGGTCTCTGTACAACTGCAGTGGGAGCTGTGTTCGTATTCTCGGCAATAAGTCAGACGCATTCCCCGTGGGTGTTGGCCTCCGCCAGGGCTGCCCTTTATCATCGGTCCTGTTAGTGACTTTCACGGACAGGATATCTAGGCGCAGCCGGGAGTTAGAGAACGTCAGGTTCGGGGTCTCAGGATCGCCTCTCTACTGTTCGCAGATGATGTTGTACCTTTGGCCTCTTCGGACCATGACCTCCAGCATTCACTGGGGCGATTTGCAGCCGAGTGTGAAGCGGCGGGGATGAGGGTAAGCACCTCCAAATCTGAGACCATGGTGCTCTGCCGGAAACCGGTGGATAACAAAAACCTATTGTTGAATAACTGCAGCATATTGAGTAGTCATTGCATTGTTCAAACTGAAGATTATCTTTTCTGTCTCCATAATGAACAGTAAATAGGATTTTTACAGCATGGAAATGAATCCTTACATTAAATACCATCAAAAGGTCTGAACAATCACATCTCTGGATTAATATCACAGAAGGAATAAATGCTTGTTAGCATCATTAACATCACTATTACTGTAACATTAGTTTTCATTCATTACATCACTTTGGCTTGAAATAACTTAAAATAAATGAAACTGAAAGAGACAGGCTGAGTAAGATATGATCTGTTTCTCAGATAAAAAGTCAATTAGAAGATTTGGGTAGATAGCAGTGCTGAACAGAACCGAGTTCAGTAAAAAAACTGCAATGAAAATGTACATAGGCTCCTGAAGGTTTTCGTGAATCCAGATGAGGTACAGAATAGTAGAATTACTGCATATTATTAGACTATATATTAGAAATATAATAGAAAAATAAAGATATCTGCATTAGTGCACTTCGACATGCCCACCAAAAAATACATATGTTACATTTAAATCAGCATCCATTAATGTCAAAAAACAGATTGTACAAATACGAGTCACAGAATAAACATGTATCCTGTGCAGGAAAGTATTTGCATCCTTTACAGTTACATGACACCAAACACAATGAGAGTGTTTTCAACAGTTTGAGTCAACGTTCGTCATATGTGTTCACCCTCCGTGGATCTCATTGCAACTCTTCACCAAGAACGACTAACTTGTAAACTGCTTCATCAAACTCTAGAGGCCTGACCTTGTGGGCAAACTCTAAATGTCTCAGGAGACCTGTTGCCGGGAAGGGGACGTTGAACTAAGCAGGAGTTGCAACAACAACGTAGACAATTAAAGTCTGCTGAGACTGGACCTCCAGCAGAAACATTAACAGTTTAAATTTACTTTGAGGATCTTTTAACTGGTTCTGAACCAGTCTCAGTTTAGTCCTGATCCTCTGTATGACCTCCATCAGTAAACAGACCACCAGAGAGAAGATGGTCTGGTTTTAGAGAGTTCTTCTTAAAGCTCCTCATCGGAGCCACCGGGTCGGATTCTGGTGAAACCAGATGACATCATGCAGGTTCACCAGAACCTCCTTCAGCTCAGACTCTTTATTATCTTCACACCAAGTTATTGATGACACATCTGAGACCGTCTTGTTTGTGTTCATGAATAAGTGGCAGCTGCACACTGTTAAATGATCAAAGTCTATAAATAGTGGTAATAATAAAAAGGTAACAACAAAATGCTTTCTTTTATTTATTCTTTTATTTTTTTCACAATAAAATTCAAAACCACGTTTTTGAATATACTGACAAACCAGACACTTAAAAACAAAAGCTAAAGAGAAAACTCATCAGTATTATTATAGAAATGATTATTATTTGACAACAACAACAATATTATTTTACTTGTTTTTTTATTTCTCGATAGTATTGGACTCCACTTTGCCTCTCAGGGCACCAAATGACAGAAGCACAAGCTGCTGCTTTTAAGGCTGTTAAGGCATTATGAACTTTAACAAGACACCCAGAAACAATGATACCAATACAGTTCATCCAAAACTAACAATTCAGAGTTTCGATAGAATAAAAATGTTCTCATTTGTTGTTAAAGAATCAGAATCAAAACTGTTTAGTGTCACATAGAAGTAATTTGGCTCAGTGATTGGTGCTTAACAATAAACACAGTGCAATAGTATGAGACTTAATTTTAAAATAGAAAATGTGAAGATTTACGATAAAATATTGTAAACAGCTGATGGGCTGCCAGATTGAAGGGACTTGAGGAGTTTGTGTCTAGGGTGAGAGTCACTTTTCGGTAAAGTCACCCTGATGAAGCGTTCTTTATTTAGTGTTGGAGTGTCACAGGCAATTTCTTTTCATTATTATTATCACATTGTTGGAGTTGATGGTGCATGATACTGTGGCACGTGGCCTCTTCATGCTACATGGTTCATGAATTATCTAAAGGCCACAGTGTAAATTATCTCTTACTTAGGATTGTTGAGACTAGATACTTTAATTTCATGTATTCTGACAGATTTACACAAACAAACTATATACATTACATTCTAATCTAATAAATCTATAATCACATGTCTTATATCTGTCTAGTACATTTGTCCTGTGTTGTTCTTTCAAATATAGAAGTGTAAAAAATGTCTGATTATTCAAAAGGACATCCATGAGGGACTCTCCAGTATATTCTTTAACTTATTAAGGGTCCTTGACTGGAAAAGGATAGAGACACTTCTGCATTAGACCGTTCTGCAGAACAATCCACTCAGGTGTTTGTAAATTTCTTTCATTTTCAGTCCGTATATGATCGGATTCAAGAGAGGATGATACAAAATCATTTGTAAATTCAATATCAAACGCACAGTTTTGGGAAAATCAGTGTCCAGTCGAGCTAGAAGAACATCGTACGTAATCAAACAAGAAAAGCTGATGAGAACCAGTAGGTGAGGTAAACAGGTCTGTGCAGCTTTGCTCCTGACTTCTCTACTGCTTAATTAATAAGACTGGTAGATTGTTTAACAAACTTCAATGAATAAACTGAGAAAAGAAGTCTCAATATGAAGATTGCATGAATATAGAATATGAAACATAACATAAAACATTTGTTTCATTCATTCACAGATACTTCGACTGCACTTGATGTTTGTTCATCTTCAGATATCAGAAAATAAACTGCATGAGTCATGTGAAATATCTTATGACCTTTCTTCACCCTCCATGGATCTCATTAACTCTTCCACATTGAGTTGTTATCATTTGAATAACTTTATTAAACTCTGGAGGCCTGAACTCATAGATGTTAAACTTTGTTTGCATCGGTGTGTGTTCTCTTAAGATGTTTGTTGACCATATTGGATTGAGAGCTGTCGCAGGGTTGGTGCAAGGCCCTGATCAAAGACCTGCATGTGCATTAACCACAATACAATACACATAGATAGTCAGGTTCAACTTCAAGTTACACAGTACAATTTCATAAAAACGCAGTTTGAAGTCCTAAAGATATTCAAAATATGAATAGCTTTTAAAAGTATATGTTACATTCATTACAACGCTTATGCTGCGTTCACACCAAAAGCAAAGCGAATTTTTGCGTCGCTTTACTTCCGTGAGTTTACACGCGCCGGAGAGGAGGAGTGGCTTATCTCCATGGAAACAGTTAATTTCCGCCATCCACCATGGAAGAAAGAACCACTATTTCTGCTTTGAACATGTAGTGGAAGTCCCACAAACGTCGGTACATCAAACGCCCTCGTGTTTGGGTTCACAATATTATCCGTAGCCGCACACAGCTTCTCCATGACCTGCGCCTGGATAACTGTCGCTTCCAGACCATCAACTTCTCCTCCATATTTTCTGATTCAATAATGGCAGGACGTCAGTGATGATGGGTGGAGTATCGCAACGCTGATTGGCTTTCGCAACACAGTCTCAAGCGTATTTTTCGCCCTAGTTGCTTCATTCGCGTCATACGCGTCATTCGCGCCACCCGGCGGAAATTCGCTTTATTCGCATGCATTCGCGTTTGTGCATTGACTTTGTGAGTAATCTATTCGCGCAAAAAATTCGGCTTCAAAAACCATGACATATAACTGTAAATGAGAAAGCACAAAATCTCAATGCCAAGTTAGTAACATGCATTAACGGCATATGAATATGTACCGATGGAGAGGATAAGAGAGGAGCATAGTATATCATGGGAAGACCACAGTCCAAGCTATAGCAGCATAACTAGGGGCTGGTCCAAGGGAAGCCTGAGCCAGCCCTTACTATAAGCATCATCAAAAACGAAAATTTTAAGCACACTCTTAAACGTAGAGAGGGTGTCTCCCTGACAGATTCCAACTGGGATGGACAGGGTTGTCAGCCCTTTCCACATCTTCCAAAAGGAAGAACTTAAGCAAGCTCCAGACCTGATAATTCAATTTTCCTGTGATCCTGAGGAAGTAGCTCCTGACTTTGCAAAGAGAGGAAAGCCACAGAAGGAGGCGAGCAAGAGGGAAAGAAACAAAGCAGCATTTCTGGCAAATTGACTTATCTTCTCTTTGGCTAAAAGCGTGCCGGTCGCTTAACCAACTCCGCCATCAATGCTCACCTCAAGTACACTTACAGTGACACCTGAAGAAACCAACTAATGGGTTCATGTATTGTACTGATATCACCACCAGAGCCATCAGTAGACTTCAATGTGAAGGAGCCCTGTCTGAGTGAAGTGGAGGAAGTGACGAGGAGGGCTAGATCTAGCACGGCACCAGGCCCAAGTGGAGTGCCGTACAAGGTTTAAAAGAGCTGACGGAAGCTACTCCACCTGTTTTGGAGGGCCCTGAAGGTGATCTGAAAGAGACTAACATTAATTCATTTTTTACACATTTTTTATAGCATTGTTGCTTAGCGTTTAGAGCAAGATCTTCTTCATGGTTGTGGCCAACAGACTCTCCAACTTCTTGCTGAGTAACAACTACATTAAAACACTGGTGCAGAAGAGCGGCATACTGGGGTACCCTGGGGGCTTTTGACACGTAGACGTGGTGACCCAGCTCATTATGAAAGCAAGAGAGGGCAAAGGAGACCTGGCGGTACTGTGGCTAGATCTTGCCATCGTCTATGGCTCAATACCCCACTTGCTGGTCAAAGCTGCACTGAAGGTGAAAAACATCTGACTGCTACCAGCTGGAAGTGGGGGTAATCACCGTGTGCACCATCTCGGTGACCCTCTTCATGCTGCGTTGTTGCCGGGTCCCCCTAAGCAAGTTTGGATCAATGCAACCACCAATCAGAGCCTTCATCGAAGACCTCACAGTCACAACAGCAGTGCCAGGAGCCAGGTGGATCCTCCAGAGGTTAAAGAAGCTCATGTCGTGGGCATGCAGAATTTTCAAAAAGGTCCTTATCATTAGTTCTGAAAAGAAGTTTCGCTTCAGGGTGAGAGAAGATCAAATCCCGTTCATTACAAAAAAAAACAGTGAAGAGCTTCGGGTAGGTCTTGAACTGTAGCCTGAAGGACACAGACACCATCAAGGCTTCCAGTGCCGACTTGGAGGCCTGGTTGATAGCTATGTAACACTCAGCTCCACCGAAATTTCAAGACTGGGTGTAAAAGCACGGGTTACTCCCAAGAATCCTCTGGGCCCTGCTCATCTACGAAGTCCCCAAGACCACAATGTAATGCTTTGAGTGCAATGTGAGTAACTGACTTCATAGATGGCTTTGCTCGCTACACAGCCTGGGCAGTATTGGGCTGTATGGGAACAGCAACAAGCTCAGGCTTCCTCAAGACAGGATTAGTCTTGTTACAGGAACGAGAAAACCTGCAGTACACCAGATTGAGGAACACCAAAGTGGCCAGGGAAGGGATTGCCGGGAGGACTGGGAGGAGGTGGAGGGTGGCCCTGGCAGTCCAGCAGGCATAAGCTCGGCTGAAGCACAAGGCCATTCCTGGGAGTGTGGCGAATGCCTTGACTCGGTAGCTCAACATCAACCTGATACCGCACTGCCAGAAAGAAGAAGAGGCAGAAGCTGGTGAACACTGCAGTGGAGAAAGAGCAAGTAAATAGAAAAGTGGCCATGCGACAAAAGCATACCTGGATGAAGTGGGAACAGGCGATGAAGCGGAGGATCCAGTTCTTGATTCAGGGTATCTACAATGTCCTCTCCAGCCCATCCAACCTGTTCACATGGGGCAAAGTAGAAACACACGCCTGACCTGTGTGCTCCAAGAAGGGGAACCTTGAACAAATCCTGGGAAGCTGTTCCAAAGCACTCGGCAAGGCGTGATATCACTGTAGACACAAAGACCAGCTCAGAAGACAGCTCTTCTTGTTGGAGCTAACTGTGCCCTGTGAGGAGAGTGGTGAAAAAATGCAAGAGAGGAAGAGGGCAAAGTACCAGAAGCCGGGGGAGGACTGCTACAGGAAAGGTGTATATGTCAGTGGAGGTGAGCAGTCGGGAGTTTGCAAGTCATTGCAAGTCATTTCCTTGGCATAACCTATGTTACCCTGGGCATCACAGTACCAAGCAAGAGCAGAGCTATCAACAACAATATGGAGGCAAATAAGAAGCAGTGACCAGTGAGGCGAGTAGAAAACCACTTGGACACAGGAACGGGCTTGATCAACCTCATTCAGGTCATCCGGATGAGGGAATCAGTTGCAAGACCCAAAAAATCAAATGACTCCCGGATACAACACCAATAATGTGTCCAAGTATGTGCATCTGAAGATGTATTTAGGAACTGATAAATGATTTGATTCTTCATCACAGTATGGATATGATTGGTCTATGTGGAGGTAGTTTGGCTTTTTCATTGATCCCAGTGCTGGCGGTTTGATTCCCAGCATTTCCATGTGTCAAAGGGTCCTTGAGCTAGGCACTGAACCATCCAGTGGCTACCAATGGTCGGGTCAGCGCCTTGCATGGCAACTCCGGTCCTATCGGTTACTGCGTGTGAATGGGTGACTGACAAGCAAAGTCTACAGAAAAATGGTTGAGATGTCGGACTGTAGTCTTCTTCAATACAGAATGATGTAGTTTTGTTTCCTAAACTTAACAAAGTATTTTTGTTTCCTAAACTTAACTAAGTTGCTTCCTGTGAAGACGAATTTTGAAAAGACTGTATTCATGTACCGAGCAGAAATTGACACGTGTTGCTGGACTTTTGTATAAAAACACCCGAAAAATGAGGAGTAACTTTTTGTTAAATATCATATACGAACCGTTATATGAAGATATGTTGACCTGTACTCTGTGCAAAAACAATAATATTGAATGTAAAATATAAACACTGAATATAAATATAGTAATGTAGGATTTAACAATAAGGAGGTATAGGCCCCAGTAAAAAAGTTGAGACAAGGCCTTTGGGTTTCAGGGCTCCAGAGGTTGACAAAGTTGGTCAAATGTTGTTGTCTCTTTTGGTGAAGAGTTTAATGAGATCCATGAGGGTTAAACAAGCTGATAAATCAACTCAAACTGTGAACTACAGTTCATTTTAAAGTCAGGTAACTGAACGAATAAGACATCCAAATACAGGCCAAATGTTAAATCTGTTTCTAAAGTAAGATTTTTGTGAGTTTGGTATGTTGGTAAAGTTATTGTTCATATTTTACAATCTCAATGGATGAAGATTTAAATGTGACATATATAACTCTTGGTGGGTATATAGAAATTGAAAAATACAGATATCTTTATTTTGTGATTATGTTTACAATATACATTCTAATAATCTGCAGTAATTCTACTATTGTGTGCATAATAGTGATTCAGCAAAACCTCCATGAGCCTATGTACATTTTTATTGCAGCTTTATTAATCAACTCTGTTCTGTTCAGCACTGCTATCTTCCCAAAGCTTCTGGTTAACTTTTTATCTGAGAAACAGTTCATATCTTATCCAATGTGTCAATTTCAATTCTTTTTATTTTATACTTTAGGTGGTTCAGAGTTCTTACTGTTGGCAGCCATGTCTTATGACAGATATGTGTCTATATGTAAACCTCTGCGGTATCCAGCCATCATGAGAAAAACTACCGTCAGTATTTTCTTGGCGTTGGCTTGGCTCGTTCCTGCTGCTCAACTCTTCGGCTCGGTTTTACTGAGCGCGAACAGAAAACTCTGTAACTTCACCCTGAAAGGAATCTTTTGTAACAACTCACTTTGGAAACTTCACTGTGTGAGCTCCATAGTGCTTTCTTTGTACGGTGTGATTATTATGCTCAACATATTATTTCTACCTTTGCTTTTCATAGTTTTTACATACACAAAGATATTTATAATAACCTATCGAAGCAGTAGAGAAGTCAGGAGCAAAGCTGCACAGACCTGTTTACCTCACCTGCTGGTTCTCATCAGCTTTTCTTTGCTCTGTTTGTATGATGTTATTATCTTCAGACTGGAGTCTGACGTTACAAAAACTGCTCGTTTCATAATGACTTTACAAGTGTTTTTGTATCCCCCTCTCTTGAATCCGATCATATACGGACTGAAAATGAAAGACATTCATGAACACGTGAAGAGGTTGTTGTGTCAGACAAAATGATCTGTTGTGTCTGTAAGTGATGATAACCCCAAAAAGGGCAGGCCGTGATGTTTTTACTAAAACCTAACCAAGTAGTTTTGTTTTCATTTTACATCACATGTTTCAAACAGTTTCAAACAGTTTTAAACTGCGACTGTAATTCATGTGAAAATACATTTCAAAATAAAAGTTTAGTTGTGATTTTCACAGAGTTTCAAGTAAGGGTGTAGAAAATATAGACACATTTGACTATCACTATATTATGTTTTGTGATCCTGTATCGAGCTACCAAAACACTATATGGAATTTCAATTAATACTTAACATGCTTAGATTGGCAGTGATGTAATGTTGAATGTTTCAGGTGGTGACTCCTCTGGTTGTATAGAAGTCTATGAGAAAATTAATTATTCTACTACTTCTGACTACATCAGAAATTCCTGAGGTAATATTATTGTAGGTTACTGAGATGCTGGTCTTTGGCCCTGCTCGACATAAACACCAATTTGATCAAGTAACAGAGACTCTTGGTGTTGTGTTTGATCCTACCCTCTCTTCTGATAAGCACATAATAAGCCTTTTCATTTCCACTCTAAGAGCAACAGAGGAGTGCATACATTTGCTGATATTTGGGATGACATAGTTTGAAGCTTCTGATTCCTCATTTTTATTTTATCTCTAGTTGCTGTAAGAGTTTACAGTGTTCCCTGGACTAGCAGACTATCGTCTCCTTCCCTAAACACCACAATTCAATGTCGATCCAAAGATCTTGTCGGCTGACTTTATTCAGTTTTAATCAAAGCTTCTTCTGGGCCTTTTTTTTGGACACTGTTTGGAAAAATTACATCAGCTCCCAGCAGCAGGTCTAAACTGACAATCAGTCTGAAACAATGTTACGGTCTCTTGTTGACACCCAATCATCAGTTTATTTATTGTGAATTTGTTCACTTTTAGTTTATTATTCGCTCAGTAAACTATTTCTCATAAAGGACACACTCTCCCCAAACCCTGTACTTTCTGTCAATATAATACATCGGGCTTCTATATACATATGATATGGTATTGTTATGCCAAAACTATCATATGCTCACAGTCTACTTCTTGACACTTCTTTGTTTAATATTTAATTTAATGAAAAACCTGCATTATTTAAGCCAAATTGCTGACGCATACTCATTTACTCATTTATACATCCCTGCACAACTCTACACTTTAAGACTCTTAAAATTTTAATGACAGACTTATTTTAACATAGTCTTATATTGTTTGTTTGTTAATCAGATTTTATTGTACATTTTCACAATTTTATATTCATGTCTTCTACTACTGCAAAGTATTTCATGTCATGTACCAATCACAGAACCAAATTCTTACAAACAAACTTTGCTTCTGATTTCTGTTTTCTGTCAGTTGAAGCCGACAATACTTGACATCTCTCGTACTGATGAAATATGCTGCCAATAACTTATTTATATTATTATTTATTCTCTGTTGATGGGATTGTTTTATTTTCTATTCAAACTTTTCAATGCACTTTTCACTATATCAAACTTGATAAACAAATGGGTCAAATTGATCGGAGAAACCTTGGGATAGGCCATTCAAAGTGACATGATCCCTCTACAGACTGCTAGATTGCACATGACTGACTTACAAAGCTGCAGTTGACTGTAACAAAAACATATTGTTGAATAACTGCAGCATATTGAGTCGTCATTGCATTGTTCAAATTGAAGATTCTCTTTTCTGTCTCCATGATGAACAGTAAATAGAATTTTTACAGCATGGAAATAAATCCTTTCATTAAATACCTTCCAAAGGTCTGAACATTCACATCTCTGGATTAATATCACAGAAGGAATAAGTGCTCATTATCGTCATTAACATCACTGTTACTGTAACATTACCTTAATTCATTACATCACTTTGCCTTGAAAGAACAACTTCTTCAGGTGTTTAGAGATTTCTTTCATTTTTAGTCCATATATAACTGGATTCAATAGAGGATAATAGAAAAATGCTTGTAAAGTCATCATGAAATGTACATTAGATCCCATTTGAATTATAATTATATCATATGCACACAGAGATGAAAAGCAGATTAAAACTATAAGGTGGGGTAAACAAGTCTGTGCAGCTTTTTTCCTGACATTCCTACCACTTCGATAGGATATTATAAGTATTCTGGTATATGTAAACAGTATGAAGAGCAAAGGGAAAAGTGCCATGTTAAGCAGCGCAAGCACATCAAATATAGCTAATGCGCTTGAACTCTCACAGAAGAGTTTGTAAAGTGAATTGTTACAAAAAACTCCTCTGAAAGTAAAATTACAGAGTTTTGACATAGTCACCAGTGTTACTGAGATTGCCATCTCAGAAACAGGCACAAGCCAAGCTAGAACCAGAATAAACCCCACTGTGCTTTTTCTCTAAAGGAACGATCAGGGTAAAGGAAGGATGAAGTAAAGGAACGATGAGGGTAAGGAGGAGGAGAAAGGAGCGATGAGGTAAAGGACGATGAGGGTAAGGCGAGAGGTAAAAGAACGAGGAGGGTAAAGGAACGATCAGGGTAAAGAGGCGAGGAGGGTAAAGGAACGAGGAGGGTAAAGGAACGATGAGGGTAAAGGAACGAGGAGGGTAAAGGAACGAGGAGGGTAAAGGAACGATGAGGGTAAAGGAACGATCAGGAAGGAACGATGAGGGTAAAGGAACGATGAGGGTAAAGGAACGATGAGGGTAAAGGAACGATGAGGGTAAAGGAACGAGGAGGGTAAAGGAACGATGAGGGTAAAGGAACGATGAGGGTAAAGGAACGAGGAGGGTAAAGGAACGAGGAGGGTAAAGGAACGATCAGGGTAAAGGAACGAGGAGGGTAAAGGAACGATGAGGGTAAAGGAACGAGGAGGGTAAAGGAACGAGGAGGGTAAAGGAACGATGAGGGTAAAGGAACGATGAGGGTAAAGGAACGAGGAGGGTAAAAGAACGAGGAGGGTAAAGGAACGAGGAGGGTAAAGGAACGATGAGGGTAAAGGAACGAGGAGGGTAAAGGAACGATGAGGGTAAAGGAACGAGGAACGAGGAATGAGGAGGGTATGTGAGGTATGCGGGGAAGACCAGCGGCTGAGAACCTTATTGATATGGTCGGGGTCGGTTGAAGATGGTTGCTGAACGCCGGAGGGGCCGTGGTCGACAGAGGATCGGAGGCTGGTATCAATATGTGGGAAGGCCTGCCTTAGCCGACCGGCTCCTCGACAAGCGAGGTAGAGGAGGGATGTAGCGTGATCGATTGTTATGTACTGCATGGAGTAGTCCGGGATGGGAACTAGGCTATTGATTCTTGGGACGATGGATCCCTGGGGTGTTGAGAGGTCTACGATAAGTCTCTTTCCCTGAATATTTCCTAGCAGCTACACTTGATGGACTGATCAAACATAGGGGAAAGGTGTCTAATGGGTGGACTGATCATGAATGAGTCATGGACTTCCTGGACTTCCTGGACTCTGAGATGGCTGATTGATAATTTTTACTGTGTAGGAGGATTCTGGCTTCACCTGGGAACCTGGAAGATGAAAGAAAATAAGTCGGAAAGACGTTGGAACTGCCTGCCGGCAGAGTCACAGTTCTGTACTGCTACTACTACTAAGTTAGGAGTACTTTCACATCATTACAACTTGACTGATGAGGTGCGGTTTTCCGTGGAAGACATACTCGTGTTCGATCCTTTACGTAAGAATCAGAACTGTTTATCAACAAGTACGTTACACACACAATGAATTTGGCTTGTAAAGTAAAAGTACTTTAAACCACACTGTGAAAATAAAGTCCTGCACTGAAAATGTTTCCGAAGTAAAAGTACAGTTTCTCCACTGGATACGTGTTTATTTCATGAACATATATTCCTCCTCTTTCTGCAGAAGTCCAC
This sequence comes from Ophiodon elongatus, assembly GCA_016806645.1. NCBI lineage: Eukaryota > Metazoa > Chordata > Actinopteri > Perciformes > Hexagrammidae > Ophiodon > Ophiodon elongatus. Next base: position 36,123 of record JACSYO010000348.1, read on the forward strand.
TTTACTGACAAAAGAAGAGTCACAATGTGACATTAAAGACTCTTTCAGGAGGTCGAAGAGGTCAAAATATTACAAGAACATTATTAGAAGGTGATGTATTTTTGTTTGTGTGTATCCAATTGGTATGATGCAATCTAGTGAGATAACAACGTGGGGCAGCTGATAAAGTGCGAGTGAGTTGGAGACCACTGAGGCAACATGTTCGTTACCAACACATCAACACACGTTAACTTGTGTTGTAATACACTGCAGAGTTGGGGGAAGTCATTACCCCTGTGAGAGGTGGTAAACAGGTTGTTTCCTTATTTGACCTTTGAGAGCAATTAAATTCACAAACACAACTGTTAACAAACACTTCAACAACAGCAATATGATATAATATAATATAATATAATATAATGTAATATAATATAATGTAATATAATATAATATAATATAATGTAATATAATATAATGTAATATAATATAATATAATGTAATATAATATAATATAATAAAATGTAATATAATATAATGTAATATAATATAATATAAAATAATGTAATATAATATAATACAATGCAATGTAATATAATGTAATGTAATGTATAATTTAAAGTAATGTAATGTAATATAATATAATATAAAGTAATTGAAGGCAAGGCAAGTTTATTCGTAGAGCACATTTCAACAACAAGGCAATTCAAAGTGCTTCACATGAAACCATTACAAGCATCAAAACATAATGCAAAAGAAAAAAGATTTAAAAACAATTAAGAACATTCATTTAAATATTAAAAACAGTCAGTAAAACATTAAAAAGCTAAAAAATAGAATAAAGGTTGCAGTGCAGTTTAAGAAATAAAATACAGTAGTGAAATGCAGAAATTGATTAATATACTTGAATCTGGTTCAATTAAAGGCAGCAAACAGAAGAGTCTGGATTTAAAGGAGCTGAGGGTCCCTGAGTGTCTATAAGGGTCTATGAGGGTCTATGGGGGTCTCTGAGGGTCCCCGAGTGTCTATGAGGGTCTATGAGGGTCTATGGGGGTCTATGAGGGTCTATGGGGGTCTATTGGGGTCTCTGAGGGTCCCTGAGTGTCTATGAGGGTCTATGAGGGTCTATGGGGGTCTCTGAGGGTCCCCGAGTGTCTATGAGGGTCTATGGGGGTCTATGAGGGTCTATGGGGGTCTCTGGGTGTCTATGGGGGTCTCTGAGGGTCTCTGGGGGTCTCAGCAGACCTGCAGCTTTCAGGGACCTTGTTCCAGATTTGTGGAGCAGAAAAACTGAACGCTGCTTCTCCGTGTTTAGTTCTGACTCTTGGAACAGGAAGTAGACCCGTCCCAGACGACCTCAGGGGTCAGGATGGTTCATAAGGTAGCAGCAGATCAGAAATGTATTTAGGCCCCAAACCATTCAGTGCTTTATAAACCATCAGCAGGGTTTTAAAGTCAATTCTTTGTTGGACAGGAAGCCAGTGCAAAGACCTCAGAACTGTGATTCTGAGTGATGTGATCCACTTTCTTGGTCTCAGTGAGGCCTCGGGCTGCAGCGTTCTGATTGACTTTTCACAGAGACCCTTGAACACACCGTTACAGTAGTCCAGTCTACTGAAGATAAAAGCGTGGAAAGGTTTCTCCAAATCCTGTTGAGACATAATTCCTCTAATCCTTGCTATATTCTTCAGGTGATAGTAGGCTGCTTTTGTAATTGTCTTGATATGGCTGTTCAGGTTGAGGTCTGAATCCATAACTACACCTAGGTTTCTGGCTTGGTTTGAGGTTTTTAACATCAGTGATTGAAGCTGAGCGCTGACTTTCAATTGTTCATCCTTGGTACCAAAAACAATTACTTCAGTTTTTGATATAATATAATATAATAATATAATATAATATAATATAATATAATATAATAATATAATATAATATAATATAGTATAATATAATATAATATAATATAATAATACGACTTGGAGAATGTGAGAATGTTGGTGTGTATTTGGCTGATTTAAACACTTAATTTATAACAAGTATTGCTTACAGTTTACAAAGTAAAATCAATGAAGTGAAGCCTTTATTTTGAAAATCAAAGCAAAGAATCAGGCTTTTTTTGTTATTGTTCTAATAGGTGCCTTTAATCTGCTAAAAGAAACATTAAAGCAACACTATGTAACATTTAAAAGAATAAATACTTAATTTAATTTAATACTAATTAAATTAAATACATTTTTAAAGTTAAAATATTTAGTGACATCATTGAGTCATTTTGCTGACTTTTTTGCTGCTCCTCTTCCTCCTCCTCCTCCTCTTCCTCCTCCTCCTCCTCCTCCTCCAGGAGCACCGACACCTCGCTGCTGGAGACCCAGGACTTATTGCTGGACCTGCTGGAGGGAAGGGGGGCACGGGAGAACCAGAACCAGGACTGAGAGGGGCAGACTGTCAGACCCTCTGCAGTACAATGAGAGGTTCTCTAAAGGGACCCTGGTGCTCAGAGACACTACCTCTTTAGTCCACAGGGGGCGCCAGAACCAATATTACATGAAAGTCTCTTGTTTGAAGTAGAGGTAGTAAAACTACAGTGTAAAAATACTCTGTTACAAGTAAAAGTCTCACATTCAAAGTTTTAATTCAGTAAAAAGGCACAAGTAGCATCAAAATATGGTAAAAGTACCAAAATAAAAATATAAATGATGCAGAATGATTCATATTATGATTATTAATGCATTAATGTGTTCATCACTTTGATGTTCAGCTGGTGAAGCTGGAGCTCATTTTAATAACTTCATGTCCCGACTACTTGTCTCAGACTTAAGACTCTCTGATGAACCAACATCTCCAGAGAGTCAAGAGGAAGGAAGCATGAAACCTAAAAACTCTTATTGAGGATAAAGATGTTCAGTTTGGTTTCATCGTTTTTGAATGATTTCATGTTTTTTGGTGTTTTTGCGTATTCTTGCCCTGATCTTACACAAAATGTTATGTTGGATTTACTTAATTCTATTTAGATAAGTGGTTGCACTAAATAAATTGATCTAAATCCAGATTTATGTTTCAAGATGATTTTACTTAAGTAATTCAGCTGATTTATATTCAGAATTTTAACTATTTTGAGTGAAGTTTACTCACTAAAACCATGTAAACTAACATTAATTATGAAACCTAAATTATTATTTACCTTTTCTGTTTTTGTACATTAAGATCAATTTAATGGTTTAATTTCCACAAACTAAAATTAAGTTTGATCTAATTAAACATTGTTAGCTATTCCTAGTATCTTAACTTTCAATACATTCCATAATTACACAAATTAAGCAAACTAAATATTTTCAAACTCACTTTTCACAACTTTATTTAATTTGTTTTGTTATTTAATGACTGTATGAACTTAGTATTATTATTCCTCTGGTTTTACACATTGCACCTTTAAAGAGGAACACATCAGTGCTGCTGTTCTTTTATAAATATCTGTATTTCATGGATGAATCAGGCTCCAGACGCCATCTACTGTTTGAAATATTGAACTTTTCGAGTGCAGCCCTGAGATATGAGTTTATTAGACCGTGCAGCTCGTGACCCCTCTTCATTCTCAATGAGAGCTGTTGACTCTCCAGAGATGTTGGTTCGGCTTCTTCAAGGATAAACTATAACATCTCCTCCTTAACAGAAGGCCGGTTTGGAGCTAACTTAGCTTAGCATAAAGACTGGTAGCTGGGAGGAAACAGATGGTAAACACAGGAAGTTATTAGAAATAAACAGTGATGTTAGGCCCGTTTGAGATGAACTGCTTCTCACCAGGAAGGTAGGCGAGAAGCTAAAGTTAAAGAAACAGTTAGATCCGATCTGTAGGCTACTTGTAGTTTACAGACCTCGTTCGGATATATTTATATGTGTGTATAAAT
>JACSYO010000348.1:45000-63117 GCA_016806645.1 Ophiodon elongatus
TTCAGACTCAGGTTCCAGATAAGACAAAACATTACATAAAATAAAATAAGAAACATATATAACCACAATTAAAATACATATCCCTACCAATGCCTTATATAGAGACAGCTGTACCAATGTCTCCACAGCTGGGACTGGTAGTGTGTAGTGCTAAACTTTATGTTTGATAAAACCAAGATTATTTCATTTTCAGAATTATTAACCCAGAAAATAAATTCATACATAACATTTCTTAACACACTTCAAAGTTCAAAGTGCCATGTTATAAAGGAAGTAGTATTACAGTGTGTACTTTGAAGTGGCAGCTGTAGTACTAGAAGTAAAAAGGATGTTTTTGAACGCAGCTCTGCTGCTGGAGGTCATTTATAAAAGCTGACTTTTATTTTCTTACTTCAGAGAAACATTCAACTTTCTTATATTTTTATTTGTTATAAATTACTTTTTCTTTTGTCTGGATCTGATTTGCTGTAAATAGCTGCAGCTCAACATGTTTAATTACATTAATCAGTCGCAAAGCATCGCTGGAAATGTGGAAATGTGGAATTACTTGTCCTGAAAGAATGTTTACGCCCAAAAGCAAAGAACTGCTCCGCTCAAAGTCCTGGTCGTTAAAGTGTAAAACCGTCAGAGTTATAAACTGAACTGTTAAACTCTAGAAGTCGTATAAGTAAAAAATAAGTCGTAGAAAATCCTTTTTGAATCTCCTTTTTATAATCTTCTCTTTTCAACAGAACATTCATTTCTATGGCTTCCATGTTTTCCTGTTTCCTCCCAGAACGTCCACATCCACATCGTCGACATGTCCAACGCCAGACAAGTGTGGGAGTTCGCCCAGAGCTTCTCTCAGAGCAGCAGCCTTCATGTCCTGGTAGGTTTGTGTAGATCGCAGATGTTTAGAAGAAGAGGACGTCGTCATGGTGACGTCTCTCGTTGGTATGTGGACGCTTTGAAGCCTCCAGTTCGGCGTTTTGTCCGTCGCCATCTTGGTTTTTTTGCAACCAGTGAACAGGAAGTGACCATATTAGGACTGAGGAGGAGTGACGTAGAGACGCCGTATACGTCTCTGGTAGAGAGAGACCTGTCAATCACCTTGTAGCCCCGCCCCTAAAGCATCCCCTGCTTTATGGTCTGTTTGACTCTAAATGGACCATAATTTACTAAATGAACATCATGCTGCATTGAAGAAGACTTGAAACTAGAGATTGAGACATAAACTCATGTTTACAATGTTTACTGAGGGAATAAATCAAGAGAGAAGTAGAGTCATTTTCTATAGACTTCTATACAACCAGAGGAGTCACCCCCTGGTGGTCAGGAGAGAGAATGCAGCTTTAAGACATGAAGCTTTGACTTCTATACAACCAGAGGAGTCGCCCCCTGGTGGTCAGGAGAGAGAATGCAGCTTCAACACATGAAGCTTTGACTTCTATACAACCAGAGGAGTCGCCCCCTGGTGGTCAGGAGAGAATGCAGCTTTAACACATGAAGCTTTGACTTCTATACAACCAGAGGAGTCGCCCCCTGGTGGTCAGGAGAGAGAATGCAGCTTTAACACATGAAGCTTTGACTTCTATACAACCAGAGGAGTCGCCCCCTGGTGGTCAGGAGAGAGAATGCAGCTTTAAGAACTGGAGGTTTGCTTCCTGGTGTCGATGCTGTAAGTTCTCTCTTCTTGTTCTCCAGATCAACAACGCTGGCTGTATGGTGAACCAGAGGGAGCTCACTGAGGACGGGCTGGAGAAGAACTTCGCCACGAATACACTCGGTGAGTACTCTAAAGTACTACGGTTGTACTTCAGGTACTGATTACAAAAACAGGGCTTTTCTTATTTTCTTACTTTGAGAAACGTAAATGTTTTTTTCTCTTTCAATAAAGGAAGACTTATAAATGTTAGTGTGAATGTTTAAACAATAATTTAATGTAAATAAAATTAATCATGAACTTTCTGATCACAAAATAAATAAACTATGAATCTGTCATCACCAGAGACGTATTTATAATAATAATAATTTAACCTGCTCCAGAAAGTAACTGACTATTCAGTGTTGAAGAATCATAAAGTACAATATTATCTCAAATACTGGTTTGATCAGGAAGAAAAAGATGGACGTCTCAGGGCCATTGTAGATTAAAAAAAAAAAAGAAAAAACGGACTTTCTTTGATTGAAGTCTTAAATTTACAGTAAAAAAGTGTTTTTCATTTTTTGGCTTCTTTTTTCAAGGTTACAAGGATACATCTTGCTGTGTATTATTCCTGCAGTGGATGACCTCATCAAACTATTTCTTAATTTCTATATTTGTCACCATTTCATCATCAGCATCCACACCTTGAAAAGACAATGCTGAAGAAACAAGAAACATTTTCTTGTAAAGTTTCAGGAGCTTTCATGTAGTGTTGATTCTGGCGCCCCCTGTGGACCAAAGTGGTAGTGTCTCTGAGCACCGGGGTCCCTTTAGAAAACCTCTCATTCTATTCTTTATTTCAGGTACGTACATCCTCACCACGGCGCTGATACCTCTCCTCAAGAAGGTTGAAGACCCGAGAGTGGTGGGTAGAATCAGATGCTTCATCTACTGTGGATCTTTTGTTTCACTGAAAGTATAAATGAACCTTCGGCTCGCGTCTCCTCTCAGATCACCGTGTCGTCGGGCGGGATGCTCACACAGAAGCTGAACGTGGACGACCTCCAGTTTGAGAAGGGGACATTTGACGGCACGGCGGCCTACGCTCAGAACAAAGTGAGGGAGATTCACAGCGGCACGGCGGGACGGTGGAGCGTCATCAGTGTTTACTGACGTGTTTTTGTGTTGTTGTGTTGACAGAGACAGCAGGTGATCCTGACAGACAGGTGGGCTTCTCAGCACAAAGAGATCCACTTCTCCTCCATGCACCCCGGCTGGGCAGACACTCCAGGTTAATTTATTTTATTTATTTTATTTATTTTATTTATTTTATTTATTTTATTTATTTTATTTATGTATTATTATTTATTTATTTATTTATTTATTTATTTATTATTATTATTAACATTATTATTATTTTTTATTTAATTATTTATTTTAAATTTAATTTCATATTATACTATATCATATTTTACATAATATTATATTGTCGGTGTGTTAGACCCTGTGAGATAATCATGTTATAAATATCAAAGAGTACATTTATTTTTGCTTCAGCTATTTATTTATGGATCTTAATTTAATTTATTCTTTCATTATTATTTGTTGTATTTATTTCATTGGATGATTAACAGACATCACTGTGGATTGTTTTGTTTAACTAATGTTAAAGTACTGATTACTAAACAGCTGAATGTTCATTAATAATAAAAGATAATAATAACAATAGATAATATTCTAAAAACCAGAGAACCGTTCCCTGTTGTCACCGAGGTCAAATCTGTTAAGACGTTCACACTAAAACATGTGAGTCGCAGCCTCTGATTGGCTCTTCATGTAACAGTCGTGTGTTTGTCTCTGCAGCCGTGCAGACCTCCATGCCTGCGTTCCACGCCAAGATGCAGTCCAAGCTGAGGACGGAGGCCATGGGCGCCGACACCGCCGTGTGGCTCGCCGCCTCAGCAGCCGCCGGAGAGCAGCCGAGCGGACTCTTCTTCCAGGGTCAGGAACTAATCTCCCTCTAGGACTCAAAGCATAGCTCGTGGTACAATGATGAAGTCACAGAGTGGAACCTTTTCTCTTCGTAAACATGGGGACATATTTTAGGGGGCGGACCGTTGGCAGAATAAATCTCTGAACACGTTCGTTAACGCTGGCTAGTGGTTTTGTTGACTTGTTTATTATGATGGCTGAAGAAAATCTAAGATTCTCTAAATTTGCTCCAGAGGACGGCTGGTTATTTAACTATACCTTCTCCAGAGCTGACTAGTTATCTATACCATCTCTAGTACTAGTTAGTTATCTAACTAGCTATTCCATCTCTAGTACTGGTTAGTTATCTAACTAGCTATTCCATCTCTAACTTAGTTAGTTATCACTGCTATTCCATCTCTAGTACTGGTTAGTTATCTAACTAGCTAATCCATATATAGCACTGGTTAGTTATCTAACTAGCTAATCTATATATAGTACTGGTTAGTTATCTAACTAGCTAATCCATATATAGTACTGGTTAGTTATCGAACTAGCTAATCCATATATAGTACTGGTTAGTTATCTAGCTAGCGTGTCCATCTTTAGTACTGGTTAGTTATCTAACTAGCTATTCCATCTCTAGTACTGGTTAGTTATCTAACTAGCTATTCCATCTCTAGTACTGGTTTGTTATCTAGCTAGCATGTCCATCTCTAGTACTAGTTAGTTATCTAGCTAGCGTGTCCATCTCTAATACTGGTTAGTTATCTAACTAGCGTGTCCATCTCTAGTACTGGTTAGTTATCTAGCTAGCGTGTCCATCTCTAGTGCTGGTTAGTTATCTAACTAGCATGTCCATCTCTAGTACTGGTTAGTTATCTAGCTAGCGTGTCCATCTCTAGTGCTGGTTAGTTATCTAACTAGCATGTCCATCTCTAGTGCTGGTTAGTTAACGAGCTTAACTTTGAACTTGACCCTGGTTCCTGTGATCTCCTCCCTGAATCGCCTTCGTTGTTGTCTCGTGTCTCCAGATCGTAAGGCCGTGGCGACTCACCTCCCTCTGGCCTCCTCCAGGTCCTCCCCACAGGAGGAGGAGAAGCTCCTCTCCGCTCTGGAGGAGTTCGCCCTCAAGTTCAAACCGTGAAACGTCTCTTGGTTTTAAAAGCACTCCCCAATAATTACTAATGTTTACGTCATCGTGTGGTTTCAATTTACAGGATGCTTTTTTTACTTTTTTTTACTTTAAATAACAAAAAGCTCTCACAGTGGTCGATCAGAATCTGCTTCTTTATTTATTCTCTAATATACTTAAATACCTCACCAACAAAATGATTATTTGTTTGTTTGTCACCTGGAATTCCTGAAGAAAAAACAGAAAAGTCTGGATGAGTTGAAGTAAACTATATGAAATATTATATTAAACCAAGTTTCCTGTATCCGTTCTGATGCAGCCTCGCTGTATTTTATATAAATTAGTTTCTGCAGGTAAACGAGTCTAAAGTGTTTAAAATAGTAAAAGTTTTCGTGAAGACTTTTGTTTTCTTCTAGAATTCAATAAAACACGAGGTGAGTAACAGATCGTTTAGTCGGCGATCAAACCTTCAGGGTTCAACGTATCAGGGATGCTTTAATATAACTAACACGAAATGTTAATTTTTTATATTATTATTATATGTAAAATATATTGTTTAATCTCAGTAAGTTCTATATGTTTATCTGTAAAGACTAAAACCTCAAGGTATGTTTGCTCTACATCGACATGAAGTCTTTATGGAAACGTAACTTCATGTTTTACTGATGTTTGGATGTTTTTCTTCCTGAAGACAAGTTGGTCTAAAAAAACAAAAACATCAGCTGATCTCAAGATTTTCAGATTTTCTCTCGTTAAAATTAACTTTTGGTCACAAAGTAATTTCATAAGATCTCATGTTTGTAAGTTATTGATATATTTACTTAAATATTATTCGTATCTGATTGTTCTGTATCTACTGTGCCACAGAATATGAATCAAAAGAAGAAATATATTGTATTTTGTTTGATTACTTTTGGAACAAAAAGCTATTTGATGCCAATAAAGAATAAACGTTTCACTCAGATTTCATTTGTTTGTATTTCAGTCCTGTTTTAACGGATCTCATCACCTGCTGCAGATAAAGATGATTATTTCAGATTATTATTATAAATCCTTCACGCTGTACAAACAGTAGTCATCTTTACATGTACATGCTGTACGTCATTGATGTTATATTTACTATTTTATAAAAGGTCATTTCTGCTTTTTATATCTAAATGTATTTATTATCTATTTATTTTATATTCATATTCACACCTATGTTTTCACTGCTTCTCTACATGACAGTTATTCACCTGTACCACAGACTTTAAAGGCCATTAAAGGTGATTCTGATGAGACAACAGACAGACTCCTGATTGGTCGAGGAGGTGAACTCGCTCTTTTATTACGTCACAAGTTACATCGACAGAAACACTGAAACACAACAACGACGTCTGTTTTCTGTAAAGAGTGACCACTGGCCTCGTAGTTCATTAGACTGACAACTTTAAATTAATTTACATGATCACAGGCTTTTATTTTGAAAAACAAGACGTTTTAGATTTCAGGTGTTTTTTTTTTTACAGTTCCAGTGAAACCAACAAGCAGCTTGTGAAGACGATGTTAAATGATGAAGACTTGGCCTCTTTTTTAATTGTTCTTCCTCGTCCTTCATATTTTTTTGTATTCGTCTTCCTGTTTTTGATCTGCGGTTGATTTTCTTGGAAAGGTTAGAAAAAAAACATCCTAAAACTAAAAACTGCACCATGCATTTAAACTATAGTCTGCAAAAAAAATATATAAAAAATGATATGTAGTTAAAGAGCATGTGTGTTTCTGTATATGTTTATGACGATTGTAGTTTATCACAGTAAACGGGTGCTTTAAACGGACCTTTATGAATGTTTTCATGCGTTGAATAGAAACGTAACCTTGTTTTTAATCTAAATATCACACATCTTTGGGTAATAGTCAGGAAATAATTATGAAATATCCAGGAAATATTCAAAAATATTGAGTAAATATTCAAGAAATATGCAGGAACAAATTTAGGAACAATTCAGGAAATATTCAGTGGCGGTTCGAACAACTTAGTTACCATCTGATCAATAAAGTACAAACATAATAATCACAAATAAAAAAAAATCATATTTCCTCTTCACAGCAGCGATTGGTGTTTTCTTCTCGATTCCAGTGCAATGACATAAAACAAACAGACTAATCAGATGTTAGTTTCCTCTCAGTCCTGTTACGTGTGTGTTCCTGCATGTCACAATAATAAATAACCTCATGAACACACGAGGACCAGCATGCAGTCTGATTGCTTCATAAACACGTTTTATAAGAAGTCACAGAACTGAGAGAAGAAAACTTTTACTTTTACAAAACTCTGGAGGTTTAGTTGCTCTTTAGAAACCTCCGTGAATACAAAGACGCTTCTCTCATGTCTCACCGTCCTCTCCTCTGGTGGTCAATGGGAGGAACACGAACTCCAGTGAAGGACGTCATGGTAACCGTTTAAAGGACGTCATGGTAACCGTTTAAAAGGACGTCATGGTAACCGTTTAAAAGGGACGTCATGGTAACCGTTTAAAAGGGACGTCATGGTAACCGTTTAAAAGGGACGTCATGGTAACCGTTTAAAAGGGACGTCATGGTAACCGTTTAAAGGTCGTCATGGAAACCGTTTTAAAAGGACTGAGGTGTTACTGGGACCAGTTTGAGACGTTTCCCTCTTGGACATGACGACGAGAACACACAGTGAAGGGGAAGTGAAGCACCGGGAGCCAGGATCGAACCGGTAACATGCACCTGATTCAGTCCAACCGTCAGCGAGGAAAGTGACGTCATTTAAAAGGGACAGTAGTGACGTTTAGTAGTGTGTTTGTATGAGGTTACGTTAGTTTCTCCACAGTCAGAGTTTTACTACAGTAAAAAGTCACACTCTCTCACACACTCTTCACGAAAACAGTGATTTTTTACCTCTCAGAGCTCAGTAGCTGTTGGTCTACAGCTGCCTCCATCGTTAGTTAGTTTGTGTTCTTGTGTGAATTTGTGTTTTAAAGTGCCACAGCAACACAAACTAACTAACAGATGAAGGCAGCAGTAGACCAGAAGCTCCTGTGTTCTGAGAGGTTAAATCACTGTTTTTATGAATGGAGTCTGGTGTTTGCAGAGAGCAGCTTCAGTTCCCCGTCAGAAAGATAAAGAGGTGAACATATTATAAATATAGCGTTCACTTAAACTGATATTGATTCTTTCAGGTGTCTCAAATACATCTGTTGTAGTAAAACTCTGACTGTGTATAAGTACCTCATACTACATCACTTCTAAACATCACTACTGTCCCTTTAAAGAGCTGCAGAGAGACAGTTAATAAGCTCATGAACACCATCTACAGGAGAGACCTGCAACAGCTTCTAGTGTTCACGCCTGCATTTATCTGCAGTTCTTTTCTGAAAGTGGTTTACATTTATAAACGTGACCTAAATAAACCAGGTGTCTCTGAGATGTTTTGCAGAAGGGGGTCCTGACCAGATCTGGTGAGTTTGAAAGTTAGATCTAGACCCTAAAAGGTGAAGCAGTGCTGAAGGTGGTGCAGGTAGGCAGCCCGATGAAGGTGAATGAGTGGAAAGCGTTTTGGGTTTGGAACGTGTCACTTCCTGTTTCCAGGAAGAAGCCGGCAGGAATGCATGAAAATTAAGTAAATAGGGAATCAATTCCTTGTAAAGACTAATTCCTCCACCCCTCTTAGAAGAGATCCACTCGTCCGTGGCCTCGAGTCAACCGAGGCCCCGTCCTGCTTCAGCGGCCTGCAGAGTCCTCGCCGATGAGCAGCTGTTAAATATGCCGTGGATATCGATGGATGAGCCTCCGGGTGAGACCGCCGCCGTGAAACAGTCACAGTCTTTGGTGAGCGGAGCTTCCTGCTGAGCTCAGGACACCACAGGAGTCATGTCCCACAGCTGTGGACGGACAGGAGACATCGTCACTGATGGTTCAGAGATGACAAAACAAAAATGTACGTCTGCAGAGACGGACACAGGTTTAAAATCATAACAACGTATTTATCTTTGTGTATATTAATATTATTATTATAGTCACGATTACTGCTTTTTAAAACTTTACAGCTTGAGTTGGTTTTAGAATCACTTCTTCTGCACTTTTTCTATTTCATTTCTATTTTTTACTTTATTTACCTTATTCTTGTTGCTCTATTTTTTTCTATTTCACAATGGTGTCAGTATTGTTTATTTTACACTAAATAATTGTTATTCTATTGTTCATACAGTATATGTTTATATTTTGATTCGATTATTTTTTTCTTCTGTTGTAATCTTCAATGAAACAAGAATTTCCTTTGTGATTAATAAAGTTCTATCTCATCTTTTCTTTATAATCATTATCATTCTATAATATCCACTGCTGCGGTTATTATTATTATTATTAATTATTGTTCTATTATTTCTGCTACGAGGACGAGGAGAAATTTGTGATTTGTGATGTTGGACGATATAAATTGAATTGAATTGAATTGTGCTTCGCTTGGGACACTTTTTTTTAATCATTTTGGCAAGAGGGTGAGTTTCTTGTATTTTGGAACAACACCTATAATAAGTTTATAATAAACTCTGAATCCAAAATAAAGACTAAAAACGTCCCCATTAAAACAACAATGAATGATGCCATGAGTGGTGGCGACTTTCATTCTAGAGCTCTGAAGTGAACTATTAAAATTAAATACATTAATCATTGTTTCCAGTCTTGTGTCAAAATCTAGTGTCAATTTATTTAATTTAAGGCTTAAACTCATTAAACTATTTGACCCGCTGTAAACCTGAGGCAGGAAGTCCTCCAGCTGATCTGTACGTAAAGATAAGGAGGTCAACAGAGACTTAATCCTGATGAATAAGAGACAAAAAACAATAGTTATAGCTTAAAGGTCCGACTCTACTGAACATTTCTAACCCGTCTAATCTGAGAATACTACAGGCTGTTTGACCCCGTTCAGACCTTGATAACCTTGTCGGCTCCAGAGGTGAGCAGGTTCCCGGTGGTAGGCTCGTAGTGCATGTAGACGATGCTGTGCTTGCTGTCGTGGAAAGTGACCGTGGGGGCTCGACTACGAGACACAAAGGGGGAGCGCCGGTTACTTCGGACCTCGCAGAGGTTCGGCGTGAGGCGACAACAGAGGGACGGATCGGTACTCACTCCTCGTCGCTGATGGACTCGTGGCAGCTGTCGCACACGCGCACCTCGAACTCGAAGCCCATGAGCGGGATGGTGGAGCGCTTGGACGAACATTTGCCGCACACGGCCTGGCCGCACTTCCTGCAGTGATGCTGGGGAACACAGGAGGTCAAACATGTGAGGAGGAAAGTGTTAGCGGTATCTTAGCAACCAGAGGTGGGCCAACATCGTCTCCAGTCTGTGAAGAGCCACGTCAGGACCAACACGTCTCAGAGCGAGTCCAGACTCCTGAACTTTGGTCAGTTACAGTTAGTGTAGTAAATCTACAGAAATACAACTTAAAGTTCCATTTGTTTTTACTTTTAAACCCACATTGATCCATCCATCTAGCCATCCATCCAACCATCCATCCATCCAACTATCCATCCATCCAACTATCCATCCATCCATCCAACTATCCATCCATCCATCCATCCAACTATCCATCCAACTATCCATCTGTCCATCTATCTATGCATCCATCTATCATCTATCCAACATCTATCCATCCATTCACCCAACTATCCATCCAACTATCCATCCATCCAACTATCTATCTATGCATCCATCTATCATCTATCCATCCATTCATCCATCTATCCATCCATTCACCCAACTATCTATCCATCTATCCATTTATCCAACTATCCATCCAACCAACTATCCATTCATCCAATTATCCATCTATCATCCATCCAACTATGCACCCAACTATCTATCCAGCCATCCATCCATCTATCTAATGATTGATAATGATGGACCGTTTTCTAGAGAAGTGAAGTGAATAGAAGAAGAGGAAGGAGTGTTTCCAGCAGCACCTGTCGCAGGCCGATCTTCTTACTGTCCCACATCTGTTTGAAGTTCCAGAAGAACGGCTGCTCACACTTCTGACAGGAGTCGCTGTCCAACCACTCTGGAGTCTGTGCAAACACAGATGTTATGGTTATACATCTAAATATGTACATAACATATCTAAAGCACAACTTTAGAAAAGTGATTTGACTTTTTATAAAGACAAATGTAAAACAGAAGTCAACATTTTGACTCCTCCTCCTCTCTCACCTCTTGTCTCGTTACGTCCATGTTCCAGATGACGATGCCTCCGTCGGAGCTGCAGGAGATCAGCTGACGAGTGTGTGAGGCGTAGCACAGGCCCTGAACCTTGTCACTGCAGACACACACAGAAAGAGTTTGTTTAAGAGATAGATCATGTAATGTTCCTCTCTATGAACCATTCAACACAATAGAACTCTAACAGAGTCCAGTCTGAACAGTTCTGGGTCGAGACTCCAGTAAAGAGACGTTCAGGGGCGCATAGCGGGCGTCTGGGATTCTTACTTGTGTCCCTGCAGTTCGATGGCGGTGCCTTTACGGCCCCCGATGTCCCACATGATGATGGAGTGGTCCGAGCTGCCGGAGAACAGAACCCTCTGGACCGGGTCCCAGCACAGCGCCGTCACATTACCTGGACACACACACACACTTAAGTTATTGTATATGACCAACATTATTTTGTTGAGCCTCAGCAGGACGGAAGTTAGTTAAAAGAAGTGAAAGAGGAAATTATTATTTATACATACATACATACATATATATATATTGCACAAAAAATAAAAATCAATGTTGTTGATAATCTTTGACTGTTAACATACAAAAAGAAAGTCATTTTCATAAAAATAACAGTTTTAAAAAGGTCGAAATTCAGAAAATTAACTCAGTAAAAATGGAAAATAATATTATGTGCGCGCGTGTGTGTGTGTGTGTGTGTGTGTGTGTGTGTGTGTGTGTGTGTGTGTGTGTGTGTGTGTGTGTGTACCTGTGTGTCCCTTGAAGGTGGTGACCAGGCTGCAGCTGTCCTGCTCCAGCTTCAGGATGGTCACCTGACCCGACTGGTCTCCCACGAAGGCGTGTCTGGTCTCCACGTCAAACCTGAGACCGAATTAAGGTCCAAGAAGAAGAAGAAGAAGAAGAACCTGGTTCTGGTTCTGGATCACAGTCACAGTTTGAACTAGACCTCTTTAGTCCTCTGGGCCTCGTTAAAGACATTTTTAATTACTAGATCATTTATTCTTCGTTTTTCTTTCTTCTCCTGGCTGACAGCTATAGAAGACCCAGAATCCTTCAGTGAGTTCACCCTGAGAACTTTATTAAACTCTGTCACATGTTTGACCCGTTTGCTTGATGAACATCCCTTAAATAAATGTGAGAATTATGTTTCAGTATCGGATGAATCCACATGAATGAAGATTAGAGCCACTGGTTGGTTGAACGTTTATTATCTGAATCATCTCGTCTCTTCTCTTGCTACGCTACGGTTAGCATGTGGAGGCTAGCAGGCGCATTGGTTTGGATCAGTGAGTACTGAGACCTACAGAGACCTACAGAAACCTACTGAGACCGACAGAGACCGACAGAGACCGACTGAGACCGACTGAGACCGACTGAGACCTACTGAGACCTACTGAGACCGACAGAGACCGACAGAGACCGACAGAGACCTAATGAGACCGACTGAGACCTACAGAGACCGACAGAGACCGACAGAGACCTAATGAGACCGACAGAGACCTACAGAGACCTACAGAGACCGACAGAGACCTAATGAGACCGACTGAGACCTACAGAGACCGACAGAGACCGACAGAGACCTAATGAGACCTACTGAGAACTACTTATACCTAATGAGACTGCTTCCTGTTGTCGGCTCTTCCATCAGTACAAACTAACTGGAAGCTAATCTCAACCGCTGGTCTGAAAATAGACTGTTGTCACAATAATAAGCCAGAGATTCGTCACAGTCTGGAGCACTAAAGACGCCGCCGCCCCTGCCCCCACTCGGTTACGTCCACTAGACTCTATTTAGCAGGATGCTTAGCTGTCAGGTTCACTGAGCAGTCTAAAGGGGGGAGAGGGGAGGGGGCATTGAAGGATACTGTAGGCCTGACACCCAGGCGGCGGTGCGGTACGTCCCCAGCTGCTGGCCGCTCTCGGAGCAGTGCCAGTTGAAGTTTTTATCCTGGCCGGTGCTGAGAAGCCACTCCATCTCCAACACAAACAACACCACTGAGACCCGGCCCTGATGGGCTACACACACACACACACACACACACACACACACACACACACACACACACACACACACACACACACACACACACACACACACACACACACACACACACACACACACACACACACACACACACACTATAATCAACATGTTAAGCGAGCAGAAATGCACAGAATTGTAATTTAACCGTATTTCAGGAAGCGGGAAGATGTTGCTACTGAAGAGAAGAATAATGGTCCAGAACTACGGACGAATGTTGAACCAGTTCCAGTTAAAAAACGGTTACAAATTGTCAAATCCATCAAGGTTTTTATACCCCGAAAGGTTTATCAATTATTTTATTGATTGTGTCAGGAATCAATGGAAGCTTCGATAAGGAATCAGACCAACAAGCAGAAGTCATAATGGCATTGATTTCAATCAAATCAAATGAATTGCCATCAATATCCAGCATCCTCGTCTGCTTTTAGGAAAGATCTGACTATTAAATCCAGAGAAACATTCACATGAGGACACGTGATCTGTGGGTCGACTACGAGCATCGTGTTTTCATTCTGCTCGTATGTTCAAATGATAAATAAAACATCTAATGCGGTTGAGGCTGCAGGGATCGATCAGTGGCGCTCTGGTCCAGTTATTTCTGAGTGAGTTATACGCAAAAGAAAGACATGAATTATGAAAACCACCAGAGAACAAACACCCCTCAGACTGCAGAGCTGAGCTTCGTGAGCCGGGACGAGTCCAACATACATGGAGATAAATTATACGGTCCAGACTTCAGAGAGCTCGAGCTCTTGGAGAGAAGCTTTCAAAGTAACAAGAACCACTGAGGGACAGTTACAGGAATATGAAACGGGATATTTCAGGATTTTCTTTTCTCTTTAAAAAGGAGGAGTCAGAGACGTCATTATTGGTTGAAATGGGGCAACTTTTTAATTATTCTGAGATAATCCCAGTTTTTCTCTCTTTCAGTGCCATGGGAGGAGTGACGAGTCTTTAAGACGTTACGTGTGTTCTTCTTCTGCCACAATAACAAGATTTATTATATAGTCTATAACAATAGAGACACACACACTCTCTCTCTCACTCTTACCCTGGTAGGTGCTGGTTGGGGTCATCTTGTTGTAGTCTTCTGACAGGAGGAACTCCTGAAAGACAGGAAGTGGACAGAAATGTTCACATTGACTGAAATCAATGACTATCAAGTATGTTATGTTTTTATGTTTTCAATATGTACGTAGTAAAACTTTCAAAAAGTCTCCCTGTACATGTGATTATATGGATTCCTGCATGTTGTGTTTTCTGTAGTCCAACAGGAAGTCAGCATCACTGGTTTCCTCCTCAAACAGCCAATCAGATTCCTCCATTTGATTCTGGATTATTACATAAAATAATCTCTGTGTCAAACAAGCGTTTATGATTCTTTCAGGTTTAGTTCATCACGATAATCTTGACTAATGAACTTTACTGATGTTTGAAGTGTAAAGTAAGAAGCTGACGTTGGTCTATAAAGGAACTCCACCGCGGTCACATGACTTCACGTCTCCTCCACTAAGCTGAAGGAGGACTAGTGTCCTAGTGAGGACGCTTAGTCGTCTCCTTTAGACTCTTTAGGATTCACCAGAGGGGCGTTCACTGACCTGTTTCATATCAGAGAACTAAACGCTAACGCCTCTTCAGCTTCTGATAAACATAGACGTGTGACCAGAAACACTTTGACTTCCTGTATGGGAACAGGAAGTGATAAAACGCTGAGTCATGTCTGGGTTTAGGACTCATTCCTTGCAGGACTCGTTTTGAAGTGTAGGCCTTCCTCCGGGCAGAAAGATAAATAGTTTCAACTTTTCTAAAAATGTAAATTACTTCAGTAAAAAGAGCTGCAGGCCTGTGTTTATAGATTATTATATATATTATAAGTAGGCCAGAGAAAATAAGAACAGGACAACGCCCATAACATAAAGAGAACTAGAGGTTTTAAGGTTGTTCTGACATTAAAATGTTCTGTTATGAGACTTTGTGTTGGGACAACTTGTTCCAAAAACAAACAACTCCCACTGCGAAATTCTCCAAAAGCAACAACTGGCCAGTAAGAAATGCTGCGTCTTCAAACAGAGCGGCCCGCACTGTGTTCATAGACTCAAACCAGACCACCAGTCAGAGGACTCAACACAAAGGACGCTTTCACAAGAAGCCACCGTCCATGTGGACCTTTGTTTCCTATTTGATGGTTCGGTTTCACAGTGCACAAATTAAAGCAGACCCAAAAAAAAAAAAAAGGTTAATTTGCTGAGGGGCCTTGTTTGTCTTGAGATGACTATGAAGGGAAGAGCTGGTTTTAAAATATTGCCGTCAAAGGTTTTTTTTCCACCGTGACTCGGCACTGATCTGATGTTTGCACTACTTCCTTCTCCAGTTTATCTCCACTCGCTATTTCTGTGGACTTTATTTGGCAAATTCTGTTTTTTTTTCTCTTCGGCCCAGATGTCAAGCAAACATCAAGTCAGTCTTCTCCCACTGACGCTGACCTGTCGTTTACCTGTGAAAGTCTCAACAGGTAGCTTTTGGTTCTCACTGCAATCAAACCGCACTACGGTTTGCATGGAAACAGTCGGAGAAGGAGGAGGAGAATCAGAAGAAGGAGAAGAAGAAGAAGGATAATCAGAAGAAGGAGAAGAAGGAGAAGAAGAAGAAGGAGAATCAGAAGAAGGAGAAGAAGAAGAAGGAGAAGAAGGAGAAGAAGAAGAGAATCAGAAGAAGGAGAAGAAGGAGAAGAAGAAGAAGGATAATCAGAAGAAGGAGAAGAAGGAGAAGAAGAAGAAGGAGAATCAGAAGAAGGAGAAGAAGAAGAAGGAGAAGAAGGAGAAGAAGAAGAAGGATAATCAGAAGGAGAAGAATCAGAAAAAGGAGAATCAGGAGGAGGAGAATAATCAGAAGAAAGAGAAGAAGAAGAAGAAGAAGAAGAAGAAGAAGAAGAAGAAGAAGAAGAAGAAGAAGAAGAAGAAGAAGAAATAGAAGGAGCAGAAGGAAGAGAAGGAGAAGAAGGAGAAGAATAAGAATAAGAATCAAAAGAAGACTGAATCAGAAGAAGAAGAAGAAGAAGAAAGGTGGTCTCGGACCGTTTCCAAGCGAACCCTTCTGTTGGTTGTTTCGGTCGTCACCAGATTCAAACGGACTAAATGTTGGCTTGTGAAAGCCCCCGAAGCAGAGCTGGAGTCAAGACCAACTTAATCGAGTCCACGTGAAGTCAAAGACCAGGTCCAGTCAAGTCCTCGCCAAGACCAAGTCCACATGCAGTCTAGACCGAGTCCAGAGCAAATTGAGTCCTGTTCAAGATCATAACTTTGATTTCACTGATCATGTTTCTATGAACAATGTTAATCTATCTTCAAAACAACAAACTAATCGATGGATATAGTTTAGGTTTGTGGACCTCTACAGGTTTCTACAGGTATGTTAAGGAAGAGGCAGAGGGGTATTTATTCAGGCGAAGTCCTGTACAACTGATCCTGAATCAGCAGCCAGGAACAACTTAACCAGTTCTCAAGAGCTGAGACCGAAACCAAGACAAGTCTGAGTCTAACAAGACACGAGACCAAGACAAGTCTGAGTCCAACAAGACATGAGACCAAGACAAGTCTGAGTCCAACAAGACATGAGACCAAGACAAGTCTGAGTCCAACAAGACACGAGACCAAGACAAGTCTGGGTCCAACAAGGAACGAAACTAGGACAAGGGCAAGGCTTTCAAAAAATCTAAATGTCCTGGACTTGAGTAGTACAGTCCTGGTCTAAAGTGAAGCACAGTTCTGTCCATTCTGAAAAGGACGGAGGTTCCACATCACCGCAAAGAGAAAAGATGAAACGTTTCTCACAAACTGTCAAAGCTCTCTTTCCAACTGAGTCAACAGGAGAGCAGCCAACAGCCCAAAACACATACCATTAAAGCTGCTTTCCATTTCATGTGCACAACAGTAGATTTAGAAAATACCAGGAGATTTTCCTGTCAACATACAGTCAGAAAACACAACTACTGGGATGACATACACATACATATATAACAATATACATATATATATATAATATATACATACAACAATAATATATATGTATATGCACGTATGTATGTATATACAATATATATATATATATATATATATATATATATATATATATATATATAATATATATATATATATAATATATAATAATAATAATATATATATAATATATACACGTGATTATATACATATATATAATATATATATGTAATATTAATATATATATATATATATATATACGTGATACATAATAATAATATATATATATAATATACATACATACATACATACATACACACATATATACACATATATACATATATATATATATATATATACATACATACATACATACATACATATATACACATATAGACATATACATATACATTTATATATATATATATATACATATATATATATATATATATAATACATATACATACATATACACATATACATATATACATATACATACCATATACATATATATACATATATATATATATATATATATATATATATATATACATATACATATATACATATACACATAATACACATAACATATACACATATACACATATACATATACTATATATAATGCTCACCCTCAGGCACAATACTACTGAAACAGGAAAGACAGCAAACAGAGGGTTGGTGGTTGGACTTACACAGATACTTCCGGTGTCCATCCCAATGGAGAGCCTCCTGGTCTCTGGGTTAAAGGACATACAGGAGCACGACGCTGCAGACACAAACAGGGAGAATAGTGAATACTACTACGTTACTGGTATTGTGGGGAAACTTATCGTTATTGTGTACATGTATAAGACGATTTATTTTTGTTTTCTCCTTTGAATATTGACAAAGATTGAGACTGATATTGATGGGTTTTTTTTTTAAGGGTTCTTTCTTTCTGATTTAATGTGACGACATAACCTCAAAAAACCAACAGAGATCTGCAGGAATGAGTCAGAAAGGACAGAAATGTTTCTCAAAGTCCAAAGTCAAAGTGTTTTTGTTTACATATCTGAAATCAGGTCTGTGTTGAACTCAAGCTGAAGAGGCGTTAGCGTTTAGTTCTTAGATAAAACAGGTCAGTGAA
>JACSYO010000349.1:0-250000 GCA_016806645.1 Ophiodon elongatus
ATATATACGTATATATATGTATATGTATATATGTGTGTACATTTTGGTACTTTTTTTTCTCAACTTTGCTCCGCTTCATATAAATGCAATCGGTTTACACAATGAGGAGGCATGACCTTTATTCACCTTCTGGAGGAAAAATTCTAAAAAAGTAGAAAGTTTGGCAATATGAAGTTGTTTACATAGATTATAGATTAAAGACATGCCAGTAAATTCTATTTTAGGGTGACCTTGTCATTTTGCCAGGAACAAGACATAAAAGTGACCAAGCCCACTGTTTCTCTGCTGAACAACAAGACACCCTGCCAATTAAACAGCTAAATAAGTATAAATTAAATGGAGGTGTATGAGTAAGTCATTACAAGACACGGATGGCGCTGTGAATAATTAGAAAAAAATTGGACATTAGACAAAAAATATATATAAAGTTCGAAAAACTACAGTTTTTTTTAACTGTTTTACACACACTATAGCCTAAACATGCACCGTGTACATGTCCACGACACGGTAACTGTAGTCTTTGTTGATGCGGTGACGCTCCGGTCCGCTAGGTGGCGGAGGGCAGTTTACACCCTGGTTGCGATTCCAGACTATTGAAAAAGTGACAGAAGAAGAAAAAGACGGAAGATACTGTTCGGCCGCTCGTCTGTTCCGCAACACGGTATGTTTATCTAAATACGTAGGTTACTACTTATAACAAGTTATCTACTTTGTATTAGTGTTTGTTTTTAAAAACGTGCACGTGTCCACAGCTGAAAGGGCTCGCGTGCAGTTTGTTTTTTCACAGGAAAGTAGCAGCTAGCATGTTTGTCTCGGGTGGCTAACAGCTAAAGTGATTGGTGATCAGCTGTGTGTCGGGTTCTGAAGGCTCGTTAGTGGATCAGTTAGCACCGCGAGAGCTGCTTCAAATCATGTGTCATTTGTATCTGTCGCGATGGGAGAAGTCTCCGTGAGAACCAGAGACACCGTGGAGAATGTGACGTGTGACTATTGTAAAGTCGTTGATGGTAAATTAGTGAGTTAATTGATTAGTTGATCAACAGAACACTTTGCTCAGAGATAAGTCATTTGGATAAGTCACACAGCAATGTGCCCAAAAATCTCCTCAAAAGCGAAAAGTTCTTGTCTATATTGTAATATATTTTTGGACTGTTGTTTGCTCAAAACAACAATTTTCATTATGCGATTACAGACTATTCATTAGTCTGAATACAAAATCAACACATTTGATTAATAAAATATGGAAGACTGGTAAACTGATGTTGCCCTATTCAGTTTAGCAAGCCTGCAAAAAAACAACAACTTTATTGTCAGAACTGCAGATCTGATATCTGCATGAAGGAGTTTTTCCCCAACGTGATGGATGTGGGCTTAAATGTGATGCCTGGGAGCCAGAGGCTTAAGTCACCATTGGCTGCTTTTATTCATAATCTGGCTTGTGTGGCCCACATGTTTTAATTTGTTATGTTTTAACGTCACACGGCGGAGACCGTTGTGTCCAAATGGGTCATTTACAGGCTCTTTAATGTGCGGTGGGAGGCCTGATGGCATCATTACATCAGGACCTCTGGTGAGGAGTCTTTACCATGGGTCATACTGTGCAGATTATTGTGCCAATACATCTGCAGAATTAAATACAGGTGCAGAAATATGTGCTAGAGATCATGTTTCAATTCATAAAATCAACAGAAAACCTCTAAGCTCATTTAAAAATGTAAGTACACCTGTATCCAGTTCCTCCCTGTAGCAAACTACACTAAATAGTTATGAATGAGCTGCCTGTGTGTGTCGGCAGATACTAACCTGTGCCGTGGACCACCGTCGCCCATCGACCCGAAAATGGACACGCGGTTCACCCGAGGCAAGTCCAACATCTTGGAGCGACCCCTGACCCGGCCCAAGACCGAGGTCAGCGTGAGCGCGTTTGCCCTCCTGTTCTCGGAGATGGTCCAGTACTGTCAGAGCCGCGTGTACTCGGTGTCGGAGCTGCAGACTCGCCTGGCGGACATGGGCCAGAGCGTCGGCGCCAGCCTGCTGGACGTGCTGGTGCTGAGGGAGAAGAACGGCAAGAGGGAGACCAAAGTGCTGAACATGCTGCTCTTCATCAAGGTGAGCGAACGGAAAAACACCCGCCGATGTTTTTTTTAGAGTGAAGTAACTTTTAAACTAACTGTGTTTTTTTTGTTTCCCTTTTCAGGTTAACGTCTGGAAGTCTTTGTTTGGGAAGGAGGCCGACAAGCTGGAGCAGGCCAACGACGACGACAAGACGTACTACATCATAGAAAAGGAGCCGCTCATCAACGCGTACATCTCGGTGCCCAAGGAGAACAGCAGCCTGAACTGCGCCGCCTTCACGGCGGGCGTCGTGGAGGCCATCCTCACGCACAGCGGCTTCCCCGCCAAGGTCACCGCCCACTGGCACAAGGGCACCACGCTGATGATCAAGTTTAACGAGTCGGTCATCGCCAGGGACAAGGCTCTGGATGGCAGATAAGGGAGACCAGAGAGAGAGAGAGCGAGAGAGAGAGAGAGCAGGGCGGTTATGTCGATCAACACAGTAAGACGTTAAGTCGTCCAGGTCCAGCCTCGTGTTTGTCCCTGACTGAACTTCCTTGTAGTGACTTCTGAGACAGGAGGGACTTTATGGACGGACGACTGCACCTTGCTGAGCCACGGCTAGAGCAGGAAACGTGCAACTCGTTGGTTCAATCCTCCGCGTTGTTTTTTTTTTTGTGGATCATCTCACTCCTGTCGTACCTCATGAAGTGACACAAGATAGTTTACTCAAGATCATTTTTTATTTGTAGTTTCACATCACATTGTCAAATCGTCACATCACTGATGATTCGGGGGGGTGAAATTAAGATATTGCGTAATACTGTGACCGCATTGTAAAATAACTTAAATTAAATAATGTCCCCCTGAGCTCTGGGAAATTGTGACGGCCCTTTTTTACACTTTATCGACTTAACAATGACTCGAAGAAACACAACAGATTATTTGATGATGATGAAAGTGATTGTAATGTGCAGCCTTCGCCTGATAGGATGAAAGTGAACCAATTAGATGGAGGCCAAATAATTAGAGCGTCCCTGGTTTATAGCATGATAATAAAAGGTAGTGTCACAACACCTTTTTAAAGGCTACAAAATATTTAATTGAACAGACAGAGGTCCAGACATGAGTTCATTTCTTGAATTTTTATTTTTATTTTTCATTCCAGTGTAACTCCAACTGCGTGTTTCATCTCTGTGAAATAGATTCATAATCAGGGCTGTAGCTAGCATCGACAACACTGAGGTCATATCGTCACCATTTCTATTTGAATATATTGTTATTTTATTTAGTGTGTGACTTTGGGGTTATTATTAACAAAACAAAACGTACACATGGGGTTTCATAAGCTGGCCACAATATCTTTCGTCTCGGCATCTTGGCAAATTTAAATACTTTTAAGCCGACTAAATAATAAGTGAATAAAGGCTTCAGCATTCCTCCTTCCTCCCCCCAGAATGTTACTCCTGGCAGCGTGACGAAGGCATTGAACCCCATAAATAAAATGTGAAAAATCCAAATAATGAATGAATGACAGAACTTTTTTGTTTCTATGGGGATGAGGGGGGGGTAAATATGTCGGACCAGGGCATCCTGCTGACCAAGTGGCTCAAACATTACATGTAACCCACATGTGTGACCTCAGTTCATCTCCACGCCTGGCTGCGCCCGCTCATAACACTTCCGTCTGCTTATTACTGATGGCTCCGTGTATTTGCCTGTAAACCATGAATAAAGCTGTAATAACAGTCTGTATTCATTACCGCACAAATGTGTGTGTGTGTGTATATATATATATATATATATATATATACACATATATATATGTGTATATATATATATATGTGTGTGTGTGTGTGTGTGTATATATATATATATATATATATATATATATATATATATATATATATATATATATATGTGTGTGTGTGTATATATATATATATATGTGTGTGTGTGTATATATATATATATATATTGTGTGTGTGTGTATATATATATATATATATATATATATGTGTGTGTGTGTGTGTGTGTGTGTGTGTGTATATATATATATAAATGTGTATATATATATATATATATATATATATATGTGTGTGTGTGTGTATATATATATATATATATATATGTGTGTGTGTGTGTGTGTATATATATATATATATATATATATATATATATATATATATGTATATATATAAAATGTATGTATGTTGACGTGCTATCTGCCTGGAGACTCTGACAGGAGGAAGGAAGAGACGGATCAAGTCATGTTTTCCCCTCATAGACTGGGGGGTGATTTATTTCCTCTCCATGCAGCGTGAGTCACGTGGCGGCGTCACGTGGTCACCAGGAAGCTGCGGTGTGTTTACATTGTGTGTCATCCAAACACAGCGACGGAGAGCATCCTTTTTACTCCGACACGCTTACGGTTTAATATGAATCCTGTCGCTGATCGACACTCGAGCTGACGGTGACGTCCTCCTCCATCTCCCCCGTGTGCTCGTCGACTCCACCATGGCGTCTCCCGGTTACAGCTGCATCCCAGACGGCGCCACAGGTTTGTCTGGACACCTCTTTTTCCTGTCTCCGTCTCGGGGCGACATCGGGACAGGTTTCATATGTCGTAGATATTTTCCTGCCGCATCCCGGTGTACCGAGCAGGTCCCGGTGAAAGGTCGACGCGGGCTTTTACAGAAACACGTTCGTTTAGTCGCGAGGACCAGAGCTCACCGGCCCGTTAGCTCGGCTGTGCACCGTCCTCTGGCTGCAGGGAGGCAGTTTGTTAAATAATAAATAAATAAATGACCCCGATGATGTCATCTTGAAAACTAAAATGGCATGCAGGAGAGACCGATTATTTGCACGATTAATCGCTTTTAGTCGATTAGACACCAGCGCCAAAGATGAGGTCATCAAATGTCCCAAAACCACAAGCTAGTCAAGGTACTAAAATGTAAGATATAAAAAAAAAAGCAGCAAACGTTTGACATTTCTGCTTGAAAATTTGAATTATTGATTATCAAAATAGTTGCATATCAATTTTCTGCCGATCAGCAAAATGTGATTTATTCAAATAACTGTTGCATTACAATACATGTTTTTTTTTTTAGTTCGATTCATACCAGGGACCAAAAGTCATGATGTGTCGGCCTCTTCTGCTTCAATCTTGTCTCTTGAAATATTTCGTTAACGCCGATCATGATCTGTGTCTCCCAGAGAAGGACCGACTCCTCTCCTCCGTGGCCAACTATGGGAGCCCTCGTCCCACTGCTCTGGTGGGCTCCGAGACCCCTCAGAAGCAGGAGGAGGAGGAGGAGGAGGAGGAGGATGAGGAGGCGGGCCTGAGGAGGAAGCTCAAGTACTTCTTCATGAGCCCTTGCGACAAGTATCACGCCAAAGGACGCAAGCCTTTCAAGCTGGGCCTGCAGCTGCTCAAGATCCTCATCGTGACTCTGCAGGTGCATACATCTTTGGTTATAGATATGTTGATATGATCAGTTCAGTCACAACTACACATTATGTCTCCGGTGCGGCCCTCCTGGTTGTTGAAGCCCGTGTGTTTGCTCCCTGCCTCCATGCGTCTCTAGCTGGTGCTGTTCGGGCTGAGCAACCAGATGGTGGTGACGTTCAAAGAGGAGAACACGGCCGCGTTCAAACACCTTTTCCTGAAGGGTTATCAGGACGGCGCTCCGCAGGCCGTCCACACGCAGCAGGAGCTGTACAGCCGCATCCACTTCGCCGTGGAGCAGGTAATTCAAATTTAGAAAAGGGGCGAATTCGGCCCCCGGAATACAAGAAAAAGCATGTTTTCTCCAGCCACACGCAGATAGTTCTGGAGTTCATTTGCTCCGGTTTTGAGATGTAATTTTCAACAGCAACGCGTTTCATTCACACCACATTCTTCACGCCGAACAGTTTATGAATGCAAACTTAACCTGCTTCTGAAATAAATGAGAAAATAATAAATAAATAAAATGACAGAAAAAGGAAGGAGAGCTGCTCTGTGTTGGGCCGCTGTCCACTTGTCGCTGCTCGCCATTGTGAAGTTTAATGTATTTAATGTATTCAGGCTCGTGTTTCGTCACGACGCGCTTCGGAGTTTTTATTATGCGCAGGGTTGTCTCCCACTTCGCTTTTACCTTTCAAACACCGACCCACTTCACTGCAGCTGAGTGAACGTTAGCGAGCTAACAGTGGAAAAACGGGTTTATCTCTAAACTGATCTTGTGTTTTTTAATTCATGGGAATTCTAGAGCACATTTAGATATAAAAACAACGAGCTTTGAAAATCACATTTAAAAAAAAAAAGCACTAAAATCAAATCTTAAGCGTTTGGCAGTACCTCCATGGCCCACTAGATGGCGCTCTGAGGCCCACGGTCCAGACACAGTGGTTTAGAATAGTTGCTCTAAACGACAACGCTAACACGCCAATGTTTAGCGTGTATAATATTTACCACGTTCGCCATATCAGTTTAGTTTGTTAGCATAGCAACATGCGCTAACTAGCACTACACACAAAACACAGCGGAGGCTGATGGGAATGCCGTTATTTTTGTTCGTAAACCAAAAGATTGGACAAGTGGAGGCCTCCATAGTTCCTCGGAAAAAAACGCTTGTTAAGGGAGGGGCGAGCGGAGGGGTATTCAGTTGGCTGCAATCGGCAACCTCACCACTAGATGCCACTAAATCCCACACGCTGCTCCTTTTTTAAATGTAATTTGGCAACACTGAGGGCACCGCGGGACAACTTCACTAGTATTGGGGTGGAAGCCGAAACATCCCAAAATCGGGAGGCTCTAAAATGAAAATGATTTCTACCACTAGAGATGAGGAAGAAAATATATTTTTTATTTTGGTGAACTAATAAAGGGTAACTCTCTGCCTCTCTTTCCCCCCTCAGTACATGGCTCTCCCTCAGATCTCTCTGGGGCGGTATGCATACGTGTTGGGCGTCGGCGTGAATGAGAGTGCGCTCTCCCTCTGCCAGAGGTACTACAGGAGGGGCACCATCGAACCCGCCAACGACACCTTTGACATCGATCCCCGCGTCGACACCGGTAAGTGGCGGCCTCCATCTTTGGGATTTTCTCTCCTCGCTGTTCGTTGAGTTTATCTCTGGGTATTCAAGGTTAAAACACAGCAGCCTCGTTATTTACTCAGTTCACAGGATTTTCTTGGCCCTCGAGGAAATGACTGTCAGTGAGTCATTGTGCTGCTGCTCCACATATGTCAAGAGGTTGCCCTGCAACGGTGCCCTACTGTCAAAGGCTCAAAATAATTCCTGTCGCCAAAAAACAAAAACGCAACACCAAAGACTCTTTTTCCCCTGCCTTGGG
This sequence comes from Ophiodon elongatus, assembly GCA_016806645.1. NCBI lineage: Eukaryota > Metazoa > Chordata > Actinopteri > Perciformes > Hexagrammidae > Ophiodon > Ophiodon elongatus. The sequence goes on from JACSYO010000349.1 coordinate 7,397, forward strand.
AAAGGAGTTATTTGCATACAGCTGCTGATTTGGCAGAGATGGCTTTTGGCAACGCGTGATGAATCCTGTGGGGAAAAATAAAGTAAGACAAATAAAATTCCCCAAGGGCAACGATCCTGCTTTTTAAATGCTATGAGGAAGTGTGATTCGTGCTTCCCGTGATGAGGAAAAAAAGATGGTTTCAAGAATTCCCCATGTGGTATTTTTGTAGTTCCTCTAATGCTATTTTCTGTTTTCTGTTTTTTGTTTTTTCCAGAATGCATTGGAGTGAACCCACTGACTTACAGTTTGGCTCCAGGAAACAGTGACTACAAGAATTTCACTCTCAAGTTTTACAAGTCAGATGATATTATGTCTGTTTCTTTTAACGTTAGAAATTAAAAAGGTGTGATTTTTCTGTCCTTATTTACGGTGTGAACCATGTTCCTGTCACATGTTTGTGTCCAGGCTGATCAACGTCACGATTGACTTCCAGCTGAAGGCCATCAACATTCAGACGATCATAAACAACGAAATCCCTGACTGCTACACCTTCGCCATCACGGTGAGCCGCCTCTCCTATTGTTTCTATTTCCATAAGCACCCGGCATCGCAGCACAGGCGCGGACAGCGACGGGGCCTAGTCGATCACAACTGTGTGTTTCCAAGTTGTGCCCAGGTATACTCACTCTGGTTCTTGTTGCTACCAGATCGTCATGGACAACAGGGCGCACAGCGGCAAAGTTAAGATCAGCCTGCGGAACGAGGCCTCCATAAAGGAGTGCAAAGACCCCAACGTGTCTGGACACGGTGAGCCGACACTCATCGCTCTCTCTCTTTTTAATATCCACTGTTTCATCTGTCATCGTTGCCTTTTTTTTTTTTATCTCATCCTCTCGCCCTCGTCCATCAGCGGAGAGCTACGCCCGGGAGTTACTCGATGCGCTGGTGGCGTTCGTCTGCCTGCTGTCCCTGCTGCTGTGCGGGCGCTCCATCCTCAGAGGCGTCGTCCTGCAACATGTGAGGAAGCGGACCGAGCGTTTGTGTGTTCATGGTGGCAAAAAAAATAAAAAATACCATTTTGCTTTGGTCATCGGTGCCCATTTACGGAGCATCGTAGAAATAGGTGAGGTGAGGTGAGGTGAGGTGAGGTGAGGTGAGGTGAGGTGAGGTGAGGTGAGGTGAGGTGCCTGCGCGGGGACCAAAGGACGATAAGACGATACGCACCCCAACAACTTAGCTTGTTAGCTTAACTCAACTGCCGTACTCCGCCATAAAAATAGGTTTCGCTTTGTTGTGTTTTCAATAAATAAACCATGACCGTCACATTCAGATCTTCTACGTTCCATTTACGTCCACTTTTATAAATTGAGTTTGACTGTGCAAAATATATTTTGTTGATTTACACACACAGAAATTAAAGGTGCTCCATGGAGTTTTCATTAAAAAATATTAATAATTCTAAATGATTTTCCAAACAAACACAGGACTTTCAACCAGCAGACCGGAGTTCGCATCCCAAAGTTTTGTTGAGTTATTTTGAAGTTACGTTCGTGACGATTTGTGGGCGCGTTATCCGTGTGCTCATGTTACGTAGCTTACATTTACTGAGTTAATGTTCTTATTTTAAGCCCCACTATGATTTCTTTCCAAAACCTAACCGAGTGGTTTTGTTACCTAAACTCAACTGCGTCTGTTTCATGGTCACGACGTGGTGTGAAACAGCGGGATGGATAGCTGGGCAACCTGAATCATTGTTTATAATAACTTTTTTTTTTTCTCAACATTCTGGTGAAAATGTAATAAATAGGTTAGTTAATTGTCCATTTTTGTATGGACGGGAGGGGGCGGGGGGAGTTACAGGACATTAGTTCAATTTTATCCCTTACATTTTTTCGTGGCTAAAAACAAAACAACGCGGCGTCTCATCTTTGTCTTCGCCTTCCGTATCCCTAACCAGGAGTACGTGCAGTTTTTCCGGCACAGTCTGGGCCGCAGCGTGAGCTGGGGAGAGAGGATGGAGTTCATCAACGGCTGGTACATTCTGCTCATCGTCAGCGACATGTTCACCATCATCGGCAGCTTCATCAAAATTGGGATCGAGTCCAAGGTAACGTGATACATTGTCACAGAAAACGATTTCTCTCTGTTTTTGCTGAGTTTCTGGTAATAAATGCCGTCGCCGTTGTGATGCAGACTTTGTCGTCATATGACATGTGCGGGATCCTGCTGGGCACCTCCACTCTGCTGGTGTGGGTGGGAGTCATCCGCTACCTCAGCTTCTTTCAGAAATACAATGTAGGTGAAAGAAACACACGCACACACACACACAAATAAAGCTCATCTTTTTTTCCCTCTTTTTTTTCCCTGAAGGGTAAATATATGTTGCTCATTCCCTCGCTCTCTCTGCGTCTCACAGATCTTGATCGTGACTCTGACAGCTGCGTTTCCGAACGTGATCCGCTTCTGCTGCTGTGCAGCTGCCATTTACATGGGATACTGCTTCTGTGGCTGGATTGTGCTGGGGCCCTATCACACCAAGGTACCACACACACACACACACACACACACACACACACACACACACACACACACACACACACACACACACACACACACACACACACACACACACACACACTCTCTAACCAGGAATGAGCAGGCATGAGTCATTCGGACGGTCTCAACAGCCTAATTATCATAAAATGCCCTCCAGTGTGTATCATCTTCGCAGCTGTGTATAATTAATGAGAGGAGAAAATTGACATTCATTAAATATGAATCATGGCAACATTCCGTGAATGGATTTTTTTTTTGCTCGGTGTAATGTGGTCTGGCGGAAAGAGAGCATTCGAAAGAAAACCTTACATAAAGCAATTAATAGATCAAACTTCACAGATGAACAAAATGATAGTGTATGAAATTCAAATTCTCTGCCCGACAGAAATATTTGTAAAAGTTATATTTTTGCCAAGAATTGTGTTAACATTGACAGTGTAAGGCATTTCTAAAAAGTGAAAGGGGTCCTCTTGGTGATTTAGTATTGCACTTCAGTCAGGTGACTCAGGAGAGACCGCTAGGCCAAGATATCCTGACTTTTAGCGCCTATTATGGTCAATCTACATGCTAAAACTTCCAAGTCTCAAGCCCAAGATAACCCTGATGACATCATCATTCTACTCCAGAGCCTGTAAAACTGTAAAAGCCTGTGTTGTCCGCGTACAGTTCCGCTCCCTGTCCACGGTGTCGGAGTGCCTGTTCTCTCTGATCAACGGGGACGACATGTTCGTGACGTTCCACGAGATGGAGAGGAGCGGCACACTGGTGTGGATCTTCAGCCAGGTCTACCTCTACACCTTCATCTCCCTCTTCATCTACATGGTGCTGTCCCTCTTCATCGCGCTCATCACCGGAGCCTACGACACCATCATGGTACGTTTCCCGTTCGGTTCTTCGCTCTCGTCAGTGCTGAGGTTGGGTGTGTAGGGAAACGTTCAGCTTTTACGTTGTCCTCCCCGCAGGCTCAGACGCAGGAGCAGGTGCGGGTCAGCGATCTGCACGCGTTCATCGCGGAGTGTGCGGACACGCCCAGCTCCGGCAAGTTCCGTGGGCCCGAGGGGTCGTCGTGCTCCTTCCTCTGCTGCTGCTGTGACTGAGGAGGAGGAGGAGGAGGAGGAGGAGGAGGAGGAGGAGGAGGAGGAGGAGGAGGAGGAGGAGGAGGATGCACAGGGTGTGTATATAGCACTATATTTCCACTTTAGCTGTCCGCAGCTGCGCTCCTTTTCCCCCCCAAAAACCCAGCAGGGACGATAAATGCCTTGACCAGACTGACCTTGGACCACGTTGTCCTCTGTTAGAATTTTGCATTTAGATTTGTACTCAAACGGCACTAGCCCCATTACCTGCTTAGGGTTTTCGTTCTGTATGAATAATTTATTGTCTCTTTTTGACATGACCAGTAGACGCACAATGCCAGTAAACGCATTCATCGCCGTAGACAACTAAGGGTCAACTAAGTAAGATGGATGCGCATTTTCACTTGAATGATGCTTTTTGCAGTGTCCACATGTTACAGGTTTTTTTTATTATTTATTTTTGCTTATTGATTATGTAAATACACGTGTTTCCTCTGACTTGACTTAGTAGAGGGACAATGGAAAAAGAGGGGACGTTAACGTCAGCGTACGCGTTAGCTCTTGATATGTTTTCAGTCAAGGTTCCCGCTCCACTCCCTGTGTTCATTATTTTCACACAAGAGAGGAGGAGCCCTGCAGCCAACCAGTAAGTCATCAATATGTATGAACTATTTCTGCTGAGACTAATGCGCTGCGAGAGCCTTCTTCCTCTTTGGCTGCACAATAACATTTCTATAGAAATCCAGGGTGCAAACAACGTTGATGAGCTGCACGTTCTGCGTGACGGTGAGGCCTCATGGAGAGCCGAAGTCCCACCCCTCCCGGTGTCCCCCGTGGGACCTTATTCTTGGAAATAAAATATGTACATCGGCAAGACACAAATATTTATTTGAGCCCGTTTGAATTGTGTCATGAATTACACATCTGATGTTGGTCAATTAAACATATAGCTTAGCACGTCAAGAAAGTTGCCGTTTCTCGTAGGTTTGCCGTAGTATCAGTTGTTACCTTGGCTAGCTAGCAAGCCGCTGTAGCTAGCTAGCTAGGTAGCTTGGCTATATTACTGCACAAATGTAGCGTTATCTTTCCTGATGCGTTTTAGCTTTGAGAGTTGTCAATATTTTATACAATGTGTGTACAATGTGACTCTTTTTATCTGCCGGGAAGCGAAAGAAGGAGCAAGACCCGTTGGTGCGAATGCATCCTGGTACTAAACACACTGGCATCGTAGCTTCATTGAGAGCCGTCACCTTTGGGTGTGTAGACTTTGTGATTATATATTTTCACAGTCTCATACTTCAACAGTTTTACGACCAAATGCAACTTTCTTGACGTGCAGAATTATCTTTTAAACTGACAAACACCGCTTGTGTAATTCATGGCACAATTCAAACGGGATAAAAAAATTATGGCTTTCACATACACTGCCGCAGGAAATAACTTGGCACCCATTTGGAATGTTTCTATATAGTCTATAAAGGCGGAGAGCGGTAACTACAGAAACAGTGGAGCTGAGAAAAGAGTTTTTGAAGTTTAAAGGCTCTTAGCCAAATTGTGCAAAAGATACATGAATTATAAAACCTTTTTTTAATTATGCTGATTGTTAGTCATTGTCACGCCTAAAACACCTTTCGATAGGACGCAGGGAAAATGCATCTACCAGAAAAATTATTGGTTCTTCAGCTGTCTTGGTCATTTGAACAGATCAGCTAGTTTAATAAATCAACTAAAATACCTGTAAATAAGTGATTAATCACGGAAAACAGCCGGTATGGCTACTATGCTAAGCTAGTGTATCTGAACAAGTGGTTACATTAGCTGTAGCTGAGGCTCGCTGGAGTGCAGTCACTGTAGTTTGGTTTTTGCCTTCCTACTTTTTCTTTCTTGTGAATTTTGAAAAGATACCCATTTCATGGGTATGCACATTTTTATGGCTTGGTATGTCCATTTTGACCAAATATATGTTTTAGCTTTGTAGGGTCGTACGTAGGCAGCTTAGAGAGTTGCTAATATTTTATATAATGTGTCAGACTCGGTCAGTGCACTGACATTGAAGCCGTAATAGTTTTTTTTATTTTTTATCTGTAAACGAGAAAGGGCATATCTACAAACAAGCGGTTCTTCATTCTGCTTTTGAAAAAATGGAAATGAATATCTTGTTATAGAAACTTGCTGTGCGAAGGCACAGGAAGGGCACTGCTCAATGGAGGAGGGATGTGTTTCAGGACTAAAGGGTACTGTACTTTTTTTTTTTTTATTATTGTTCACTGACATGCTAACTTAAATGAATGATTATTGTTTACAATCACAACATGCATTTACTTTTAATGAATGTTTATTGGCACGTACTTATTTGCACTTAACGAATACTGATTTAAATGTCTCACGGGAGCAAAGCACTGTGTATGTAACGTGCAGCTGTTCCTGTTCTCCTTGTGGTAAGGTTCTCTAAAGCCACTTTGATTTAATGGTAATTTTGCATTGGTTTCCTTGTATTTTGCATGTTTTTTAAGTGATGGCTAAAAAGGGAGTTTCTCAGTTTCTGTAAAGGAGATTCTTTTTACCCTCATTTGTTAAATATTTTCTGTGAAGATGCTGCCGTCTGAAAGAAAGTACCTGTCGACTAAATAAACTGGAAATACTCTCAAATTGTGTCAATATTGTTGAGATAAGTAAAACCGGCCAGTGTTATTGTACTTTGTTTATTATATTTTCAAGAAACATCATGCATAACTATATCAATATACAAACATACACAACAACAACAAAAACTTTCCTTATGTGTTTATTTTGTATTATTTCTATTTCATTTTTAATGGAACCCTTTTATATTCCAAGGGTTTTATTTAGAACCCTAAAGGGCCGAGGCTGATCTGGTGCCCAGAGCCCACAATAATCATGGTTCAGAATAGTTTTTGGGGGTGCGTGGGCTGGGTGGCAGGCGTTCCGCTTCAACAGCCATGCTTTCAACGATCCCTCAGGTTTCCTTGGATGGAAAGGGGTTCTTAATGGAACACTTCGTCTTACAAAGTACCCTTGAAAATAAGGGCTCTTCGGAAGTCAATGGTTCTGGATCGAACCTTCGTCCTTCAGGAAGAACCCATTTGGAATGGAACCCTTATTCCTGAGAGTGATAGCGGTTAATGAGAGCCTGTACTTAAGTACACTTGAGCTGGGATAGGCTGCTGAGGAAAATGATACCAAGCTTGGCTTGCATGAAGCTGATGAGCCTTCAGTGTGTTGTTGTAGTCTGGCACCACTAGAGGGAGAGAGCAGACTCTTGTCTGCAGCCACCAACCAACCAACCTAAGCAATCAATACGACCCATAGCCAATCTAGGAATAGGAAGCTAAAACACAGCTACTTGAGGAGAGGGAGCGGTTTGTTGCCTTCATTAAAGATGAATAACCCCTAGTAAAGTGCTTAACCTTCAAAATCCACCATCAGCACAAACTACATCTCAACACGAGGCACAACGAGTCTTCGGCTGCACCGGCCAAAGCAAACTCACTGAGGATGGACAAAAAAAGGAGAGAGAACACAGGACAGACAAAGATCCAAGGCAGATACGCACACACTCGCTCCTCTTAGTGCGGAGGAGTGGCATGGCTGTCCGATACCCTCGACACCTGCATGCATTATTCACTCAAGGACTCTGTGCCGAGGCTGAGACGAAGCACTTAGACTCAGACTGACAGGAACCGGCCAGCCTTCAGGGTAAAGCTGGTTAAACAGGCCCATGGAGGAAACGCACAACAGGGCGGAGGCTGGCGGCCGCTTTTCCCGATCCTCGTTAACTGCATTCACAGTCTGAATCCAGAGGCTCTTTATCTGCATTTGCATTACGATCCTCATCATTATTCTGTGTAGAACAGATGTATGTACACAGCGCCTGGCCCGCACTCTGCAGGAGAACAGGCATGATCTCCTGCATGGCCTTTTCCCCCATGTTGCCTGTGTGTCTTTCTTCTTCTTCTTCACGTGTTGCCCCGTCGGTGAGCGTGCTAGCATGCTGCATGTTAATGACATGCTGTGCTGGCACGCTGCTCTCTTTGGGGAGTCCACGGGCAGCTGCACCCGCGTGTGCTAACCTGTAACTGTCTGGCATTCATACACACACACACACACACACACCATTTTATGATTGAATCTCTCGTGCATTTTTGTCAAAGCCAATCGTATTAAGAGGGGTTTAATTTACCGCTACAGAAGAAAAAAAAAGATGGCGTGCTGGGTGTGTCTCGCCGTGCCGGCTGCTTTCTTGTGTGGTTTTTGGCGGGAGATGACTGTGCAGTCTGACTGTACACGCTGGAAAACGTAAAAACAACATGAAAGCGTCCCTGTATCTGTTTTTGAGAATAACCAATGTGTTGTGTAAGAGCTCGACAAAGGTAGCAGCCCCCCCCCTTGACCGGAGGAGGCCAAGGAGAGTTTTTTGGGGGCTTGACAGTTTGCCAAACCCTTTTGTGCCACCCCAGCTGGACTGTGTGCCGGTGGATTGGGGAGAGGGGAAAACAACAATGAGATAAATAACACGGGAACTGTGCTGCAGGGTACACAGCCCTGCCCCTTCCTGTCTCCGCTGCCGCACACTACTACCGCCTGTGTGGAGGAAGGAAAGAAAAAAAACAAAAAAAAACACCTTCCTCTCTTTGTTGCGGCTGGTCGACCGTGCCAATATGTCCGTCAGCGTCAAGCCAGCAGGCATCCAACCCCCGGAGTCCCCACCTTCTTCCCGGTCTCCTTCCATGCCTTTCATATACTTGTGCACGCACCTGCATGCACACTGCATGGCCACGTCTTCTTAAACTAAACTCAGTCTGATCCACTGTTTGGATATAGCTTGACCTTCAGTTGTGATTCAACAGCAAGACAGGTGGCAAGAATTAGCTGCTCAATTTCAGAGGAGCACCAACCAAACAGCGGATGATAAAGGGAGACCAAGACATAACGTGTTTTATTTATTTTCTTATGCAAAAAAAAAATCATTTTTTTCTGTTTTTGTTTTTGTGCCACACATTTCCACCCCGAGCTCAAACAAATCCCCCCTCCTCTCTGCAGTACTTGGAAAGAGCAGAGTGCACCGCGGGCTCGACATGAAAAGGAGCCCATCCGCAACAGAGCGGCGCACAAAAGCCCGGCTCATGTAGACAAGGGCATGCAGGCGGCTGCTATGGGAGAGCTGAGCGGCAGCAGCCCAGCAGACAGAGAGACAGACAGACAGGCGGCATGCCCACCCAGACTGTGTCTGATGAAAAGCCCCGTTCTGCCGAGGAGCACGGCGCACGGAGACAAAAGCTTGTAAAAGCGTGAAACAATGCCCTTCTGTGACCAAGAGAAAAGACACACAACTTGACCGAATAAAAAAGTATCGGCTGCCCCTTTTCTTGTCTTCCCTTCGTTGCTGGCTTCTCTTCTCGGCTGTGACAAACTGAACCGGCGGGGGGGCAGGTACAACATGTCTGACTGCATGGGAATTTCAAATTGCAGGAAATTTGACTTTTAAGACAAAGAAAAACGTCCCGAGACCTTAAAATCTACGCTGTTTGGAAATAACTTCAATCAACAGGTCTGGAATGTGTTCAGAGATTTGAAATCCTGGATGCAACAGTCACATTGAGGCGGACAATGCCTGCAACTTGATGCATGTGGGGCAGCAGTAACGCACCGTTAAGTGTGTGTGTGCATGTGTGTGTGTGTCTGTGTGTGTGTGTGTGTGTGTGTGTGTGTGTGTGTGCAGTGGGCCATGGAGAAAGGGAGAAAAGGGTTTGAAGAGGAGAGGAAAAAGGGGGGTTGCAGGGGGGCCTTCGAGGGAGGGCAACAGACAACCGGGAAGAACTCGGGCATAGGGGAGTAGGGTGACTTGCAAGAGGTGACATCATCCTCAATTTGAATAATCCCCAAAGCCTGGGAGGTGATTGGCTGCGCTTGGAGAAAGCAGAGGTTCCCCCTGCCATTTGCTATTCAGCCCTTTCAATTCCAGCGTGGCGCGGCCGTCGTGGTGGATGCTGCCTTCAAGGAGCTCGTAGCGGCCTCCTGTTTTCTGAGGTTGGAAGTTGTAAAGGGAAAAACAAAATGGTTTTAATGATTCTGAAATAAAACAAATGTGCTTTTAATAGCTGTATTGCCATTTGTAGTGATCAAGTGGAGTTGTTCTGTGCCAGTTAGTGTGTATACATCTGGAGGGAGCCTGTAGTTTTTACAGGCAGTGACACCCATAATTAAATTAGCCAAATGAAAATACTCCTTTTGATCAGTTGACAAGGCCTCAGTGTTTTCTACAAGTCATTATTTTTCTGTTTATGTGGTGAGAGGATGTGCCAGGCGCTGCCACACCAGAAATAATAAAGCTGAACAACCCTGCGTTTAGGAAGTGAGTAGGACCCACCCTTTATTGACATAATGCAAATTATAGCAGTGTTTGCCCATTTGACAGGACTAACACAATTTGTTTTGTTATTCGTCTGTCGAAATTTGGATTAGATTTTTTATCTTTTCATACCCACTGACTGACCAGCTTGGCAAACTCTAGTAAGGGAAATTTAGACTTGTCAAACAGGTGAAACTAATTGAACATAATTATTTTGTATTATGAATAACCACCGCATTCCATTTCTTTTTGGCTGGAATTAACCTGCTATGGATCCCCAATGATTAACACCCTGCCCTTCCACTCGGTGCATTTTACACATGGCATCTTCATTTTACTTTTCCTAATGCCCAGACACCAGGCTACTCCTGTCAAGGAAGCACAGTATTTCACTTGACATTGTGCTTCAATACAACATATTCTGGAACTAATTTCCAATTAAAGGGGCACTCTGCCAATTTTGCAAATTAAGGTCCGGTTACTTAAAGGTTAGAGCTAAAAAAAAAAAAACAGGTGTACAATGTCTTCAGTGACTCTGGGGGGCTTTGTAAAGTTGAACCATATCAGTTATTTTATATCGCTGCCTCTGTTGCTTCGATTTCGACCATTTTTTTTTGGCTGCAACTAATAATTATATCCATTATCGATTCATATGCTGACTATTTTCTCAACTAACTGATTAATTGTTAGGTCAATAAAGTGCTAGCGTTATTTTTTAGCGGGAACCAGTAACTTCCTGGAGTCTCCCTTGGTTGTTGGCAACTGTTCCTAGCCAAGAAATAGTTTGGCAAACCCCCCCATAAAATGGCAAATTGTCGTTTAACACAGTTTATGTATAGATTAGACAAACAAGACATAACAAGTTCATTATTGAACTTTAGAGGTGCCGCTAAGTGTATTTTGTTACCTTTGGACAGTGCCATGCTAGCTGTTCCACCGTTTCGTGGTCATTGAACTAGGCTCATCCCATTTAGCATTAACTTTAACTCTGGACAAGAAAGCAAATAGGCAGAACGTTTCCCAAAATGTCGACCTATTTAAAAAATTATAATTAAACATTATTTATCAAGTATTTTCAGCTTGTTTTAATGTAGACCAACAAATAAACCTATCGTTTAGCTATTATTTCATATCTACAACTGACACACATAGGCTAGGCCGGATCCTGCTTATGTACATAATGTGGCGTTTATTTACAACAGCTCTAAATTGACCGCGACCCTTTGATATGTGAAACCTTTCGTTATTCCGACATTCTCCGTCGGCCCTGAAGGCAGCGACAGCCCGCTCCTCTCCTCCGCCCGTGCATCCCTCCGCTCACCGGTCTACTCTCGTGTGTGCGCGAGAGAGAGAGACAGCCCGTGTGGACTGAAGCGTCATTCTCCTCCTTTCTTCCTTTCAGTGTACGCGCATCACTTGGTGAGAAACGGAGCTTTTGAGACCCAGAAGTTTCTCGTCGGTCGGCTTGGCTCGACTCGCTCCGCTCTCCCACAATTTTCTTCCGTTCTTCCCGGTTTCATTTTCACCCTCAGCCTCACTTTCTTTTTTCTCCTCCCTCTCCCTGACTCGAGGACCCGGCTCTGCTGCTAACACTGGGCGTAGCTGGAGGATTAGCTCGCCGCTGCACCGACTGGTAAGGGCTCTTTGAGCATTAGCTAGCATGCTACCGTCAGTTTGTAACCGCTGCCGGGCTAATCACCGTATATCGAAGCAGAACCCTCTCAGCGAACGTTCTGTTCGTCGTCCGTTACGGACGCTGGAGTCCCGGTTTCACCGCGACCTGCCGTGTTATTACCCGCGTTTGCACAATTTTAACGCCAAAAATTGTGGCGTCTCTTATGTGTGAATAAATATTCCCGTAAAAGACGCAGTTGAAAACGTCTCAAAGGTTTTGTTTTCGGTGTCACCTCGTCTTTCAGGCGACGAGCCGCTCGGTTTGAGTCGGTTTGATTCCCATTGAGGGGGTGATGGGGCGGTGGCACGCTGCGTGGTCGCTGGAGGAGTGCTCAACAGATATGGGGCTAACCCGAAATCAGACACGTCGTTTTCAACGTACGCTCTTTTTTTCTCTTCTCACAAACAGAATGTTTTTCAATCTTTAGGCGACCATTTTGTCCCCCCTCGATGAACTTTTTTTTTTTTTTCTCTTCTCGTCTCCCCTCCTTCTCCATCCTTCACCGCGGATGCCCATTGTTCTGTGATGGGCCAAGTGGGGCGAGTGCTGAGAAATGTTTCAGTGAGAGGGAGAGGGGGGGGGGGGTTGTGTGCCGGCAAATTTAAGGGGGCACATGCTCACTCTTTTTTTTGCATGTCAACCAAATCGAATAAATTAGCATTAACTCTCAGCCTGTAAAAGCAACAATCCCCTCAAACCTCGGAGGGAGTGCGTGAAACTGAAATATCCTCCGAGGTGGCTGTGCGCAGACTCGAGCTGGCATGTAATCAGAGGTGATTAATGTTACCCCCCTCCCTCCAGAAGTGATCAGCTATTGTGATGTGAGAGTCGAGGCTGGAGGGGCCCTGTGGCTGCTCCTCTGCTGACTCTTTCTGAGTGCAACAGGACTGGTTACACTCCCATCTGTAGAACAATGAGGAGGAGAAGGGAGGAAGGAGGAGGAGGAGGAGGAGGAAGAATGAAGAAGAGGAAGAAGAGGAAGAAGAAGAACGCTGCCAGTTCCCAAAAAGCCTGGCCAAGAGCATTTAATAAACTGCCAACGAAAAAAAAATCTTTAACCTCAGCCCACAAGCTCCATTCCCCGACACAGATCGTCTCAAGCTTTGTTCGTGGTCCACGGCGGTTCATGGAGCGGTCGAACAACGTGCCGGCGATCGACCGCGATGGCATTGATGTCATCCTTTTTAGTGGATGGCGTCCCCTGGGCGACTACTATGAGCACTTTACGTGCCACGCAGGGCTTTGGAGGTACTCCAGGACTCTTAAGTCAGAGATGGGCTAAGCCATCAGATAGTCCCTCCTCCCCCCATCCCCTACCCTCTTCATGGTGCACGGATGAGAGAATGGCTGACTCACAGTGTTGGTGGATGAGGCAGGGAAATGGAAGGCAGGCAGGACTAATGCAATCACTTGAAATTCAATTTAGGTGCCATTGATAATGTTTATGAAGTTTTTTTAAGATGGTCTTTACAAAGATGATCGGAGGACGTGGATTACTGCCTGAAGCATTTCGTGTGTGGGCCGGATTTGTCAGAAACTATACTTGAATAAATAAATATGGTTATTGTAATTTGACAAACAAATTGGGCACCATAATCTCCTTTCCACTGAGGATTGGATCATAGGGACATCCCTGTTAGTTGTTGTGTTTAATGGGACGCATCAGTCTGTCTCCTGTCACTGTCCACACTCTGTTGGACGAGCCGGAATCCATAAGAATGAGCGTATTGTGTCTGAAACAGTCCTTCATACGCAGACGGGGGGTGTGTTAACAATTGAAGCTACTGAGGCTGAAATGGAGACTAAATGAATCGACGAGTGGCTCGACGACTATTAAATAGTTGCAATTTTGTCAGTGATTAACAATCAGTTAATTAGTGCATCGTTAATCAAAGTATTGATATTCTAATGCTCTGCTTCCAGGTTCATGAATGCAAAGAGATGTGTTTGTCTTTGATTTATATATTTTTCAGTTGGTCCTTTGGTTTTGTTAGGATATTGATTTTTTTATTGTCAACATTACTTCAGCTAGAGCTGAAACAATTAGTCAACAATCAACTATTTTGATAAACAAAGAATTGTTTCAGTCCCCCCCCCTCCTCCCCCATTCATCACTATTTTCTGACATTTTAGTCAAAGTAAATGACAAAACTGTTTGCGGATTAGATAATGACAATATGTGTTATTTCGCCCCTAAACATAATTCATTGAGATGATAATCTTTAGTTGCAATTCTAACATGAGAATGCACAAAACATGCTTTTAAATAGTCAGAGAATATTTTCACGCAGACTGTCTTTCATACGCTTTTATCTGAGGTCAATTTAAATTCTAATATTCTTGTTCCCCTCCCCCCACCCCCCAGCTGGCCTCTTGACCCATGCCCCCCGTCCTGAGAGGGGAGATGACTGTCGCATTAATAGACCTGTGTAGCCTAAGGCCTGGCGTTTGGCGGGTGTGTGACTCAGATTGAAAGCCCCCCCCCCTCCCCTCCCCCCCTCCCAGCGCTGATCTTCTCAATTGTAAAAAGGGCAAGCCTGTGCCTCTGGTCATCACGCTGAGCGCATGACCCTTGCACTTCTTGGCTTCTTTAAAAAAAAAATTACCACCATCACCTCTGGTCTTTTTTTTTTTTAAATCCACTGCAACAGCAGCACAATAGCTTCTTGTTTAGATATCATCAAACCCCCAACAGGAACTGTGCTCGGATGTCTTTCCCTCTCTGTTTTCTGGGCGATTGAGGCCTGAGGAAACGCTGCTGTCGCCGTCGTCCACGCTCCCAGTCGTGATAGCGGCCTTGGTTGTCACAGTTGTCGGGGCCTGCAGTTGGCAACTGCCGGTTGTGGTTTTGAGGCTGTATCTGCCGGCAGCTGCAGTAATTTGCTGCGTTTGGGCGCTCTGAATTCCTCTGGTGGGAGGACGGATAATAGACCTTGTTGCTGGGCTTCAAGGCCACATTTTTTTTATTTATTTTTTTTATTCCGCAATGTGTTAGCAATGCCTGGTTGTTTTCGTGTAATGCAACGTTGGAGTCAGTTACAAGGTTTTGCTCTGCCACCTGCGGCTCACAGATATTCGGTCAACGGGGGTCTCTCTTTGTATCGGGTTTTGCTGTGCATATGCTGCTCCAGCGCCCGACGGGCTCAAGATTATGTCAAAACCTGCCCTCGCCATAGCCGGAGCATGGAATGATAGGCATTTGTGCCGGAAACTGGTGCTGACAGACTGATAGACTCTCTCTGCCATCGGCAGCTGTAGGGGCCATTTTATTTCTCTGTCATATCAATTTCTCCCGGTGACATTCAAATCTGTTTGTTCCCTGTCTCCGTCTATTAGTTGACAACTCTCCATGTCAGGTGCTAAATGTATGTTCATGGTTGTTGCGGATGTGGTTTTTAAAAAAAAAAAAAAAAGGAGCCTCTGTCAATTTTGGGGCCAGTGGTGTGGTGTACGGTTTGGTCTCAGAAAGCTGTAGGCGCTGTTCTGGTCAAACCGTCCGACCTGCGTAGGGATCAGATTCCATCTGGAAACAGTTCCACTTCAAACAGTAGGACATAATCCTCTTATGGACACGGTCATTCCACTTGTACTCTGCGTACGAGTGTCCATGTCCACGCTCAGGGCCAAATCTCGAGAGAACGGCAAAGCCTCCCGGGTGCGCTTTCTGCCGGCCTGTCCAGATGCCCCGTTTCTGCCCTCCTCCCTCGGTCGCCACGTATCTGCTCTATCTGGGTGCCATTGATCCGAGCCACCAGCTGGTCCTGGGCTGGCCTGATCTCATTTACCCCCGAAGAGGAGCTCGTTTGTGGGCAGACGGCCCATTATGGAGATGATCCAGCAGCTCTTCAAGTTACAAATTAGCCCTCGTTTCTCTGTTGCCTCTCAGTTTGGGTCCTCTGTCTCTCCCCTCGTCTTGCTGTTTCTCTCGCTGTCCCTTTCTACCCCCCCCCCTAACCCTCCCTGTCTTTTTCATTGTCCTCTCTTAAAACCTTGTCACTACTATCTCTCTTATCTCCCAGGGGAGAGAGCTAACAGCATCAGAGGAACTAATGCACTTCCGCTGTCCGTCTCTGTCTCTCTGTCTCTCTCTCTCTGTCTATCCCTCTCTGTCTATCCCCCCTCTGTCTATCCCTCTCTGTCTATCCCTCTCTGTCTATCCCCCCTCTGTCTATCCCCTCCCAGCTGTCCTGGCTCCCCACTTTCTCCTGTGCGATCAATATCCACAGAGTTGAGCTCTGCGCTGCCCTGCTGGTCGTCCCTGCAGGCGGTGGAGCTCAGCCAAGGCTGTCTTAGGGCCCTCGCCGCCGTTGTTTGCAGCCAGGCTGTGTTTTGGGGCTGACGTACCGTCTCTAGTCCTGCCTCCCCCCTCCCACGGTATTGTCTAGTTTCTGGGACACACCGAGGCCTCCGTCGTTCTTTCTTGGTCTTCCCCTCTCTCTCTCTCTTTCCCCTGTTTCTGTGTACTGTTTTAGGACACTCGAGGCCGACTGTACAAGATTAGCATCTCTCTTTGTCCAGGGTTAACAAGTTCTGTCATGTGTTAATCTGTCCCGTCCCCCAAGGGGAGGGGGGAGGGGGGGGGGGTTCCTCCGAGCTCTGCTGCACCATGGGAATGACAGGGTTTGAGTGTTTGTATGTGTGCGTTTTGTGTGCGTCGACTTATTTGGTGCTTGTAAAGGAGGAGGGGGGGGATGAGCTCACACATTGTGCAGCCCTGAGCTGTGACGACATCGGCATTCTCTGCCATTTGGGGCAACCTTGTTGCTGATTTGTTGTGTTGTTTTATTCCAGTGTGAATTTTGCAACCCATTTCATTACAGTTGGAAGTTTCTTTCCGGAGGACATTTTGAAACCTTAGTGCGACGCTCCAAAGAGTCGTCAGGATTAGTGCCAGCCTCTTTGGTCACATGTTTGCTGTGATCCAGGTATCTGTCGCACAATCTGCTACTCTTTCCTCTCACACGCGCCAGCAGCCGAGTAAACACGGAGACAGGGAAAAGGGGGCTCGATCCTTTACCTCCCAGCGGGGCTTTTGTTCTGGCTCAGTCATCATTGAGCATCCCAGCGGCTCACAGGAAATCAATTGATAGGAATGACTGTACAACGCGCCTTTAAGGAGTTCACTTGACAACCGCTCTGTGCAAAAGAGGTAGGTAGGTCTGGAATTAGTGCCATCTTCATCCCTAAGTTCCATCGACCTGCTTTTTTATGTGTATTAGCGCATGTGAAGACCTGATTGGAAATGTCAGGAAAGTGCTGCCAGGACACCGTGGTCCAGATGAGAGAAGGACCTGAGTTGATGAAAAATATTGATCTGAGTAGCCTTCAATTATCACTGTGCGCTGATAGCTGTCAAACGAGCAAGCAGCGAGTGCTTTTGCCCCCGGCTTCGCCTCTGAGGCCACACACCTTATTGGTGAAGGCTGATGGGGTTGTATGGAGCCCAAGGAGAAGACTGGCAGACACTACTTAGGGCTGAGAAGAAGTACCTCACTTCCTCTGCTTGTTTTTCAGGAATAAACTAATGATCTGTATGATTTATTACAGTTGGTAATATTCTCCTATAGAGGCAATAGATTAGAACATAGTTATAAAGCACCGGGCTCTTTATAGTACTAATGCAAATACAATCACTCTCTATCAAGAAACTAGACAGGTTTTTTTAATTTACTACAAGGAGCTTTCATTTTGTGTTGATTTTTGTGGACGAAAGTGTGTTTCCGAGCACCAGAGTCCCTTTTTGGAGAACCCCTCATTTTACTGCAGCAGAGGTTTGATGGTCTGCTCCGCTCAGTCCTGGTTCTGGGTCTCCCATGCCTCTCTTCCTTCAATGGGTTCCAGCAATACAGCCTGTGTCTCCAGCATCTCGGTGTCGGCGAAGCCGGGTCTGGGTCTGTCCGCGGTGGACTGGTGGCCCCACTAGAGTCTGAGCTGAAGGAGTTTCTATTGAACCTGCATGATTTCATCCCTGTTAGCACTGATGACAAGCATTGAGAGTAGCTATGTAGAAATAGCCAATCTTCTTGCTGGTGGTCTTGTTGTTTTATGTAGGTCAGCTAGAGGCATCAATATTAATTTGAGACTGTTTCATAACCAGTTAAGAGTTCCTCATGGTGGCTTTAAGTAGAGTTAGTGCATTAACAATACAGCAAAGGTGGTAAAAGACATCGGGTGACGTCCTTTGCCAGATTATTTACAATTGCGCACAGTTTTCCACAACATTCTGATGGAATACTACTCTGTCGTCGTCATCCACCGCCCCCCTCTTGGTTGCTCCCCACCCTCTTTCTCCCCTGCTTGCTCGGCTCTCCCACAGTCTATGGGGAATGTGGGCCATGCAGCGCAGCGGGCTTTGTTGGGTGTTTATTTGTGTGAAGGACAGGGGCGGTTTCCTGACCTCAGGTCGGTGGGGGTTTAGGGAATGTGTGAGCTGTGATTAGCCTCGAGGCAGCACCCCAGCTGGATTGAACCGGGTGTCGTGCACCTTCAGCAGCCCTCGTCACACACACACACACACACACACACACACACACACACACACACACACACACACACACACACGCGCGCAACGCTGGTCATCTCTTTTCCTCCATCCCACATGCACATCCTCATCAGGGGGTGCCTTCGGTAATAACCAGTCTCACGGATGGCTCCGAGAGGCCTTGGTGTCCTCCGGCGAGCCGAGGAAGAGGCGGTGACGTGCAGAGAAAACCATCCCACTAAGTGTCATGACAGAGAGAGAGAGAGAGAGAGAGGCAGTGATGGTGGGTAGAAGTGGCTTTGAAAGGTTTTTGTTTTGTTTGCTGTGAACCTTGGACTGCCGTTACATAACTCCTTGACAAGGATGAGTCCAGAGGAGAGAGCTCACTCTGTAGACAGTTTCTAGTCTTATACAAACGGCTGCATTGACTGCGGAGACAACTCCTAATTTGTTGTGCTCGACGTGTTCAAACAGTGTTTGCCCGTGACTGACGGTAGCTGCTGCAGCTGCCTGTTCCTTGTGTTCTGCCAAGGTTTGGCTGAGAGTAGATGAAACATTCAGCGTCGGGGCGTCTCTGCTGTACATCTTTCCTTTTTGATGCAGATCTCTGTGAAGTAAAGACGGATGTCTCTCTCTCCGTCGGTCCCCTGTCGCACTCGCGTTCCTGCATTTAGCTCCTCAACACCGTTCTCGAGTAGCGTTATTCCTTCTAGTTGCTGATTTTGTGTCGTAACAGTGTACGATTTCTCACAGTTCGTCTCAGTTCTAATTCATTTTAGGTGCTACGACATCAACTTAAAATGTTCAATCCAAATTATTGCATTGTGCGAATACAATTACATTATAATAATGTTAATCTATTGATCATTTCCTTCAGTTACTAATTGTTTCGTATCTGAAATGTTAGATACAGTAAACTTTACAATGATATAAAATAGAAAAAGGTAAATAGTCCTCAAGTGTTTTTTTGTGGCATTTTCTGAAGTGATCAATCCATCATCAAAAGGGTCGAGGTTTAATTTTCAACCAATCCATCAGTCAACCTATCCTTTAAACTCTTCATTTGAAATAACAGCTCGATTCATTTATAATGTAGAAAGCCTGGGTCTAAGTAGCCCTAGATGGGGTGGGGAGTTGACTGAGCCTACTGTTGTGATTTGGAGTAGGTTGAATGGACAATCTCTGGCCTCGTGCCAGCATGTGGCGTCTTGAATCTAACATTCTCCGCCTCTTGCAAAGAGGATTGCTACGCACACCCATGAACGCATACATCACATTCCACCCTATTCTTGTCATTATTATTCACAAGTCAAGTCTGAGTCCACGGGAGAAGTAAATAATTGAAGTGACGCTGCTTAAATCTCGCAGAGTTATGGGACAGTTTGGGGCTGTTGTGATGATAATGAGACCGGAAGATCTAACAGGTTAGACTGAGTATTATATTAATCATGTGTCTTTTGACATATTTTACAAGCAACTGAATATCAAGTCGTCTATTAGTAAAATCATTTTCCAAATAAGGGATTAATGCATTTATTACAGGCATTTATCCCATCATAAGTAGCCACACTCTGTTGTCGTTTTGAATTGATTGAACAGCTGTTCGATCAGTCTGAGATGCGCTCTGTAAATCCCGGCGCGTCAAGAGGGAAGAGGACGGTTCATTAGCGGTGTCAAAGAGCAAACGCCGCAACTCGGTCGTCTACGGTTTGCTGCTCGCAGAGATAAAAGCACATCAATTACAGGGTCAGAGGCCACCAACTGCTCGTTAAAAATGCCTCCAAAACCCACCGACTCCCTCGCCGCCGCCGACTACTCTGCCAGAACCCTCGGCCCTCTTCTCGGGGGTCACACGTCAGTCGCACGAGCTTGTCTCAGCAACGATTGTCACATCGGCCACAAAAGCTCACTTTCTTTTTGCGTCTTTTCTACCGTGTCCACCGCCCCTGCCCCCTACCGCTGCTGCCTCCTCTCCTCCACCCCCCCCGCGCCCCCTCCTCCTCCACAATCATCCCTCTCTTTGACTACTATTTAGAGTAGGCCCCGGGGATAGAAGAAGGCTCACAGAATGCACATGCGTGTATACAGTTGTGTGCTGTGAAAGCACAGCCGGCTACCTACCGCGGCGATTGGCCTCGGCCGGTCGGCCGGTTAAGGCGCTTTTGACTCGGGCCTTTTGTGTAGAGACGGCTCCCTTGTTTTTCTCACTGACAGTGGATGTGTTCAGACGTGAACCCGCACCACGGCCCGAGAGCAGATTTGACATTAACTTAACATTTAGCTCTGTAACTCTCACGTCGCTGCCGCTTCTTCATTGGAATCTGCATAATGGTATTTTCCTGCGAGCACTTCTTTTAAATGTGATCTCCTGCTGTTTGCTAAACAGGCATGTTTAGTGCATGTGACCCCCCCCCCCCACACACACACACGCACACGCACGCACGCATACAGTAGTAGATTGTTGTACTCAATGCAAAAATAAAATGGGGTCAAAGTAGCAGTTTTCTGTTTAAATATGCTGATGACCTGATTATTCAAGAACAGCGGTTTTTTTTAATGTCTAGACAGTCAGTAAAGCTGAGATCCCTCAGAGGAGCTGGATGCCTTCCAGTTATTGACAGTATAGGCTCGAACACGGTTGCGTGTCAGACACACACACACACACACACACACACACACACACACACACACATTTTGTTTGTGTCCCAGTGTGGGTATTAGGAAGGGAGAATGCCAAGCAGGGTGATCTCACCTTGCAGCGCTGGCTTGGCCATCATTAGCTTACTGCTTGAGCCCGATTTAAGTGTAATAATAATGACAACAACAACAGAAATAAAGTAGACGGCATTTCCTTAAAAGCTAAATTTGCCTTAAAATAAAAAATCCTTCTTATGATAATGATATAAAATAAGGAATGGGTTAGAAGTATGAGATCAGATTAAAATGACAAAATAATGACGAATAATAAATTAAGACGATACTTAAGAATTTAGGTAAAACAAGCATGGGCAACAAAATCGCATTAAAACTAGTAGAAACAAAGGCTGTTGCATTAAAGCTAGTCTATAAAAGTACTTTAAAGAGAATGGAGCAGACCTAGTTGATGATCAGACCAACCATGTGACCATGTTTTCTCACAAAGAATGTAAACAGTGTCTTTGTTTGTGTGTGTGTGTGTGAGAGAGAGGGTTTCCTTTGTTCTCGGTTACTGTGTGGCTCATCATTGAGGCTTGCGGGAAATTCAGAGTGGGACGCTTGCTTGTGAGCTGGAACCACACAATTTGGACCCGTCACGAAGGCCAATAAACACATTTTTGCAGAGTCGACTACATTCAGAATGTCTACAGTGCAAGACTCACACTCCACTTCCACGCCGCCCTTTCTGTCTCCAGCTATTGTTTCGTAGCTCTTAAGGCACTGAGGACAACGACTGCAGCCTGTGGAAGTAGTTATTCTGCAATTAGAGTCTTTGTGCGCATGCGTGTCGCTCAGGTCGCAGGAGGTCAGGACCGCTGACTCGCTGCCTCGTCTTGATGTAGCTTGACCAGCAATTCTCCTCAGATTAAGCCATTTAACGTTGTTAACAGTTCACACAGTGCACACACACACTGTTGCTAAATGTTTTGAAATGGACCTAATGCGGCCGACACGGCCATCTGTCTGGAATTAGCTGCTGGAAATGTGCACTAGCTTACAAGCAGTTATGTATCATGCCACTGAATAGGCTTCATTCTGTCCCTTGTGCGTGGAAAATGCCAGCCTGTGTGTTACAGCCGAGGTTGTGGGACCAAAGATGTTGCTAGAGAGGATTTCTGGGAGGAAGCTAACACATTTGGCCTCATGCGTTTCAGCTTTACTCACATGAAATTGGTGAAGGGCACGAACCTAAGACTTGATCCCCCTCCCTGGTCCAATCTTCTATGTTATGATTGGAGAGGGGACCTGAATAATGTGACCCCAGTGCGGCATTATGTAATGAGTGGTAGTACAATCCCATTGTAACCCTCTTAAAGGAGACGTATCACGCTCATTTCCAGGTTGATACTTGTATTTGGGGTTTCTACTAACATGCTTTAATGATCTCCAACTGTCCGTCTGAATGTACCTGTATTCACCCTCGGCTTGAAACACTCCGTTTTAGCGCGTTTCAACGGAATTGTGTCGCTAGGCAACACCTGGGGCGCGCGTTTACTTCCTGTCAGCTGATATCATTCACATGCACTGCAACCTGGGAAATTAACTGTGATACATTTGTTTCCATTTAAAAGTGTGAAACGGTCTATATCTTAAATAATTGTGACATCACAGCGGTGCGGCCCATTTAGAGGCGCAGTGAATACGGGCAGTTTCTTTCTCTATGGATTGAGCATTTCAATACTTTCACAGTATTCATATAGCACTTACACCTGCTTTTATAATAAAAAATACATGGAAATCTCGCTTTTTACAATATGGGAGCTTTAAGTAATCCGCCATCACCCGCTCTAGCTGAGGTGCCAATGAACCTGCAAAACATTTGACTTCCAGCTGCTTAGTCGTTATTGGAAAAAGTTAGAGTTGTGCCATAAAGCTCTATGGTGCAGCTGTGTGTAAATGTATGAATGTGAAGCAGCGGGTAGTAAAAATAAGAATTTCTCAGCAATATCCAAGTAGCATAAAACAATTATTGAGAAATTCAACTTGCAAGTTTAACTTTTGCAACCATCTGTTAGAAAGCACTGATCGGCTGTTCAGTGTATAGTCATAACCATCGCACAGCTTCGGAATAGGCTAATTTATCATCTTCAGCCCTCACCAAATGTCTTCCCTTGTAACAGCCAGCTCGCTCCGTCCGTTTGAAGTGGAATAACTCTTCTAATCTAATTAGGTTGAATGAAAAACCTGTAACAGCCTTAATGGGGTTGGATGTTTCATTTGGGAGTGCCGCAGTAATCAGGGGCAAAAATACAAGATAATATAAAGCCGTTGCAACACACTGATTATTATCAGTGCCAAAG
This sequence comes from Ophiodon elongatus, assembly GCA_016806645.1. NCBI lineage: Eukaryota > Metazoa > Chordata > Actinopteri > Perciformes > Hexagrammidae > Ophiodon > Ophiodon elongatus. The sequence goes on from JACSYO010000349.1 coordinate 30,534, forward strand.
CCTTCCGAATGGAGAAATACACACTGCGGCTTATGATTTCGTTCAGATTTCTTTATGGCGGTCACACCTACCTCCCAGTTTCTGTGGAGAGTAGATAAAAAAATAAATAAAAAAGTGTGTTCCTGCCCTGGTTGCTAGACTGTCTGTGCTTACTAATGACGTAAGGGCTAGTTGAGTGAGCAATAGAGCCAAAGAGAGAGAGAGAGAGAGAAGTGCAATATCACAGCTGTCTGGAGACTTGCAGGAGGAAGAGAAATGTTCCTCTGGCTGTGGCCATGCAATCAGGATTCATCACTTTCTCTCTCTCTCTCTCTCTCTCTCTTTCTCTTTCTCTTTCTCTCTCTCTCACACTCACACACTCACACAAACACTCACACACACACACACACACACACACACACACACACACACACACACACCAGCAGTGTTGGGTAGTTTGGAGCAGTGAAATGGAACAGCCAGGCCAGATTCTTTAGTCTAGGGTGGGAAGAGCAGAACATCAGTCTAAAATAGAGAAGAGGGAATGGTGATTGAGTCTTATTTCCTGGTTCACTGCTTAAGGTCATGAACAGCAGCGTGCTTGTTTTAGAGATTGTTGTGGAAAAACCAGTGTCCAGCCTCTCTCCTAAAAGCTGTGACTGGTCGTGGTGGGTAGTAACATGATTAAGCCAACTGTCCACATTCTGTAGCCTCACTGGCATTTAAACCCCCCCGCCCCCCCATGTGGCCGAAGGGTGCGGCACACATGGCTTCTCGTTGCTACCCGTCTTTTCCCCCCTTGGGTTGTTTTGGGGGTGGCGGCCTGTTGCACTAGCTGTGTGTATCTCTTCTTATGTGTTATTTGGGATATTTTGATTACATTTTCTTTTTCTCAGTTTCACCCCCTCTGGCCTTCCTCAGCTGCTCTGGCCATCTGTGCAAAGGCAAAACAGAGAACAGAGGGATGGAGCGAGAGCGGTGGAGAAGGGGGGGGATAGAGGGGGGAATGTTTGAGAGAAAAGAAAGAAGTCCTTTTGACATGTGAGATTTCAGTTTAGAGGATGAGTAACGGATGACGGAAGGGGGAAAGAAAGACGAGGGAGAGTATAATATGAGGGAGTTGTTTCCAGGAAGCCAGCGGCATAACGATGATGTCTGTCCCCTCCTAGAAATAGGACAGCGAGCGTGTGCACGTTTAGGTCAGCGGAAACTCGGATGACCAAACCAGCAGAGATCGGCCAATAGTGAGCTCATTTTACATCTTTGTTTTTCGCTTCCCTGTCTCGCGTCTGACCCACCCTCCCAATCTGTTCCCATGCTCCACAGGCCGAGCCTCTTCCTCTCCACTGGCCCCTGTGCTGCCTCAAGAGTTTCTCACCACTTCGCCTCCCCCCCTCTCGCTCTGTTTGTAAACTTTTCACAAGCCAGTTTCCTGCCCGCGCCCCCACTCCCCCGCCCCCCGCCCCACCTCCTCCCCTCCTCCCTCAGGCTTGTAAAAACCTATCCGTTTCTTCTCGTCCTTCCTTTTCGCCAGGAGGCCGAGGAAGCTAAATAAGAGCCGGTTGTCTAATATTGACGCAGACGACGTGTGACAGCCTGTGTTACAGACGGTTGCTCTTTATCGGGCCTCATATGCTCCGCGTCCCACTTCTTGTCCTCGGCTGCTCGTGTCTCCTCGACTTCTCTTGTTCCTGTCAAACTCTGCCCGTCTTCTACCCGTCTTCAGGTTTTATTGTACACGCATCGACCCCCTTAGCAAACACACACCCGAGCCCGTTTCCCCACCTCATCCTGCTTTTCCTTTTTTAGCCGTTTATGGCCTAATAGCGTGATGCCGGCTCTTCATTCGTGTGCAGAGTCAATGAAGTCGCGTGTCTTAACGTTATCGTAGGTGGCGTATATGTGTGCGGTTTGCATGCCGAAGCTCCCCCCCCCCCCCTTAAGTGTACTATCCCGGAAAACTAGTCTTCCACACTAGTGACTCTGAAGCCATTTTGTTACCAAAGGGAGAAAAAAAAAACGAAGCCAACCCGTAGCAGCCAAGTGTGTCACTGAGCTTTTCAGCATCACAGAGGGGCCGATTGCTGCTGCACGGCAGTCGGCATTGGAAAGAATTGAGGCTATTTGTAGAACGCGTTTGTTTGTTTTTCTGCAGTAGACATGTCCTCGTCTGCCCGTCCTTCTGAGACATGGAACATGACATAAAACGTGTTGATCTAGTTGTTCGACCTGAGGCTTTTCTCCCAGTACGCCTTATGAAGAAGCTGTCGTGTGTATCTCTTTCTCCGATTGTGACATTGTCCCAGATAGGCTTCAGTCCTCTCTTGGGTTTATGCAGCAGTTCAAGCTATACAGTAACATGGCACATCCTTCTCCATTTCACTTTCAATTCTTCTGCTTACACTTGGACAAAAATATTTCTGTGTGTGATGCTGAAGCTGCAAGAAGATACAAGCCATCACTTTATCTGATTCCCAGGATTACCAACATTCCGTGTGCTCTACTGATAGGAGAGAACGCAGGCTGCTTTTCATGTCTGGTCTTGCTGTTGACTAACTGTACCGTACGTTCTCCTCCTGTCTCTCTCCAGACCAGACCTCGCCGTCTCCAGAAAGCCTGTAGACCCCGTGGCCATCCTGTGAGATTTGAGTCAGCCCCCCTGCCTTGCAGAGACGGACCTCCACCACTCAAGGAGCGATGAAGCCGGATGGGGTTGCCACGGCGACGCTGGAGCCCATGGAAGCGTTGGAATCCAATCCAGTAAATGAGGCAGCGCCAGCTGCGGGACAGGAGCCCAACCAGGCGGCCAGTCCGGCGGAGGAGGAGATGCCACAGCAGCCTGCAGCAGAGACGGGCCAGGTGGAACCCAAGCCGGACCAGGCCAAGGACACCTCAGCTGCCAAGACTGGCAACAAAACGTCAGGAGACTCCAAAGCCAAGACTACCAACAAGGCCACGGCCAAGACGAAACCTGGCACCACGGGCCCAACCAAGACCACACCTGGGTCACGGCCCAACACATCCCAGAGCCGCCTCTCGAATGGCGTGTCTAAGCCCCAGACCAACGGAGTGGCGAAGAAAACCGCACCTGCCGCGGTGAAAAAGAGCGCCCCGACCCCAGCTCCAGCTAAAAAACCAACAGCCCCGGCCCCGGCCTCCAAGAGCAAAGTAGGTGAGAAGAAACCCACAGGGCCGGCCCCGGCCACCAATGGTGCAAAGTCGATGACCGGAACAACAACGGCAGCCAAGAAGACAGCGTCCGCGACTGGTGTCAAAACAGGCACCGCTGCTGCTGCTGCTAAAAAGCCCCCAGGTTGGTGAAAATGTCACCACAAAACAAATAAATTGCAAAGTGTATTTCAGAATGTAGCCTGTGTGGGAATAAAAAAAATATTCCACAGTGAGCGTAGCATGAAATGCTTTCACAGCTCTACTACTAGGAGTGTCCACTGTAATGTGATGACATGCAGATAGATGCACACAGGATGGATTCAGCACACACATTACGCATGCCAGAGTGGATGCTGGTAATCTAGAAATGCATTTGTTCTAGATCCTGATGACATGACCTACATTTGTAATGTATGCTACTATAAACTATAGTGTACTATGCTGTATAGTACTGGTCTAATATTGTTCTTCTCCTGTCTTCTTATTTCCTCTCCTCATCTTCTGTCCTCATCTTCTGTCCTCTCTTTTCATCTCCTATCATCTCATGTCCTCTTCTCTCCTCCTCCTTTACTCTCCTGTCCTCATCTCATCTCCTTTCATCTCATCTTCTGTCCTCATCTCATCTCCTCTCCTCTCCTCTCCTCTCATCTTCTGTCATCTCCTCTCCTCTCCTCTCATCTTCTGTCCTCATCTCATCTCCTCTCCTTTCGTCTCTCCTCTCCTCTCCTCTCCTTTCCTCCAGCTCCCAAGACCGCCTCTGCAACTCCCACCAAGCCGAGCGCTGCTGCCTCACCCAAGCCCTTGGTTTCCAAGACACCCAGGTAGGTGTGACTCACCCTTTTCCGGAGCGTGTGTCTGCGTACGTGTACGAGCACACGCGTCTGAAAGAGATTTTCTTTGTGTCTGAAGATGGCACAGGCAGCTGTCTGACATTGGTCCTCTTCTCAGACACCCTCCAACCAGCGGGCCCCTTTTCTTAAAAGCCTTTCCAATGATTTGCCAGCAAACTTGCTCCAGAACAGCAGAAAATCTGAGTAAATTGTCACATAGATAAGAATTGCGGGGGACTCGGTTCAGCATTATAAATCGCTCCTCAGTGCCAAGTGAGAAGCGGCCTGTTCAAAAGGCTTCACTTGGCGATAGGTTCAAAGACGACCCTGTTTGAGAAAAAAAACACCCTGGAGGAGCGAGGAACAATGATCCCCCACATAAAGACCTGGAAAGGCCGGGTTTAAGTAGGCCAGCCACGAGCCAATGTCAGAACAAGCCTTCGAGGATCGCCTCGCAGGGTTTCACCAGAGCAAGCGTTATACAGCAGTATTATTAATAAAACAAGTTTTGGGAAGGAGCGGGCTTTAGAGAGGGGAGGAGGAGCGGTCGGAAGAATTCACTTTACTAACAAGGGAGTGCTCTTCATGTTTTCGTTTCCCCAGAGCGAGTGTTTCTGTATACCAGTGTGTGTTGTGAGTGTTTGCGCGAGTCAGCATGTGTTCCTCACCTGAGTCGCGCGGCGTCGGGTCCGGAGGTGGCTCGTTGATAGACCAGGAGAGGGGGCTGAAGGGGGCCTTTGTCTGAGACCGGGGAGATTGTGATAAGATGGAGCCTTCGGGAGTCTGCCCGTCCTTTTCAGCAGGGGTTCAACCCTCCGCTTCTTGTTTGTTTGTTTTTTTCTGGTGGAGCAATGGCCCTCTTTCTTCCTCCCTGTTACGCCACCGCTGCGTGGTATGATGCGTTGTGTCCCCCCGTTGGCTTGTCTGTGCAGAAACACTTTGTTCGGGCAGAAACACTTACGTCAAACCGATTGGAGCAAACTTGTTATCACAAATAGAAACCCGGGAGAACGACCACCACGCTGCAAGCGACCCAAGGAGGGCGCTTTTAAAGGGATAGTGACGCTTATTTGCTTTCTTGCCATATTTAAGATGACATGGATGACATCCACCAGAGATTTCTGACAAGCCAAATTCTAAATTTTAATGGATACTTATCCAAATGATTTATTTATGTTACGTGTCTATGTCACCTACGGTTATTGACGTTGGCCTCAGAAATCCAACAGAACAGATGGTAGCACTGATTAAGTTATGGAATATACATACATAAAACAAAAGATTCCATCAAAAATGTATATTTCTTTGTCTTCTTCTCTGCACAGTCATTGTCACACATAGTCAAGGTGTTTCATATGAAAATCCCTGAGGGCATGCACGCACGCACACACGCACGCACGCCCACCCACCCACCCACCCGCCATGGGTAGCAGTTGGATTGTTGAGATTACATTCAGATTACAGCTTTATACAATGGTTGATGTGCAAACATCTAATTAAAAGGGATTACACCAGAGCATGATAGTAATCACCACTGTACTACAGAACGAGCATTGTTGAATGCCAGTATGAACTGGCATGGTGATTTCATTCTTAACGACCGACACATTTAACACATTCTCTGTGGAACATGAAACCCCACCACCACCGCTTTAAAGTTACTGTACCGTGAGAAGTTTTTACCTGGTTATGAAACTGTCAATTTAATACGAATGCCTTTTTATATGACCTACATACGTAAACAAGACCATCAGAGGGAAGATCGGCTTTTTCCACAGAGTCACTCTTGATGCTTGTAATCGGTGCCGGCGGGTCGGATTCTGCGGGAAAACTCTTTCACCTCCGACTCCAGCGGGGCCCTCAGGGACCAGCTCACCTCGGACGGACCCAGATCCGGCTTCGCTGCAAACAAATGAACACAATTAAGAGTGTTTTTAAAAACGCTGATGGAGTTATTATAACTCATAACAAGCATGACATCTATCAGACCCATCCTCTACCTCTGGATGTATTTCAGACGGGCTTCAGAGGAGTGAGCCCAGTGTAGGACCATGAACTGCATGAATCCAAGTCGGGCACAAGAAGAGGTTGTGTGGGTGCTATCGATAGCCCCATTCACCCCTCATCAGTTGAGCCAATGCACAGCACAACATGCTCCCATGTTACTGATGGAACACTCACCAAGTGAGAAGTGACCAGCCGGGCTGCCAAATAAACAGACTAATGAGCAAAATTTGTCAAAATTGAGCTGAAATCCAGCCAACGCTAATATTGTAATTAGGTTAAGATTGGATTAGAAGTGTGAATCTAATTGTTAGATGCAGTATTTTGTGGCGTTAGAGCGTGAGCTAGTTTTCGAAGCTGTGTAGAGGAAGATTTATCCGCAGTAAGATGAATCCCCACGAGAGAGGCACAGCCATTACGGACGATGGACTCCTCTGACAGCACAGCGTACCCTTGGAGGCATACTTTGTTAAGTGTGTGCGTGCGCCAGTCAGCATTTGTATCTGTGACGCGCTTTGACAGGCCCATTAATATCTGCTTTAATTAGATTGTGCCCTTTTCCAACCTCCCTCAATCCTTAATTCAGGGCCTGCTTTCAGCAGCAGAGTGGCAGAGAGGTAGACGGGAAACGTTAATTGCCCCATCAGACACACCCTGCTTCCACTACTGCTGTCTCACACGCACACACACCACCGGTGGGTCTCTCAATTTACTCTGTTTCTCTTAAGGCTCCATTGATTTAATTCCATCTGCAGCAGGTTCCAGTTATCAGACAAATAAAAATGCGGAGCGCATGCAGGTTTCACTAAGTGACATCAATCTAATTTAAGGCCTCTCACAAGTGTTTTGCCCCTCCCATTCAGCTGTAGGTTTTAGCGAAATTAAATTAGGTTTTCTTAGTTGTTGATGCCAGGGACTCTTTATTATGGCTCGTTCTTTGTCTGGCTGGTTTTATTTCTGACATGCACAGCCAACCTTTTTTTTTTTTTTTTTTAAACAGGCTTATATATAGCCAATGCGGAAGTGTCTTATACTTGCATTATTTCTACTGGTCATCGGGGGGCGAGTGACTCCTCTGGTTCCACGTCTGATCGTGTGGAAGTCTGAGAGAACTACTTCTCTCTTGATTTATTCCCTCAGTAAACATGAGTTTATGGTCTCAATTTCTAGTTTCAAGTCTTCTTCACAACATCATGATGTTCATTTAGTAAACGATGGTCCCATTTGGAGTGAAAGAGACCATAAAGCAGGGGATGCTTCAGGTCGCTACCGGAGCAGTATATGGCGTCACTCCTCCACAGTCCAAATATTTTGTTCACTGGTTGCAAAAAAACAAGATGGCGGCGGCCAAAATGCCAAACTCGAGGCCTCAAAACGGCAGTCCAGAAACCAATGGGTGATGTCACGACATCCACTTCTTGTATGCAGTCTATGGTCAAACTCTTTTAGTAGTGAGAAAAGTAGCTTTTCCTGTATATATGAGAAAGTAGCTTGTGTGTGTGTGTGTGTGCGCGCGCCTTCTGTTTTAGGCTGCTTGACGCTTGTGCCGGGAAACATTTGGGCCTGACTAGTGTGCAAACGGGGAAAGTAGAAACCATTGCGGGTCGCTTGAACGTCATGTCTATATCTGTGCCGGGGGGGCAAGTTGACAGTTTATGTGTCAGCTTGTCTGCATGATCAATTTTTGTCTCTCTCTCTTTCAGGCAGCTGCACAGACGATTTGTGTCCGGTTATGCATTGATGATTGGGGACTGGTGTGCAGCATGCGAGCGCTACATAGGTGCCTCAGTGTGTATATATGCCTGCATAATAGGAGCAGCATGTAATCAGGATGCAGAGCATGTGTTCATTCGCCGTTCATATCACTCGATGTGGAGGTTAGGGGGAGGCATACATGCGGCGGCTCGTCGAAAAACACGTGGCGGCGCTCGCACGTGCCGCCGAGCTGCTTCGCCGTCTGCCGATGCCGCAGAGGGAAGTGAAATTTGAAGAAAAAAAGGTGGCGGCGGTGTATGGAAGCTACGCGGCTGAATAAGTCATGCGTCCCCGCTGAGCTCCCGTCACTGCTGCCAGAGATACATACAGGGTGTGAGGGCTGTGCATGCAGAGAGCTAGAGTCGTGTGGATGGATGGATGGATGAGAGAGAGAGAGAGAGAGAGAGAGAGAGAGAGAGAGAGAGAGAGAGAGAGAGAGAGAGAGAGAGAGAGAGAGAGAGAGAGAGAGAGAGAGAGAGAGAGAGAGAGAGAGAGAGAGAGAGTCTCTGCTTGAAGCAGAGGGTGAGTTTGGCCTATAGATTAGAGGACAAAGGAAGGGCATTCAGTCCTTATTTCACAAACTCGGAGGAGGAAAATAGGACGAGCTCGCTGTCGTGCGATCAGGTGCTTTTCCATTTTTGCCCCTCGCTTTCTTTACCAACCTCTCAGCCACCCCATGTTCCCACATTAGTCATGCTGTTTTCCTCCCTGATGGTCCCTCAGGGATGATATAGTTTTATTGCACCGGATTGAATGCAACCCTCCTCATGATATAACAAATTACTGCTGATGGTGTGTGTGTGTGGAGGGGCACAGCATTCAGGGTCCTTGCCCCAGACAACCGTTCTGCCGTCCAGTGCTAAGCAGGCTGTAAATCCTCCGTCCTGCTTTGGGTGTGGCAGGTGTCATCCATGATGCCGTCACCCGCTGCCGTGGTTTTTACGAAGGTGCAGCCGCAGAGCCAATTACCAAATGGATTTAAAGCAAACGAGAGGGAGAGAGAGAGAGAGAGATGCACGTTTGAGTGTGATACAAAGGTTTGAGTCTGCGAGGGCGTGCTTGTGGGTGTTCACTCGTGCTGCAGACATGTGATAGTCATAGACATGTTTTTTTTTTTCTTCTCTTTGTACCAGACCCACATGTCAGCTGTTCTATTTTCAAACATAAGCTGAGCATATATTAAAAAATAAAATACGGTGACCCCCTTTTGAACATTCCCGATTTGAGTTGTTTCAAGACATCCTTCTCGACCTAATTGACTTCATTGGATATCTACCTACGTGATTAATGTAGATTTAATCAAACATTTTAATAGATGTTGGCTACACCTGCATTTTTGTCTCCTTGATATTTTCTACAGATGGCTCTGCTGCTACTACGACCTTTACTCCTTTCATGTGTTCTACCCAACAGAAACAGAGAAAAGGAAGGAAAAAAAAGACTTTTCCTTTGGTATTGGAGCGACAGAAATGATAGTTAGAGCAATGTGGGATTTGAACCATAGCATCTCACAGACTGTATAAGGGACACATTTATAACTCGAGGAGCTTTTACCCTCTCACTATATAGTGATTGTTCTGTTTGAATTCTGCGCAGTGCAGTACATGAGCTGTTCATTAGGTTAAGGCATAGACTGTACATAAGAAGTGGACGTAGTCACCGTGACGTCACACATTCTCCATCTTGGTTTTTGGCTGTCGCCATCTTGGTTTTTGGACTTCGCCATTTTTGTTTTTGGCCTTCCCTATCTTGGTTTTTGGCCTTTGCCATCTTGATTTGTATAACCGAATGCTGAACAAGACACTTTTAGGCAACCAAAATGGTGATAATGAACTTTTATGAACTGAAATCACACTGAAAGAGTCAAAGTTCTAAAACAAAAACATGCTCAACTCCCAGACCGGACAAAGCTGTGGTAGTGACCTGTCAGAAGGTGGCCACTCCCTCAAGCATCCCCTGCTTTATGGTCTATTTGACTCTAAATGGACCATAATTTACTAAATGAACATCATGCTGTATTGAAGAAGACTTGAAACTAGATATTAAGACCATAAACTCATGTTTACAATGTTTACTGAGGGAATAAATCAAGAGAGAAGTAGAGTCTTTTTCTCATAGACTACTATACAATTAGAGGAGTCGCCCCCTGATGCAAGTTTAAGGCACTTTGGCTCCAATTTTCTAACCCCGAGGTTGAGGTTGTATTTTATCTCCATTATAGAACATAAAGCGCCAAGGGGGCTGCACTTCCTGCTTTGCTGCTGCTGCAGAATTAAGCAGACACCTCTGTGGCTTCGGGCTACCAACCACAGTGAGCTCCTATTGTGCCCTAAAGATACATTAGGAAAGGGATGATCACATACAGAGCGGAGACCTCTCCTCAGGTTCATTTAACAATGGCATCTCCAAATCGCCCTTCGTCACATGACCGTGTGCTTCCCGAGAGGCCACCCGAACCAGGCTGAAGATCCTGCCTCCATATTTCTGGTGCTTAATTAACACGGCATCATCTTTACGAGTGGTGGGAGGGCCCTCCACCACGGTTTTGGTCGCCCTGTGCTGCGGGGGAAGATGTCTGCCTGCATGCTCGCTTAGCTCCTGCTTACTCATTTGCGCCCCCCTCCCTCCCTCCCTCCCTCCCTCCACCTCTCCACCCTCATCTCATTATTCAAATCACAGCCCGAGTCTTGTTGTCTTCGCAAACAAAGCGGCACCAGCAGGCAACCACTTTTTTTTGTACACACAGTAATCCGTCCTGTGCCCCAGTGATTGAGGAAATGTGTAGTTGCAATAAAGCTAAAGTGTTAGTGATGGTCCTCGGGCGACAGAGGCGAACTTTAAACACTTCGCTGTGGGCCAGTAGCAACCAAACAGTTTGTTTCAGCTCCAGTGCATTTCTGGGCTTTCTGTCCAATATTTGCTTTAACCCCGATTTTGTAGTGCTGTTTCTCTCTGGGTTGGGGGGGGGGGGGGGGTGGTATGAACAACACTACTTCCCACAAACCGCCACTGAGTTAAAGTAGCAATGTTTTAAAGACTGCAATAACTCGTACAAGCTTCTCAGAATGTACGGAGGCTTAAAATAATTCAAGCATCAATGCACCGCTCAGTGTGGTTAAACTACTTCACGCCCTCATTGTACCGCGGCCCCCGGTCTCTCGGATGCTGCCGTGTTCCTCGATAAGGAGGAAGAAGACGTTGATGTAAGATAATGTGTAATCGGATGAATATTATCTGCCCGCCCGGTCCCATCTCTCTCGCTTGGTCTCCCTCTTTCCTCTTTCTTTCTCAGTGGCCCCGGTTAATTTCCAGCAGTCCATTCTTTTTGGATTATCCATATTCCTTTTTATCAGCCGGATTATTGCGAATGCTCTTCCCGAATATCCCCACAGCATCTCTTCATCTCTAATGCCAGGTTCTCCCCCGTTCTCCCCCCTCTGTAATGCTTTTCTTATCTTCTACTCCCTAATTCAGGCTCCACAGAGTCAAATTCTTTCTTTTTTTTTGTAATTTCACCTTTTTAACATATTGTTCATTGGCGACCAATTTTCCCAATTTATCTAATTTATTAAAGTTATTGTTTTATTTCATTGAGGACGCTGAGCTGTGCAGTACAGAATGTCATAGAGAAGACATTTTAGATCAAATAAATTTCTGATTGACGACATTGATTTTTTTTTATTTTATTTTATTCTTCGGTTTAAGAAATGTTTTCCTTGAGCTGGCACTCGTTCTGCCAAGGATTTGTTGTGACTTTGGCCTCCGCTACATTTCACCCCTCTGCCGGCTGATAATCATTTTCCTCGTCTCTCTCACAAAGTGATAAGAGGCCTTTTTGTTTTTCAAATGACCTCATCATCAGACTTTCAGATTGTTCCAGTAATCGCACACCGTAAAAACAACGAGTCACTGATGAGTCCGTCAGTGGTTTTCCACAGCCATATTTTTATGGCTTCTAGATTAGCAAAAGTGCACCGACATGATCCAACAACGTCGGCATGAGTAACACACCTTTCACTACCGCAAAGCCCATTCTAGATGTTGCGGATCAGCTGTAAAAGCTCGTTTGAACTCCCGACGGGACCACACCCCGGCTTTAATCTCATTGCGTGTTACCAGACCGTATTCTGTTGTGTTTGCCAGGCAGCGGATAGCACGCACCAGCTCGTTGCCCTCGCAGACAGAGTGTGCTTTTAACGCAGCCCGAGGTTCCAGCTGGCTCATTCGGAAGAAGCTATTTTTGTTTCTCCTTTCAGTATTAAAGATTAACGTGTTCCCAGCCATCTTTGCTCTCCCGCTTACCTCCCCGTTCTCTTTCTGCCAGTGCTCGCTCTCAAGTCTTTATTTAGAAGCAGGCAGTTAGTGCAGCGCGGGCCCGGGGAGACTGCACGCCTTGTCAGGACCACTAGATGTAGGTTGCATCGCTCGGCTGTGACACGGGAGGAGAGCCCGTCACAGCGGGCGGGCCGACGCATACTGCCCCGAGTGTCATTCCCCCCGTGGGGGGTGGGCAGAGAGGAGAGATCGGGGACAGCGATGGACAGGGTTTGGGATGCCTCCCTGGGGCCCGTGGTGACTCACCTCCCAGACTGCTTTGCTTCGAAGCCCCTCGGGGAAGTTTGTCATGGGGCTGTGGAGGAGCCAGCGGGGCCTCAGATGCTGCTGCACCAGTGGAGAGCTGCAGGGATGACATATTTGTGGAGGCCAACACAGAAGTTAGCATCGCACCGGCTCCCTCAACAAAATGTGCCAATGGGAATCCTGCAGAAAATAAGCTCCGTGGCAAACTCATGATACTTCACGAATGAACACCGCTTTTATGAATTTTGAATACAATATTCAGAAGTAAATAGCCAACGAACTCCACCACGGTCACATGTTTCTCATCACCCGCGCTAAGCTAAAGGCAGACTAGTGTTTGGTGTGATTACGTTTCGTAATCGTTCGTGACCGCCTTTTTTAAGACAATATAAAGTGTCAAAATTCACCAACTGTTTAAGTATCTTCAGCCTGTGTTAACCACAAACCTTAGTTCAAAGCTCATTAAGAAACAAACCATTGACTTCGGGATGAGAGAACCGAAAGTGCAAACACACTCAGGGACTCATCCCTGCAAAACTCTAGTGATTTATTTAATGCAAATCCCTCACACTATGCTATTCATCATATCCATCAAACTTTATTTTTATAGCACCTTTCATACATTCTTTGCAGAGGACTGAACGATCTAATAAGACAACAACAAATAAAAAAAAGTTGAGGCTGTACATGAGAGGAAAAAAAAATAACCCAATGGAATTGCTAAATGACAATAAATATAGCAGATCAGTGTGAATAGCTTCTTATCTTTGTAAAGGTTAGTCCTGCGTGGTGGGCTCCTTGTGTGAACGTGTTCTCAAGTCTTCATCAGATTTGAGCCGAGGCCACATCTGTGAAAGGCTATTTAGGTCAGGGCTTTGGCTGCTCGTGCAGCCATGAACAACAACCCAGCCGCTCCTTATCCTCACATGTATTGTTCTTTAGTCTCGTGTTTGTGTAGTCTCTGAGTGCGTCCTCTGGCAGCAGGAGTGAGTAACGAATGACAAGTCAAAGTCTTGCTCCCTGTCACGACCACTCCGAAACACTTGCCACACAGGGCTGACCACCACATGAGGCTGGCCCCCGAGCTCTGTGGCTTGTCAGCTTCCATAAGGCAATAAGGAAATCGCCATTGTTTTTGAGCTAAGTTGGATGTGTCTGTCCCATGGGGGTTTGTAAAAGAACATATGTACCCTAACATTGCATAGCATTGTGTAGCATTGTGTGTCTGCCCCGGATCTCTGTGCCGTAGCACCTCTCCGTATCGCTCAACCTTCTTCTTTGTCTTCAGGTCGACACCCGGCACGGCGCCGTCATCTCGTCCTGCCACAGGCTCCACCCGGCCGCCCACTAGCAGCACCACCAAGAGCTCCCCAGCTGCAGCCAAAACCACCACCCCTAAAACCTCCACCACCGCTGCCAAGCCCGCTGCCGCCAGACTAACCTCCACTACCCCCTCTGGTGGCAAACCTCCAGCATCACAAACATCCAGAAACACGACCCCTGTGAAAAAAGGTGACGCGCAAACAAGATTATATCTTTTCTCTTGTACAAAATTAGGTTTTTGTAACGATATGCTGTCAAGTTTAATTATGATATTGTTTAACCATTCCTTGTGCTGTGTTCTTTCACCCAGATGTTACCAAACCAGTCACTTCAGCATCCAAAAAGCCTGCCGATTCCCCCCTCACCCGCCCCTCCTTGACAACGAAGTCGGCAAAACCCGAGACCCCCAAATCAGCCTCAAAGTCAGACGCCGCCGCCAAAAAGCCTGCCGCCGGTAAGGCTGCAGACACAAAGACACCCGTCCGCGCCAAAGCAGAGAGTAAGGCCACACCCTCTAAGGATGCCCCCAAGACCCCCGGCTCCAGAGCAGCTGCAGCCAAGACCCCCGCCCCCAAGAAAACTGTGGGCAGCAGCACCCCGACTCCGGTGAAACGCGGCCCCAAAGCAGCAACTCTTGCGGAACCCGGAAAGGACATCGCCATCGCCGTCGCTGCAGCTGCAGCTATCGCTACTGCGGCAGCTGCTGTCGCAGGGCCAGAGGAACCAGAACCAGCTGTGGAGCCGTCTGCTGCAGAACTCATGTCCAGCCAGACCCAAGCAGTGCAGGAACAACTTTCCGCCCCCGCACCAGAACCAGTCTCTACACCTGTACGGGAACCAACACCAGAGCCTGAACGGGAACCAACACCAGAGCCTGTACGGGAACCAACACCAGAGCCTGAACGGGAACCAACACCAGAGCCTATACGGGAACCAACACCAGAGCCTGAACGGGAACCAACACCAGAGCCTATACGGGAACCAACACCAGAGCCTGAACGGGAACCAACACCAGAGCCTATACAGATGCTGACACCAGAACCAGTACAAAGTCCAGTCCAAGTACGAGAACCATCTCCAGAGCCCCTCCCAGAACCACTGTCTCAGCCAGAGTCGGATCTAGGCGCTGAACTTGTCCACGAACCAGCCTTCAATGCTCCGCTGTCGGCTCACATGGACCACTTCAAATTCGAGGAGTCTGCCAAGGAATCGGTTCCTTGCCTGGGAACGACTGTCATGTCTCCTCCTTGTTCCCCACCGGGCCCCGTGTCCCCCGTCAGAGAGCCACAGAACGCCTCTTCTCTGCTGGACATGCACATCCAGTCCAATCCCTGGGGCGACAACCAGGCCCTGGGTCCGTCGGACTTTGCCCCCCAGAGCCTCGTCAATACGATGAACTTCTACACAGAAGAGGAAAAGGAGAATAAAAACCAGTTTGAGTCACAGACGACAAGGGAGGAGGAAGAGGAGGAGGAAGAAGAAGTAGAAGTAGAAGTAGAAGAAGAAGAAGAAGAGGAGGAGAAGGAGAACCTGTTCATGCCGACCTCCACAGCTCCATCTGCAGCGGCCTTCAACATGATGGCCCAGCCTCTCTCGCTGGGTGCCTCGCCCATGGGTGATTTTGCCTCCGGGGACCTGATCTCCCCGCAGGAAAAGGAGGAGGCAGTGGAAAAGGCTGATGAGGAGATAAACGAGGACGATGATGAGGATGAGGACGATGAAGACGAGGAGCAGAGGAGACTAGGCCACCAGCCTTCGTCCCTGGTCACGGACATGAGCACGTCTCAGCCCTCTGAAGATTTCCAAGTGAGGCCCTCGGCTTTTGGCGGCTCCGCGGCGTGGCACGGCGACGACCTGCTGTCCGGGATGGACTCCGAGGACGTGAGCAGCTGCACCAGCAGCCGGCAGCAGGGCGTGTCCGACCTCAGCAGCACCCAGCACACCGCGCTGCTGGAGGGCACCCAGAGCTCCGACGCCCTGGTCGACTCCAGCCTCCGCGGCTCCGAGGGAGACGGCAACCTCATGGGTTCTCCCAACGTGGAAACTCTGGCCAACGAGGAGGAGGACGAGGATGAGGAGGACGAGCGGGTGGACGATATGGACCTGAGCTCAGAGAGGCTGGAGGAGCATCACAAGGCGTTCCAGCAGCAGCAGCAGCAGCAGCAGCAGCGGGACGAGGACGAGGAGGACGAAGATGTGGAGATGCACAGCGAAGGGGTGACGGAGAGCTGTGGGAATGTAGACGAAGATGACTTCAACGAGGAGGAGCGTTTAGACAACCTAAATCGCTCCGGTCCTCCGCCGTGCGTCCCCCCTGCCTCCTCTTGGGGCCAGTCCAACCCCTTCTCTGATCCCTGGGCTCAACCGGCCTCCCTGCTCGCTGTCTCCTCCCCCAGCCCTGTGTCCGACCAAGGTGCGGCTGAATCCGAGACGCCAATCCTGTCTCCCGCCCACGCACGTGTGGACAGCAGTACCCCTTCTTTTGCCCATGAGTCAGATCATGAGTCAGATCATGAGTCAGAGCATGAGCCACGGCAGCATCAGTCAGCCCACGAGGAGATGAAGAGCTCAGGAGATGCGGAGGAAGCTCACGTCCTGTCCCCGACTGCAGGGATGTCCCAGCCCGGCGCAGCTCAGGCCGCCCACAGCAGTAGTGAGACGAGCACACCGGAGGAACTGCAGGACTACGACAGCAGCTCTGGGGTGGAGTCCCGCTCGGACAAACAGCAGACCCCAGTGCCCTCCTCGGTCCACCCTGACATGGAGCAGGACCTGGGCATTCACTTGGAGAAGGGTGATGGAGAAGAGGAGGAGGCCGAGACGCTCCCCGCCGACGAGGTCCTAGGAGCAGGACCCCCGACCGCTCCGGCATCCGCCCCGTCCTCCCCCTCCACCTCAGGAGACGAGGCCAGCGACACGGAGGGCGAGATGCAAATAAACGACCCCGACGCACCGGCGGTGACCGACGAGCGCGCTGGATTCGAGAGCCCTCCTCCCACCCGCAGCCTGCCGGCTCTCGAGGAGGACGAGGAGGCGGGGGACGCGCCGGCCGGAGAGGGCGAGGAGGACGGAGGCGGAACCACCCCCCAGTCAGCCAACTCCGTGGCATCTTACGGCTTCGACTGCACCACGTCCAACTCGAACGCCCACTCCATGGCCGAGAGCTGCGGAAAGAGCCCGGGGATCTTCTCGCTGGAGAATGAGGAGCAGCTTCCAGAGGAGGCCAAGGACCCCTCCCTCATCAAGGAGCTGACCCTGCCATCAGCTGCTGCCGCCGCCCAGGCAGAGGACCTGCTGGGCAGACCCGTGGACCTGATGCCTTTTGGCCACCCGGGCGACAACCATCCCGGCAGTCTGGATGAGCACCACTACATGCTGGGGGGAAAGATCGCAGCGGACCACCTGGAGGAGGTCGATCCGTTGGAGCCCAGCCACCACCTCGGGGTCGTGGAATCTGGAGACACCGGTGACAGCCAGCCACCCTACTACTCTACCATATGTGATAAGACTGATTTTCTGGCAGGTAATGTATAAGTCCCTCCTATTCCCCCTGGAATGCACCTTTTCCCCGCAACCCTCCCCGTTACCTGTTGTTTGTTTTCTCTCCAGTTGGGTTAGTTGGCTTAGAAGAGAAAAAAAAAAAGAGCCAGAATGTAGGAAAAGATTTAAAAACAAAGGAGATGGAAGAAAAAAAAGACTGTAGCAATTTTTAAATGAAGCCTCCCTCTTTCATACTGTTATGGTCATGGTTATGAGTGTCTGGCTTAAACTCCTTTATGTACAATAGCTACTACCATTTTCTAGTAGAATGTTCCTTTTTAAGTAACACTGCATATTCTGTAGCCCCCGCTGGGGTATTGACTGATTGGTCCACTGTGACTGAGCTTTTAAACCGGGGGAAAAAAAGAAGAAAAAAAAAAAACAGAGATGGAATGAAATGGACTCATTGTGTATTTATCCTACTGTTTTTACCGAACAAATGTCAATGATTTATTTGTTTTTGTTTTGTATTTGCTTATTTGTTGGTTTATTTTTTCTGTTGAAACCTGGTCCTCCCTACCCTGTATACACACGCTTCATGTTCAACAGCACCATAGCGCTAGTCACAATGCTCCTTTTTTTTTAAAAGTTTGTGTTCCGAGTTTTAGCTAATCAAAATAAAGGCTAGATATTAACACGGCAGATTTGTTGAAGTAGGTGTGGGAAGTATTAGATCGCAGTCGGTGAAGTTTTGAATGTGCGCTTCAAGAGGCTCTTTTTGCGTAGATTGTTGAGGTATATAACGTGCAGTCACGTACAGTATGTGTTTCAGGCATTTGGTTATAAGTGGCTAAGCTTCAAGCCTCAGTTAGCTGATCATTTGTGTTCCAGAGGAGACTAACAGCTAGCCTATTCTTTGTGATGAGACCCGCCCCGCATTGCCCTACATCACTATCACTCGCTGAAACGTTTTCATAGTGAGCGCTTGGTTTACTATTTCAACAGTATATTGCATGTTTAACTAACATAAAGACTGTGTACTACCTTGGATTTGAAACAATTCTACACTAGACATGTTCATCGATGAATGATTCACACTAGGTTATCTTTCAAAATTCCATTAAAACATCATTGCAAGGCATTCTGTTCCTGTTTCTTATTTCCCCTGTGGATCCAGCATGCCTCGTGTTTCGAGTCGCTGTGTGTTTGTGTGTTCACACAGTTCAATTTCCCATGGCCTCTCCTACTCCATCACCATGGGAATAACCTGTAAAACAGGAAGTGATGCGACATTGCACAATGGTGTTGTATTGAAAATGGAATTTTGGTTCGAATCAAAGAGGTAAATCCGAATTGTGTCCCTGTGTCCTGTTCTCCAGCATGCTGATATGCCTTCATGACTTCTTCAGATTCCACACAAGGTGACCAACATCACATTCAGGCCACATCCTTGGCAGGTGGCGCTCACTTTAGGTTACCCTGCGGAGGTTTCACCGAACGGCCTAATTGTCGAAAAAAGACGTGTTGAATGTATTTCCCTTCTCAGCAAACACAATTTTTTTAAATCCTCCATTCTCTCCATTCATGTCTGCCAGTTTGCAGTCGTCTTCTTCTTTTACTTTGTTGGTGCACTGCTACGTTTGTTGGTGCCTCATCGTCACCAATTGTCAATCAGAGGACAAAGACTTCACAGGGTACCTTTGTCAGAAATAAACCATACACCAAGTGTATACAAGTGAAAGCTATTCAGATCCGTCTGCATCCACGCACACATTCAGCACATAGCATGCTGTTCTCATAGAGCGTATGAAAGCAAAATGTATGTAATCCACGTGATCGTTAACCAGGAACTATAAAGGCCACAAAAAGTCACAAAGGGCGGGTGGGAGAGGAAGGGGGGCGGGTCAAACAAACACCGGCCTTTCCTCCAGGAGACCGCTCTTCGTGCCGCGTGTTAAACAGGGAAGTGAACGTTGACTTATTTGTCACATAACTTCTGTAGTTTAGTAACGGCACTGTCATAGTCATTTTAACCGGAAACCACAATCTTTTCCAAAACTTGACCAAGTTGTTCCCTATCTTTTCCTAAACTTAGTTAGGTTTAGGCAACAAGACTACTTAACTAAGTAGTCTTGTTGCCTAAACCCTAACTTAAGTAGTCTTGTTGCCTAAACCCTAACTTAAGTAGTCTTGTTGCCTAAACCCTAACTTAAGTAGTCTTGTTGCCTAAACCCTAACTTAAGTAGTCTTGTTGCCTAAACCCTAACTTAAGTAGTCTTGTTGCCTAAACCCTAAGTAGTTCAGGATACTTTCCTAAACCTAACTAAGTTGCTTCCTTTTGAAGACGGAAGTTCATTTTGAAAAGACTTCCTGCATGTTCCGAGAGGAAATTGACACGTGTTGCTGGACTTTCGTAGGAAACCGCACAAGAACAACAGAACAACTTTGCATACGTGTGCCGTGTGAACCGCTGCATGGGGATTGGTCGCGCATCGACAAACATGCAGACCGATGAAGCGGCTTCTCTCTGTACGAGCCGCTCGACTGCATCTGAATGTTGAAGCTCAAGAAGGACAAACCTGTCTCCCTTTCGTGCCTTGTTTCCTCCGACCTGCCTGCTCCTTCTCATCAAAACCCTGACAAATGCACGCTCGCTTGGTAGTTCTCTAAATTGTTCATATATTCATGAAGCTCTGCAAGAAGTCCTGTTTCAGGTTGGTGTTGTGGGACACCGCTGCTTCCCTTTATACAGTTGCATAGGGGCACCGGAGTACATTTTATACCGTACATTATTTTAGTGGAGTCTACTTCTGTCATGTTTGTGTCGGTCTAGTCCCCCATGTTGTCATCTGTCCCTTCAAATGTCTGTATTGTACTGTGTGTGTATATGTGTGTGTGTATATGTTTGTATATACGACTGCTGTCTTGCATGATGACCAACGTATTCAAAGAGGACAAATATATGAGTGTGGTACCTGTTCACTGTAGTTTACATCATTAAATCAATCAAAGAAAAATATGGTTATATATTAAAGAACGTGCAACTTTAGAGAGAAAACATCATGCAGGAACTACCTTTTATGATTTGTCTCTTGTTTCCTGCTTTGTGGATACAGTATGTATATATTTCTTCCTGTGTCATGGATGTCAATTTCTTTTGAGAGCTCCCGTTCTTTTTTTCTTTTCATTTTTTTTCTTCTTCCCGTTACACCTTTAGCCGTCTTGTCAAATCTCTCCTGAACCCTCTACTTCCTGGTCCCTGTTCTTGTACCACCCGTTCTGTTTGATGCATGCATCTCTAATGGATGCACCAAGTGATCTTGACTGTCTCACAGGAGACGAGAAGACGGACGAAGAGGACGAAGAGCGCGAGCTGCTGCAAACGCACTCGCGGGAAGACAACCGGAACCAGAACCACGCTACCTCAGTTCCTATAGCCAACGGCCACTACTTGGCCCTGGTCCCAGGCAACAGGAGGCCCATTGATACCGCTGTTGCGGCACATTTCGCCAAGATCGCGCCCCCATCGCCTCCTCCTCCTCCACCTCCTCCTTCTCCTCTGATAGAGGCCAACGTTGACGGCCGCTCCGGTGGGGAACAGCTCAGGAAGCTGGAGCAGCACCAGGAGAAGCTGAGAGAGATGCAGCACCGGCAGGATCAGGAGAGGCAGAAGAAGCAGTGGCTGGAGGAGGAGCGCCTGAGGCTGGACCAGCAGAAGCAGCTGGAGAAGCAGCGCCGGGAGCTCCTCCAGCTCCAGCTGCAGCAGCAGCAGCAGGAGCACCGTCACCGCAGGCAGGTCCTGCAGTGGCAGCTGGAGCTGGAGCAGCAGTACCGCACGCAGCAGAAGCAGATCCAGCAGCAGCAGCAGCTGAGGAGGAGCCCGACTGGGGTCCTGCTGTCCCCGTCCTCGGGCCTCTGCACCATCTACGAGGCCATGGAGACCAGCGACGAGGAGGACGAGGACAGTGGCGGGTCGAACCGGAACACGCATGTGGCGGGGAAGAGGGCGCCGCCCCCTCGCGGCGGAGCGCAGGATTTCCAGAGGCAGCTGCGTCCGGTGCCTCCACAGGAGCTGGAATGGAACAAGAAGGTGGACATGGTCCAGCAGCTCATCAACCAGACCTTGATGCTGTCCGGGGAGGGAGGCTGCCCTCCCCTCCTCCTCCTCCCTGTGGGGACGGGGGGCACCTTGAGCCCCTTGGAGAGCAGCATGTGGCCTCTGCTGCCTCAGGTCAGCCCTCCTGCCGCCACCGTCACCTCCGTCAGCAGCTACTCCCCGGACAGCCGGGGCAGCTCCCCGACTGGGGACTGGACTGTGGTGGAGGTGGAGACCCAGCACTGAAGACAAATGAGCCACCAGTCGATCAGCCGATGAGCGAGTCAATAAATTAGGAATAGTTCTACATTTTGGGAAATGCGATTAGATGCTTCCTAGCAGAGGGTAAGCGTGGCGATTTGAAACTACAGCTAGCATCCAGTTAGCTTAGCTTAGCATAGAGACTATAATTGAAAACGGTTGACTCAGTCAAGCTAACTTATTAACACGTTATATCTTGTTTGTTTAATCCGTTCAAAAACTGAATTGTAGGAACAACAAATCAGTCAAAAACCAGTTTTACAGGTTTCAGGGCAGTTGCTGGGCAACCAGCAGCGACTCCAGGAAGTAACTTGCTTTCTCAGCCAATAAGTAGCCCATAAAACTACTTTTTTTTTAAACTTTGGGTGTTAATGAGTTAGCTTTAAAGGTGCTGGTAGGCACATTTTGTTACCAATGGAGAGAGCGAGGCTAGCCGTATCCGGTCTTTATGTTAAGCTAAGCTAAGCTAACCTGCAGCTTGCTGTAGCTTTAAAATTCAACAGACAGGAGAGTGGCATCAATCGTCTCCCCTGACTCCTGGCAAGAAAGTGAATGAGCGTGTTTCCCAAAATGTCAAACTGTTCCTTTTAACCGTGCATACGCGCTGCATCCCACGCCTGAAATTTAGCGACAGATTTACGCTGTAAAGAAAAATAAATGACATCAGTCAAAGCTAAAGCCACGCGGGGGTTTCAAGGATCGGAGTGGCAATCGTTTTATTTAATCCCATCACAAGTCCCATCATCATGTGGCCCCACACAAAATGGATTTCCCTTCAACGTCCTTATTCCTGTTAGAAGAAATACACCGTAGATGCACCGAGTCATGCATACCTCACACTGTAGCCTCACGTTAGAGCATGTTTCCTCACCAGACTCGGCCATCTTTACTCTCCCGCCGAAACGCACCGTAGCCGTTGTAGAAACACATGTTGTCGTGTGGTGTGGGGTCGGCGCTCCACTTTTGTACGCGTCTAAACCCGAGACCGAGACCAGACATTGGTCACCCTCTCAAATGATGAGAGACTGAGCTATGACGAATTGCACTTGTTCGCTTTTTTTTCTTCTATTTATTGTGTGTAGGCCAAAGTATTTACGCAGGTAAGTGGCAGTACTGTTAATAGATTTACATGTTTGTATCATTTAGGAACCCCCAAAATCCTCACAGTGAATGCTGTGTGTGCAAATAGGAGTGATGCAGTGATATGATTCTCTCTCCCCTGCCCCCTATAGAGGCGTCTGTCATGGAGGGAGAGAAGAAGGCCCTACTTGTTGTGCTGCGTAGGAGGGAAGGTTAGGTTAGGAGGGTGGTGCACTTGGGTGGGTGGGTGGGGGGGTTGAGTGGTTCTGGTGAGTGGAGGGGTGGGTGGGTGGGTGGGGGGGGTTATAGATCTTGTCTTCCCTCTCGCATTCCAAAGTTGTAACCTCATTTCCTGGGTCGCCCGGCATTCAGGGAGTCTCCTGGGTTACCGATGATGTCATGGTGAGAGAGAAAGGAGGACGTCTGAGATGAGACAATGCACTGCTCTGGAAAGGGGACCGGGTGGGGGGGGGGTTTAATACCAACAGCCCATGCTTTGTACTTATTATGTGTTCACTATAACATACGTTTTTTCCTACACGTTCTCCATATATATATATTCTTTTTTTTTTTTGGGTGATTTTGTGCACTATATCAGTAAACATGCTTTACACTTATGGCCGGAAGGTCACCGGAACTTATCAGGATATCTTATATCAGTAACTGTGATTTTAAAATGTCGTGCTGAAAGAAAGAAAGAAAGAAAGAAAGAGAGAAAGAAAGAAAGAAAGCAAGCACCTGTGTCTGCCTCTTTGTGTCTGCACGAGGTAGGTGAGGCCGGTCCCGAGGGCGTAGAGATAAAATAAAGCAACACCACCACCTGCTGGCTGCATGAGGGACACACCCCATGTGATTTGCAATAAATCATCCACTGTGTTTTCTATTCTGCTCTCTTGCCTATCCACCCTCTACCGTTATGCTCTGCTACTATAAGTGATATGCACAATTTTTTTATATGACACAGGAGTTACGTGGATCTCAAACGAATATTTATGACATCTGAAAGCGCCATGTACAGAATATAGTTTTCTAAATTATATAACAATTTATACTGCAGTCTCACACTGTGCATGTTTAACGTATGGCCACCGCTGCCATTTGCTGCTATATATGATCATATCTAAGAGTTTTTATCACAAGTTAATTCCTTATAATATATACATAAGCAAGCACAACTGACAGTATGCATGCATTCATCAGAGTAAACCTATATGTGCACCTACATTGTTTTCATATGACAGTGCCTCGAGTCCCTTTACGTTGGTATTTTTGTGCAACTTTGCCTTTAAGTTTCATACGATACGATTTAGCTGTTTACATTTGAAATAGTTTAATATTTGTTTTGTGAACATTCGTGGTCTTTTGTATTGAATAATCTTCTTTTGTGGTGTGCCAAAAATCACTGCTCCCAATATGAAATAAAAATGTATGGATCTTGTGCTTGTGTCTGACTCTTTATGTTCACTTTATATTATAAGAGAGGAACCGAGACACAGTTTGCAGTCTACTTATTAGTTTATTATATTATATTTGTTATATTCAATGTAGCACTTTACAAAACACTGCTTATTGAGTACTTTACAGGAAGAAGAAAGTAGTCCTTGTCAGGACTGTTGCCACATATGTAGACAATATTTAAAAAAAAAAGTTTTTAGTTTTTGACAGAACAGGTGTTTTCTTTTTCACAGGACACCTGACATAAAGAAAGAAAAAGGTGACTAATTCACTGCTGTCTTTCTCAGTGCATTAGCTGTTCCATGATGACAGTGTTCAGTGGTGACTAAGTAACTAAGCAAATTAACTCAGCTACTAAGTATTACTAAGTATCTCCATTTTATAGGCGACTACTTTTTTACTTCTACTCTACTACATTTCAGAGGTAAATCTCTACATTTGGCAGCTATAGTTTTTTTTTATTTCGGATAAAGAGATTACACACAAAACGTGGTAATCTTATAAAGAACAATATATTGTTAAATATTACACCAGTGGTTGCAATCCTTTTTGACCTCTTCCAAAAAGGCGGTGATGTGGCTCTTTGTCATGTCTACGAGTTTCACCAAAAAGAAATTTCCCCTCTAAACTTCTCCGATGTCTTCATTTAAAGACGATGTAACTTTTAACTTATAACCAACACTATGGCCAACACTAAGGAGCAACTAAGAGATACTGGTAAATGCTAACAATTTGTGTACCAGTAGCACAATTAGAAAAGAGTCATAAAGTCAGCAAACTCACTCGGTTATGTCTGTTAAAGCTACTACGAGGAACTTTCATCTTGTGTCGATTTTGGCGGCCCCTGTGGACGAAAGTGGTAGTGCTTCCCAGCAGCAGATACCATTAAGAAATCCTCTTTTTACTGCAGCAGGGTTCTGACAGTCTTCCCCGCTCAGTCCTGGTTCTGGTTCTGGTTCTCCCGGGCCTCCCTTCCCTCCAGCGGGCCCAGCAATACGGCCCGGGTCTCCAGCAGCGTGGTCTTTCTGTTGGCTCCCAGCGGGGACCGACGGGGCAGCGGGCAAAGCTCTGCTCCTGGCCGAAGGAGGAGCCCGGAGCTCTTACTGCAGGGTGAAGGTGGCAGCGAAGCCGGATCTGCGTCGGTCTGAGGCGGCTGGTCGCTGCCGGACTGAGCTGAAGGAGTTTCTGGTGAACCTGCATCAAGAATAACTGTATAGAAATAGCCAAACTTGTCGCTGATGGTCTAGTTAACCAACCTCGGTCATATAGAGGCATCAGTATTGAATTATGATTGTTTCATGTGCTACTGGTCATACACGACCAAATAAGGCCATTGCTGCAAAAAAACCTTTTAGTTTGTTTGTAAGACAAATAATGTATTATTTTAGGAATCACATATAGTCTCCATTTAAATAACTGCCTATGGCCCAAAAGAGGTAAAATTAACCAACAATTCACCTAAAAAAGGCAAACATTTTAGAAAAATGAATACAGGTTTGTGTATCAGAACTCTTTTTTTCCTTTATTACTATTACTGTTTGTACATTGTGCTGATAATACTTCTGTACTTTCACTCAAATAGGATTTTAGATGCTGTACTTTTACTTGAAATGGAGTATTTTGATCTGTGATCGAGCTCAGATCATAGGGTCGAAATACTTATACTACCACTGAGACACTGTGTGTTCAACATATTAAAACACATTGTTTGCTTTTGGATACGGACTTCTTTTACATTCAGACGGTTGCTGAAAGTTTTCCATTAATAGCGCTGCTGCTGCACATTGCTTACCTTCTGACGAATCATCTGGCAACACTGAAACCAGTCGATGTGACCGTGCTGATGTCCTATAACAGCAAAGTACTTACTCAAAGGAAATACTTATATTTGAAGCTGGCCTGAGTGTTCATTTTCTTAAAAATAAGGCTATTAAAACGCCGTGCTTCACTACTGTCCAATGAGGCACAGTGCAAAAGACATAAGCTGGTCGATTTGACAGCATCTGGTAGGATCTACCTTCTGGGGTCAAAGGTCATCCAGGATGAATTCAGATGAATTCCTACTGCCCGATGAGGTAGATCAAAGACCAGAAAATCCTGCAGTACAGCGGAAAAACCCACAAACTTAACCAAATAGATTTTTGTCAACGGTGTGAAAGGGTGCAATCTTCAAGCTGCAGCTAAATAACCACCACTGTCAAGGTCATTTTCTGGCGTTGAAAGACATAAATACCACCTCAAACATTCATGAATAAACTCTACAATACAGTTTGCGCCTCTATAGAATTTGGGAACACTCAAATGGACCCTACTTGGGTCGCGGTGGGGCTAACAGACCTAGCTGTCGTCGTCAGCGGCCCTCCAGACAGGGCGGGCGGCCCGTCACGTCACATGTGATCAACAGGTCCCGGGGTGAAGCGGGAGGGCGCTCGGCTGCCGCAGACATCTGCGCCCCAGTGGCAGCTGCGTCAAGCTGGAGACAGAGAGCCACAACAGGAGCACCGGAAGAAGGAGGCCCATTTCAAAATAAAAGACTTGATCGAATCGGGTGTTAGAGCGCGAAAAGGACGGTCAAAATATCTTTCAAACATCCAGAGAGCACTGTAAGTACGTACGTGTTGACTTTAAATGTGTTTATTTTCATTTATTTTTATGTGTAGACATTCAATAGCTCAAATAGACAAATTAAGTCAGATACAATAAAGCTATTGAGAATAAATCTATGTAGCGAGTTCATCCAAATGGCTTTGCAATGTTGCAAAGATGTTTTCCACACCTGGACAGGTAGGAGCTGGGGATCGAAGCCCCGCCCCCTGGGGATTCTGGACAGCCACCTTGGTGCAGGTTTGGTGCCCATAGCAACCGAACAGGTAACCTAACAACTCTAGCACCACTGTCATTAAGTAAATGCCACTTATAGTTAGTAACCTATATTTAATAACCACTGTTATAAGAGTAATGTGACGTTAATGTGCCGCCCTCTCGCGGAGCCCCTGCACCCGTGGGTGGGGCGCCCCGAACGTGGTTGCCAGTCCGCTGTTGCTAATGACGTCCTAAAATGTCACGTTGGCCTGTAATGAGCTGTTAAAATACTGTAATATTCTGATTTTGCCGTTTAAAAACTGTGTTTTTTTAAGTATGTTGTGTGATAAAGGGGACGTCCGGGCACCACAGCGAGTACTTGTGTAACTGTGTAAGTAATTAACCGAGTGTTAACATGTTTAGTACACAATATCGGGGACTTTGCTAGTTTAATTATTTTCGTGAGTGACGCAGTTTTCTAAAGGATTCTCCGTGATGTCTCACTTGGTATCTGACAAACCTCTTTTGTAATGCACACCACAGTAATCATAAAACACAATGTGGTTTATTTAAATATCGTTATGTGCCATTTCAGTTGTAAAACATGCGTCGGCTAAATAACTTGCGACCAATGCAGCTTCTATTTTGTACGTTGTCACCGGAAGCTGCACTCTTTGCCGGTGAACTGACTTCACATCTGCTCCCTCCTCCTCCCTCCCTTCTCTCTCCTCCCTCCTCTCTCCTCCCTCCTAGCGTCGCTCAACCGGCTCTCAGCTTTCCGCAGAGCCGAGCCGGAGTGCACCGCCGCGGGGCTGAAGGATGGCCTCAGTTGCCACTCGCAGACGGAACGGAGTGAGGGGGTGAAGCCCGGCGGGTCTCGGGTTTCCTCACAGCGGTTCTTTCCCTCCCGAGCATGAGAAGACAGCCCGCAGCAGCAGCAGCAGCAGCCGGGTCGCTCTCCCACTACTACTGGACGGGCTGCAATGCGCGGTGCAGATCAAGAGTCCAAGAGTTGACGTCCTGCTGCCCGGAGGTGATGGTCTCCTCCCCTCTCCCCCTCCTCTCCTCTCCTCCTCTCACCTGCTCCCGTGTCGTGTATCCAAACGTCACGGGGTCTTAACAGCGCGTCCGCTTCGCTTCTCCACATGAAACTGCGCATTTCGCCCGGGAGCGTTGAGTGAATCCACGTTTATTATTTTTTCCCACAGGACGTCTGACGCCGGACCGCTCGTGTTTATTCCGCGGGGGGAGTTCATCTGTGATTTCCACGATGATCCGAGAGGGCCCCGTGAAGTGACTCAAACAGTAGCAGAAGTCTCCCCGGCGTCGCCATCTAATTGGCCGCCCGCCCGGCACATGATGGCCAATAACAACGAGCTACAAGTGAGTTCCCAACTTTTCTCTGTGTCTCATTGCCGGCTGTGTGAACGCCGCTGCGCTCAGACCCGAGGAGGGGGAAACATCTGGAGATGTTCTCACCGACTCCTGTTGATGTTGTGTGGGATGTGGGAGAGGAGGTCTGTGATGGAAATACTCTGATGAGGGATGGCGTCCTCCAGAAGGCTGTTCCTGGGATTTAGTGTTGCAAAAAAATTGTGTAACCCCCCCTCAAATGTTCTAAATGGAAGCTGCAGAGGCTAAAACAGCCTAACTTTTAATCCTTAAATTGGGAAAAGCGCCAAAAAAATGCAAGAGCCTACAGCTCCCATGATGCAACTGAATAGCGTCTTTCATTCCACCTGCCATGCCTAGTAAACCCTCACATTTACATCACAGAAACGGAAAGAAAACAGTCTTCAATGTCAGATATGGGAAGGATTGTCATGTTTACGGACTCCCCCATTTTGGGGATTTCCGCTCGTCTTTGCTTTTCTGGTAAAATATTGGACACATTTAAATGTTTTAAATTTTAAGTAAACCATCTGAGGGGGAAGCTTAGAGGGGCAAGCATTTTTTGGTGGAACTACGAACATCTTGACACTTAAAACATGACGTGGAGCCCCAACTAGACACGATTCAAAAGAGTTGGGTTTAATTTAACAATAAGCCCATCATGTTTATTTCTGAAAAATATACCAGTCTACACCAGTCCAATACATTTGGTGGCATACAATAAAGTACCTACAAATATGACTTAAGTACAGAACTCGAGTAAATGTGCTTAGTTGCTTTCCACCAATGAACTCTGGCATTCTTGAAGACCGCAAGTTAAACTAAGTGGTGTCATTGACTACAGGAGGGGTTTAAAGCAGTTGGAGAAAACTGTACTTCAGCCAACAGTTTTGTTTTTTTTATGGAGTATGAATAGCAAAGTGTAAAGCAGAATAATATGAAAGTACAGGAGGAGGGCCGCTATTTATTTGATGACAGCCAATGGACAAAACCAGTGATGTTTTCTGAAAAGAAGACTGAAGTCACTTCTTTGACTACGAGTTGACATTTAAAAAATTAAAATAAAAAACAGAACAAAGTCTCAAGGTTTCCTCTGTTCCAGCTTCTCGTCAGGTCACTTCTTTATATTTCACACACAATGAGCTGATTAACGCTATTTCACAGACGAAAGTTTCCCCTCCAGCCGCTACTTCCTCTGCGGCCTCGATGCAGACGACGTGCAACGATTTCCCCTTAGTGACACGGCAGTGACCCTCAGGTGGAGTCTGGGCTGAGTCATGGTGTTGTGGTGTTCGAGCCTCCGGTCTAATTTGGAGGGGTCCGGTTACGGCTGCCCCAGCACGCAGAGGAGGGAAACGTTAAAAATTAAAGGCTGAGTGCCGGTGCAGGAGACAGGAGCCAGCACATCACTCCTCAGTTAGTAACCCCTTTACTGTCACAAGGTCAAACTGCTGCAGAGGACGTTGTAGTATTATAAAGTTTAAGATACACCAACTTGGTGCAGGTCTACAGCTGAAATAGAGGGATTACAAGAAAGATGTGTGATTGACGTGTCACAGCATGGACATACAACCACAGCCCACCCGTATCTTCTGTGTCTCTCTCCACGTGAACTGCTTTGGTTTGGCTTTCACACGAGTCATTATTCGTAACAAGTGCAACAAAAAAAGAAAAAGACACAGTCAAATATCTCCCTTTTTTTCACTCAGAAATCAAGTCGCTCACACTGAATCACTTGCGAGTGAAAACCGGCTCCTTCAGTGACATTTATCCGTTTCCCTGAATGGGGAAGTCGAGTGTTTCTTGGAAAGCTGCTCTGCACGTGGGTTCGGTGGTTATCAATAACTGCTGATATGGGCCACAGTGCACCGCTATGGCCACTTTTACATCTTTTCCACTGCAGATTGATCCCTGTAAAAGCTTCCTGTAAATAAGGGAGGCACATTTAAAGGGATGGTAAAAAGGTCTTTTTGAAGTGGGGTTGTGTGAGGGTACTTTTCCACAGTGTTGTGTATTATTCACTACAGATGATGGTTTCCGACTGGGAACTGAAGCCATTGTATCCATCGACGCTGTCGCCAAAACCACAAGACTCCATTGGAAAATAAACCCCAGTCATTTTACCTCGCAGAACACGGGGGGGCTGCTGGTCTTCTGCTGCCTCGATGGCCGAGTGTGTTTGTGTCCTTGAGTGACTTTGGTTGTTTGGGATTCACTAAAGTGACACAATAACACAAACAAACTAAAGTACCCGGGCAGCGGTAGACCAGCAAACCCCCCCGTGTTCTGCGAGGTAAGGTAAACCGGCGAAAATATATTCAAATATATCGTACACGGGGTCTAAACTCTGTTCTGTAGACGTCCCCGTCCTCAGCAGCACGTTGCTCTGCTGCTCTGCAGACACTCGCGTCTGCCTCCCCAAACTTGGGGGCGTTCCAACCGCCGTCTACTGTATACACTGACCGTGGATAAGTAGCTCATGCAACCCCACTTTGAAAGACCGGAACTAAACCTTTAAAGCCGTAGTCCAGCGATTCAGCGTTGCAACTCAATAGCACCTTTTGTTCGACTCTCCCTGCCTTGTAAATGCCCGTGTCGTTCGACAAAACTTGCACCAATTTGTCACGCAGGCTTTCTGTTATCCATTCGTAGTCTCCGAACCCTGACCCAAGATGGCCTCATCAGAGTTATTTTCTCAGACTGTGAAACGTTCTGACTCGTCTTCACAGACTGTAAATCTCCTCACCGCAAGTAAACTCAGCGTCCTGTGGTAAATTGGCGGAGTGCACCTTTTTAATGCTTAATTATGTCCCCCGCCATCTGCTCGCTCACCGTTATGTTGCATCGCTGGCACAACGAAATAGTAGATCATGAGTCATACACATCTGCGATACACAGCTCATGTTCACGGCTCATCTAAAGATCTTTAATGGCCTCGATCCATAACCCCTCGATGATTGCTGTACTTCAGCGGTGCGTTCAGCCCCCTTCTGTGACCACGGCGTGGGCTCAGTCATCATCACCGCCGTCCGGCAGACAGCCAGTGAGAGACGGCTGATTGAGATCAAGGGGCCACCTGTGTAACAATGATGGATTGAACAGGGCGAGGCCGCGGCACAGCGGTGGGGTGATTGAGCTCGCTTCATCACCCTTTTTCCCTTTCATTTCTCCTGAATACCTCATCAAGGCTCTACTGCTGCCAGGACGCATCCGGTTTGAGGTCACTGCTGCTGGGCTCGCGAGTTTCTTTTGTTAAAAACACATTATCCATATATGCACAGAAGGAGGCCATCAGTGTAAAGTGTAGCTTAACTATTAGTGCTTTTCTCTCTCTCTCTCTCTCTCTCTCTCTCTCTCTCTCTCTCTCTCTCTCTCTCTCGTGTGTGTGTGCCGCTCCCGCGTGGATGTCGGCCCTCCTGCAGATGGCTGTGAGGAATGTAAATCAAGTGTCTCCTGCCGAGGATGTGAGCTCTGCGCTGAGATGATAATATGACATACACTTTGAGGGAGCTTTATAAACCGCGGCCTCCCTCTCATGAATTCTTTATTTCTGTCGGTTTCCTGTAGTTATTATCTATAAGAGTCAGAGCAGCTGCTGCTGCCTCACTCACAGTGGTGGGGAGCGAAGTCGACTCTTCCAATCCCCCCCGACCAAATTACTTTTTTATTGATCAGCCAAGAGAGCGGAGGCCAACTCGGTCCATTTCTTTAATTGCATCGGAAGACTTTCGACCACACACACACATACACACACACACACATACACACACACACACACACACACACGTGAAGAAGCACCACCGATGATGGTCTCACGCGCGTTATAATACACAGCGATATCTTGCATCACACTCACCATAATGTGTGTCTCCAGCTGCCACTGCCATGGATAATAGGATTAGGAGAGTGGACTTCACTGTGTGTCTGACCTGCTAGTCGGGTGGCATTAGTGCCCTCAGTCACACACACACACACACACACACACAACCCCCCCCAACATCAAGTCCCTCCTGCCGGCATCCAGGATTACACTGTCCCTGCAGAAATCTGTCTCTCTCCCAGACACACCAGTAGACGGGCTCGTGGCTGCTGCAGAGCAGCGTCGATGCATCGACGAGACGTCTTAATGGCGTTCATCAATGAACCAGATGGGCCATTCGGGTGCAGTCAAGCAGCCCATGTTAGTGCCAGACACATAGGAATGCCGTTATCTGGAAATGCCTGTTTGGATAACAAATCCCAAAAATTCAAAGTATCTCTTCCAACCAGCATCCGTGACGCCCTGTGTTTCTGTGCCAGTTAAACGGCTGCTCCCGTTGACCCCCTCACCAAGCCCGCTTGAATTCAGCCGACCGGTCTGAACACCAGCTGTTGTTGCTATATGCCAGTCATCCCACAGGCTTTTCAGAGGATTAGTTATAACTGATACCAAGCCAACATAAGGAAATACAAACTGGTGAAGGGCAGACTAACTGCTAGTTATGCCGCTTACTTGTGTGTTCCGCTACGTCTTGGTTG
Organism: Ophiodon elongatus; assembly: GCA_016806645.1. NCBI lineage: Eukaryota > Metazoa > Chordata > Actinopteri > Perciformes > Hexagrammidae > Ophiodon > Ophiodon elongatus. The sequence continues at coordinate 63,261 of JACSYO010000349.1, forward strand.
TTTCTAAGCTGGCTGGTCTGAGTGTTTTAGGGCTTTAAGAGATTGCGGCATTACAGGATTGAAGAATGTGTTGCTAAGGAGGACAAGTTGGAGAAGTGGTCTGGCGTAAATTCAATCGAGAAATGATGTTTCTCTCAGTATGACTCGGGGATGGGAAGGTCACAAAGGAAGGGAGCCACTTAGGAGCCGCGTGTCCGGCCTGAGAGCTGAGCATTGATTGGTTGCTAAAGTAGTTTTGTAATGCCAGTGGGCTCTGAGGCTCAGCGGTGCTCGTGAAACAGCCTGTGCTGTTTGGCCTTAGGTTGGAACTTAAAGAACACTCCGAGGTAAAAGGGACAAACAAAAAGAGGTTGTATGTTGAAGAGGGCTGTAGCACCCGATAGGGCTGTGCGGTATACCGGTTCAACCGGTATACCGGTTTCAAATTTCCATATGGTATGAGATTTTCATATACCGTCATACCGGTGCATAGTCGTAACAACTGTTGTCGCTCTTCAGCAGGCAGCAAAATATATTGCTCACCGCCGAGGCCGCAGCGGTCGGAGCTACTTGTCTTCCGGGTATTGAGATGGAGTCATGGTTATAACTTTATAACAACAATTAATAACCCACAACTAACGCTCTTTAACAGGAAAACACCACGACACAATAGTTTGTGACACATAAACAATTTGTAACACTAATAATTGTACATTTATAAAATTACACCGCCGAACTGCATGCTGGGTACAGACTTAGGACCCAGGGGAATGTAGGTGAAACAAACAGGAAGAGACAGAACGGAAGAGCCACGCGAGCGGTGAACAGCTGTTCAGTTGGCTGGCGGTCCTTTTCGGCGTCAATGAATGAATGAATGAATGTGTTTACTCGAAAAAAAAATACCGTGATATACCGTGAAAATACCGCGGTATGAATTTTTGCCCATACCGCCCAGCCCTAGCACCCGAGTCCAAGACTTCCAGACTTCTGGTCTGGAAGTCTTGGACTTGTCTTGGTTCTGAATTGTTTTGCCCATCCTAACTCCTTGATCACTGCATTGGCATAGGAAAGACGCTTCTGCCTAATTTGGTCTTGAAAAGGACTCGATTTGCTCCGGACTTGGTCTTGACTTGGTCTCTACTTCCTTTGGACTTGGTCTCAACTCAGACCTGGTCTTGGACTTGACTTGGACTCGATTAGGTTGGTCTTGACGTCAGCTCTGGTATTAAAGTGTGCAGTAGTTGACTGGATTTGTGGTGGTTTACACTGACTTCTGGGGAGAGAACATGTCTGGGCCTTTGTATACCAGCTGCTAAAACAAAACAACAAAAAACTGGAACAGCCAAATCAGAAAAATACGGACATTGCATACATGTATTGTAATGCGGTTCACCAGCTAGCCCTGCGAGTAGCCACTACATCTCCAAGCCTCGAAAAAACGAAATATTTTGTGACTGCGCGGATTGATTTTGCTTTGACGCTTCATGGTGCGACGAGGCCTTAACTCAACTTTGCAGCTAGAGGCAAAACTAATCGTATGTAGCAAAAGAAGCGCTGAGGTTGACGCATGCTGTTTGAGTAGAAACTGAAGTGGAGAGAAAGAGAAGAACCTGGACTGTCTGACCTGATTGTGGTTACACCTGAGGCACATGAGATGAGTTCTCATGTGATCGCCTGCAGGAGCGGTGTTGGGTTTAAGGGGAGCACAGGCCCGAGGCTTCAAGGGAGCAGCGGCGTGCTCGGGCCGCGATGCCGCCCTCTAACAGTGGACTGTTCTGTTCTGTTCTGTTCCGTCAGCCCAGAGGCCGTAAAACGTGAGACAGACGGGGAAGAAAACTGTCTATTATTACCTTTTTTGCGAGGGAGAGACGGAGGGTAACCCAAACTGGAGCCATTGTTGTTATTAAAGTCTCTGAGGCTGAACTGCTGGGACACTCGGGCACAAACAGCCAGGTGCCATTGTGAGTTTGGCTTCTTTTTATCCAGCGCCAACAATGCGCAGGAGATTATGAGAGCTGTAACCGGAGCAGAATAAATAGTCTTTAAAGAGTCGGACGCAGCGCCTTGCAGTTTGAGCAAACGTGATCTCGATCGTCTTCTTTCACATGACTGATTTTGGTCTCATGTCATATTTGCATCTTCCTCATCCCTCTTGTTAATGGGGAAAGGCATCTATAGTTTTCTGAATGACAGTTGATCCCATGAAAAGACCAATACAAATAGTGAACTCGTCCTCTAACATGTACTGTGAGTGGAGCCAAGGCTTCTTTCTCTATGCCACAGACATGTGCCATGTTCATGAGGCTAAGCCAGCCATCCTCGTGGCTCTGCGAGGCTGTAGTTAGCACTACATGCTAACATACTGATGTTTAACTGTTGTAATATTTGACCACGTTCACCACAACAGTGAGCCACACTGTTGTTCTGGGGGACATGTTTCCTGGTTACCACGAACATGCATCCAATGTGTATTAATAGGTGGTTGAAAATAGTTCCCAACAAATGCACCATTTACTCCTGTGCTGAGTAACACTGGCTATAAACCACGGAGCCCAACTGTTGGGAAGTTACTGAGACCTTTTCTCCGAGATTCACCAATCGATCGGCTGCCGAACGAGACCGGTCATTTTCATATTTCCAATTTTTTCCCTGAGTTACATTTACACTCATGTGCCGCCTCCTGATAGTGTTACGTTGGCTAACAGCTAATGTTTACAGAGGTTACATGGACTACATTATAATGTTATGTGTTCAAATGTAATCTTGTACAATGTATTTTTTGGGGGGGGGGTTCACAGCAATATAAATAGATATTAGAGAAGGAATTATGACTCGTCATCATCCTAACACCAGCTCTAAGCAGCTGATATATAATTAAAACTACTAATGCCAAGACCTTTCAGTGCATTTCTACTTTTTCTTTCAAATGAAACTATACACTGAATTTTGACGGCGTTGTGTTTTCAGTAGGAGCACATAGACGTGTTGCTGAGAGCCACAGAGAAGTCCCATTGTATTCAGACTGAATACATAACGCATTGTTGATTTTGGTCTTTTTTTTACTGGATTTGTCGACAATCAGAAAAATGTAGAATAATTCCAGCCTTGTCCTTTTAAACACAATGAACTACTGGAATCAAACTACCGGGTCTGTGCAGATGAGCCACTACTGTCTGCGGACTATGGCGACCTTAAAGCCCATGGCCTTTTGCGAATGGCTCTCCGGTTTTCATTAGCCATCAAATTTTTATTAAAATGACACAAATGAAAACATTTACTCTGCTCGTGTGTGTTTTCCCCTCTTCCTGTCCCGTGTTTGTGAGCACCACGCTATCGTAATCAACAGCACCAGTAAAGAGGGATAATCATCTGCATTATAGAATGGACCTCTTATCCTCCTCAGCCCTTCTGCCATAACAATTTTTAATCTGCTTTCCACGTCCATTACCATCATGCCTGCTCAACCATTCCATTACACGGCGGGGCTCTTTCCCCGCTCCCTGTGTCCCCTCCTGAACCGCTGTAGGTGGCTTGCGAGCATATTGCATGCAGACTCGAGCATCTGCCATGAAGCATGCCATGTGACCTGCTACCTGCCAAGTTCAGGAGACAGAATCTAAACCACCGCAGATTTACGCGCATGCGCTTTCTTTTTTCTGGTTAAAATCTCCCGTGGACATCCGCACACCCATTTACCCAACATCTGAGTTTGGATTTGTCCCAGGGAGCGGTGCAGGGCCGGGGGGGAAGATATGCTAACGGGAGAAATCCGGTGGCAGTTTTATCTCATACATGTTTCGGGCTGTTGGATTCCAGTGTGATTTGAGGAGCTGTAAGATGCTGAATTGTGGAACACCACACTGTTCATGTTTAGTGCATTGTTGTGTGCGCACTTTAAAAAAAAATGTTGTCTTTCTTTTAGAATGACTCCCCCTGTTACCTGCTGCAGTCCCAGCACCAGAGTGTTTGTTTATGGGGCAAAAAAAAAAAAAGTATGAAAGTCGAGCAGCAGCATGGCTCTCTCAGCCCGAAGCCTCACAGGAAGTGTAGGTCACTCTGTTTACACACGGACCCCGAGATGATTGGCCGGCTGCGGAGAGTCTCCGCTTTAGGCCGAGTGCAAGTCTCTGCAGCATCCAGCAGACCTCAGACATCACGGGCCCGTCACCCCGCCGCTGCTTCAAGCCGGCTGCAGCCAAACCTGGAAACGCTCTGCATCAAACATTTAACGACTTTGATTACAGTCTTCTCCATTCAGCGCTCTGTCTTCATGCAGCCCAGACTACTAGTGTTGCATTCTGAGCAGTCGTGAGCGTCCCTCGTCTTCCTGGTTTTCGTCGTGCACCTTTTTGTCTTACGCCACATGCGTGTTTTTCTCTCCGTTTTTTGCATTTCCAACAGCCACCTCCCCAACCCGGAGAGAGGTTCCAGTAGCTCCGACTATAAAGCCGTGAAGCGCCTCATTAGTTCTCCTCTGAGTAACACCCTGATCCGGGTTGACTGTTGTAGGTCAACAACGTTGTTTGCTGCCTTTTTTATATGCAGGTAGCGTTCAGAGAAAAGTAGGCTATGTCTGTGGGATTCAAGTCCAAGGACCTTTTTTTTACCAGTTCTTTTTAGAGCCAGTCAGTCTCTGCTCTTGTTTTTTTTGGGGGGTGGGGGTGTTTGAGACACATTTGAGCCCGAGCACCAGCTTTGTTGCTTGCTGGAGACGATAGCTCTTCAGGACAGTTTAGTTTTTGCTCCAGCAAAAATTGTGTTTTTTGAATTGTTTCGGAGACCTGTCTCGTTTCTCTCAAGCTGCCACTGCATGCATCATGACAGGAGCAGATTAAGTGTGAAGACTGTAGAGCTTTTCTTATGGAGGGGGGGGGGAGAGAGAGAGAGAGAGAGAGAGAGAGAGAAGGTTTATGGCGCCTTATTCCTCAGCGGCCTGAACAGAGCGGCTGTTTGTTGCTGCGGAGTTCACAATGGACAAAGCCCGGGAACACAAACACATAAGCGTTTACCGAAGTCTCTCGAGAAGATCGACCCTCTCTCACAAAGATGCCATTGATGCCGATCTGCTCCTCCTCAGCTGTGGAGCGGACACCGCCTCAACACACACACACACGCAGCTGTGTGAAAACACACACACAAGACAAGTCTTTCACCTGTTTACCCGCACGGAGGGAAATGTGATGTCTTCATCAAGCTCTGGCAGTGCAGCAGATATACGTGCAGCCGCGTTGCACCGTAAGACCGCAAAAGGAGATTTGGCAACCGAATTTCCGAATATGAGGGATTTTAGGGATTAGCAGGAAATACACACACACACACACACACACACACACACAGTCCAAGGTACATTCTGTAAGCCGTTAACTCATTCATAGAGGGCCAAAGTTTCAACCGTAAGATGAGATATCGGCCGGGAATTTGGCTATGGTCGTTTTTCCGATTTGCTGAGTAAGACTTAGTACTTCACTTGAGACTTGCAGCAGAGATATCCCGACGTCCGCTAGCCTGACCCCACGATCAACCCCCAAAACACTCCTAAGCATCACACACTCGACTCTGCCGCTCTGCACCCTAATTGGCCCACTCGCCCGCATAGGAGTCGGCTCGGTCTGCTCACCGAGTGTAGCGGTGTCCTGGAGTTAACTCTCACACTCCCCTCTCGTCTGCTGTGTTGACATTATGAGGAGCAACATTTCCTCCTGTTAGTTCTCTCAACATCCAGCTGACATCGCCCGACTGTGCTGTTTTATTCATTACCAAGCGGTTACACTGCATTAGTCCTGTGTGTGTGTGTGTGTGTGTGTGTGTGTGTGTGTGTGTGTGTGTGGTACGAGTGTTAATGTGTGTTGGTGCTCAGGCTTTTCCTCCATCAGAGTGTATTATTTATGCCATTTGTTTGGTATCCATCGCTGTATTTTATCTGCCATGCGGCGGCATGAAGACATGATGATTGTTGCTTGTGTGTTTTTGGAGAGATTAATTGGAATTCACTGTTAATCCCCCCAAGCCCCCTACACCCCACCCCCTTCTCTCACTGCTCCACCTCTGCCTCCAAACAGCCCACCCCTCCCACCCTCTTAACCCAAATCCAATCCACTGTCTGCTGAATGAGGCTGTGTGCAGACATCAGGATGTGAGGAGAATTTAAAGTTGTGCTCCTCCGGAATTCTGTCTGTCTTTAGTGTACGACTTAACACACACACGCACGCGTGCGCGCGCGTGCAACATTACAGTGATTAATGGCACCATTAACATAAATCTCTCCTCTTAACTGTACTCTAAGAACTCTGTTTGGACCCCAAAACTCGTATTTCCTTTCCTTTCTTTGTCAACAACATCTGACACTTGCAGCATCTTCAAGGCCACACATTGCAAAAAAATCCACACACACATACACACACACACACACACACACAAACTCACACTAACAACTTCCATTAGTGTTTTCACAGCCACACCTTAAGGCGTTAGTTTCAACCACATCACAACCTTGTGTTGTCCTGTTTTCATCTGCATATTCCTAATAATAGACAATAGTTTCATCACCGGTAAACTTCCTGGAAATCCCAAATCCCCCTCCCCCTTTTCCCCTGTAAAAACATCTCTTCATGTAATATCTAGCTTACGGTCCATTTATTTAACGACTACTATTTTTGGCAACACTGCCCTGTAACAATTAGGTTGAGAGTCCGGTCCCAAGCCCCGTCATTATTGTTGCCGCGTGTGAAATGCAGGTGTTGGTGAGTAGGTGAATGAATGAGAGTACGGGCAACTTGGTGAATTCCCGCACTGCCTGTACCACGACAAAATGGATTTATCTCTATTTATAGACACAGACGAGCCAAGTCGAGCTGACGGGCCATTAAAACTTAATCAAAGGGCCGGCTTTCTGTCGCCCACTGGCAGCACCGGTGACCAGGATGTGTGACAGAGGACAATGTGTGACGGATTGGCAATAAGATGAAGAAAAGGGGAGCGAAACGAAACGGGGTGGAGGTGTAAAGAGACTAAAATACAGGCATGGGAACAGGGAAGGGGTCGTAGGGAGAAGGAGACTCAAGAATAGCGATCTAGACAATATGATGAAAAGTTGTTTTGTTTCTTTTTACTTTGAAGACCACGATCCTCCTTCACACAGGGTTGTTCAGACTAAACGGAACGTGACGGCGACTGCCATAGCTATAACTTATCTTTTTTTTTAGCGCGACGGAACGGGCCATTGAGTGTGCAATAATGCGGCTCGTTCACGGCGATTCTTTTTCTTGATTAATCCGTTAATTGTTTGGCCTATAAAATGTCAGGAAAAAGTATGATGAGTTTCTAAAGCACCAGGTCACGTCTTCATGTCTGCCAAAGATATTCCGTTTACAATTATTTAAAACGGAGAAAAGGCAGCAAATCCTCACAATTTGAGAAAATGAATCAATTGGTATTCCCTTCTTTCATTTAATCACATTTTTAATTAGCTTTAATATATTCCAATCTACTAACAGTGTCAGCTCTAAATCACTTGTTTCTCTGGCCTTTGTAAGATATAAACCAACGGTTTCCAAAGGGCGTTGTTGGGAACAGGCCAAGATTTCACTTTTTTTTTCACTTGGGTATTGTATTCGAGAAATCTTTTTTTGTTAGATTTGTTAAAACTATTTATGTCCCAACAGCATCAATATACCAAATGCTTTGACAAGAATAAAGGGGAAAAAACCTGCTATCTGTGGTGTAATAAAGTAATAAAGCCGTCCAGTCATTTCCTTCAGCCTGAATGTAACGAGTCAACCTGCCTGTCGCACTCGTTCCGCGTCACCGGATTCTTCCACAAGCTGCTAGCTGAACAGCTTCGAGTGCTATCAATAGCCGTGTTCGTTGTTTACGTTCATAACGACAATTTTTGGGGGAGTGGCTTTGTAGGGAGGCCTGAAGGGACGACTTGGCGACTTTCTCGCTCGCTTTAGCCACTTTTGGAGCTGGTGCTGCTGCAGCTGCTTCTATTGGAAAAGATTTGTCTACACTCTGGGTTTTGGTTTGGGTCATTTTCTTGCTAGTCACTTACTGGTTCACCACATTAAATGAACACTCAGCAGTTCCTCTCAGCTCTACAGAGTTTGTTTGTGTCTTTCAGCTCAACAATAGAACGCTTTGAAAACAAAGTTTTTCTTTTTAAGACCGGGAAAATGTGTATAAAATGATACATTTAGGATATTTCCATTTGATGGACATGGAGGCTCGGGTTTTAATCTTTAACTCCGTGTGAACATCATATAGCTCCAGTGAAGAGTTAGAACAAGCTGGTATTTCTGATATTGTGAGACGGTGTGGAATAAGATGATTCATTTGATCTTAAAGCTACTTGAGGGGAAATAAACATGAGAAAATTGGACATTTAGTGGTTAATTACTCTGTGTATGTGTGTTCCAGGTCGGTCCTAACCAGGTGCACAGGGTGAGACTGTTACTTTAAGAGCATGTATGTATAAACCGGTGTGATCTTAGTTCCTGATACTGTGATGAGCACTATTTTTTCAGTTACTGCATGTATTACACAGTCACAATGAGCTGTCTCACTGTGTGGTGCCACAGGCTTCGCAGCAACTCGTCTTCAGGTCTGAAGTTTTCAGTCTCCAGTTTCGTTACAGCGGAGTTAACAATGACAGCTCAGCAGTATTTGTAAAAAAAGGGGGAGAGAGAGACAGTATGGATGCATGGGGGCTTCTATCTCTGCAGCCACCTGTCCACTCCACAGAGGAAACACTGAGCGCCACAGCTGCTCGGTAAGGAAAGCGTTATAAATATAGATGTTGGACACACAGCATTTATGTGTTTGATCGAAACGTTGCCAAGCAAGAACAACTGCCTGCGTTTTGCATGTTTTGACTTCACATTATTTCACTTCCTATTCCCTTCCAGCATTGTGGGAGAATAATAAGAAGAAGTGTGTGTGTGTGTGTGTGTGTGTGTGTGTGTGTGTGTGTGTGTGTGTGTGTGTGTGTGTGTGTGTGTGTGTGTGTGTGTGTGTGTGTGTGTGTGTGTGTGTGTGTCCCTCGCCCTCTCTGTCTATGCAAGTGTGTGTTTGGAATGACAAATAGAGAGTGCACCAAAGAGAGCCATCTGCTACACAGTGAGGGAGGGTCAGTGACCCCGCACTGCTGAGCGTCTGAGTCAGACAAACCCATGACTGTGTGTGAGTGCGCGTGTGTGTGTCTTTCTCACTGACAGGAAGAGGACAGAAGTCAGAGAGTGGTGGGACCACCAGAAACAGGCCGGGGGGGGTCGGGGGCGGGGGGTCGGGGGCGGGGGGCTGTCTGCGCAATCTCTACCCGTTCATAAGGTGACGACTCAGCCTGTCGTCTCGCTTTTGTGCAAGCTTCCGAAAAAGCCAGTGCAGCAGGCAGAATGTCTGTCTCTTCCTCTGTGTGTGTGTGTGTGTGTGTGTGTGTGTGTGTGTGTGTGTGTGTGCAGTTTGTGTCCATATGGCGTAGTGTTAAACCTTCAGTGAACTCATGCACGGATGCTTCATGTTTAGTGTTTTTTTAAAAGCAGAGTCCCTTCGTCAGTTTTTAAAGATCTTTGCTATTGGCGAGTGTTCACTCAGTGTTCACATGAGGAAAGTTCGGCTCGCTCATAACACAACTTACCATGAAGATCTGTTCTTTCTCATTTAGATGCAAAGTTCCTTTGAGTAGAAGCTCTTTCTCGTGCGTCACAGTGGGAATCTTTTGTCTCTTGTCCCTTTCTCTCGGTGTCCTATTTTCTTTATTCATCTGCATGTAAATAATAGAAATACTGCTGCACATGTCTGCAGACATGGACTGTGTTGTACTTTCACATGCTGAAAACACACACACACACGCCAACAACGACATACATGGTCTGATGGTCCATGTAACATGACATCAATCTATCGCAACAGCTTTGGAGACCCAGTAGCAGGAAGCAGAGTGGCTGTGAGCTCTCTCACTTACAAAACTGTGTGTGTGTGTGTGTGTGTGTATGTGTGTGTGTGTGTGTGTGTGTGTGTGTGTGTGTGTGTGTGTGTGTGTGTGTGTGTGTGTACAAAGTGCATGACGCCTCGGCCTCTATCTGGCAATGAGCAGAACAGGAAGCAGCGAGGTGGGGCTCGGTCTGTGCTGTTCTCTCTTCCTATCCTCGTTCACTCGCTCAAGGTTTCAGACCGCCTTTCAATTCCCTGCGGGGAAGGACATCCTGGATTTTCGAGGAGGCAGGAAAAAGCGGTGTTTCCCTGATCGGCGCTGCCGTCGGTGCCGAGCGTGATAACAGGGAGGGTGGGCCCCGGGAGCGAAGCCAGAAGGAGGCCAAACATGGCCAGCGAGGACGCACTGGAGGACCTGCCGTGGGACCAACAGGTTGACTCCCCGGCCCACACAGAGCAGAGTGACACAGGGTCTTCGGTAGGCAAACCCGGGGGCCGCAGCGGGCCCTAAGCATTTCCTTTCCATCCACTACTATACTACAGTCCTTCCGTTTTCTGTCGTCTTCCTCGTTCACTTCCTGCAAAAAAAAAACCATCTCCTATCCGAGAGCGAACCATTTTCGAGTTCTCGTTCCTGTGCGTTGCTGTGATTCCGTCCCGCTGTGTGAGCTGTCTCACGCCTCGCTCCGGAGGTTCTTTGTCGTAAAAAGGCCGGGTTCTGAGCTGTACTGTGCCCAACAGGAGTGCGTTACAGCGCAAACTCTCCCTTCCTGGCGTTCTCGGTGCGTTACTGCCGCTGCTTTCTCTTCTGCCTCGGCTGGCCCCGAGAACGTCTCAGGCCTGCCGCAGGAAATCACCGTTTCTTCCCTCATTCTGATGCGTCAGCAGATCGTCTCGACCATTTCTACTTTGCTTAAATGCAATGAGTTGCTGCCACGCGATTGGCTGACTAGATATTTGCGCTATTGAACAGGCGCAGTTGAACAGGTGTACCTAACGAAGTGGCTGGTGGTGTTCGAGTGCTAGAACTTGACCCGGAGTGAAAGTAAAAGAAAGAACAGAGTAGAAAGTTAGATAGAACAATAACTACTTATAAGTATAAGTATGTGTATACCTAGATGCACTGTTTTCTCCCCTCGGTCGCTATTGTTGCCGTCAACGTGTTCACAAAAAAAGCTTGACACTTTTGAAGATGATGTGTACTATAAATGTTGTCCTTTCTTAATGATAAAATACTTTAATACCAATATTTGTTTGAAAGCTTTTGTTTTGGTCTTGGTGCAGCCAGGAAGTAAACAACTCTGGTCAATAAGTGGGTTATTCAGACCCTTTATTATTTCAATGTTTGCTTGAAATTAGGGGTAAGAATCATTAGAGGCCCCAAGATACGATATTATCACAATACCCAAGTCCCAATACAATCTGACGTATAATATTGCAATATATATTGCAATTAAATCAGCAGATGTTGAACCTAATAAGATAACGTTTTCACTCATTTCATCTCACTTCAAGCTGTTTTATTGCAGCAAGATGGTCACGCAGACAGACTGACCAACACTTCATCTTATTTTGACCAACTTCCTGCCAATCCCCGCTGACTTTACAATTTTAATAGTTTATATAATAAAGGATCGACACTTGGCGCCCATGTGTCGATACAATATTGACATGCAAAATATTGCAATACTGAGCTGAATGGGTTATTTTTCCACCCACCCCCTACTGGAAATGTATTGATACATCATTCAGTAACATTTTTAGAGCCTTATAACCTTTTTTTCCCCCATATATATATATATATATATATATATATAAAAAGACGAGATGTTGTGTCTGAGGATCTTCCACGCCAAAGACTCAAACACCGAACACACGTTTGCAGCGTTATTAGTCGTCACGACTTTGCTCCACGGCCATGTTTGTGGAACATGCTCGGCTACATCGCTTCAGAGTTGTGCGGTGACATAACGTCGCATTAAAGCAGCGGTTCAAATCCTGCCAGCACCAGCGCCACGTGGCTCGGTTTGGCTGCCGGGGCCGGGTCCGGGTCCATGGCTGACTGTCGTACTGTATTGTGTTACAGATGGATTATGGCTCTAATGAGAGCAGAGCTGCAGCCCCGGCCTGCATGTAGCTGGATGGACACAGAGACCTAAGAAGTTGTAATCAGATCTGCTAAGCTGGACGGCTGGCTGCATGGGGCAGAGAAAGGCCCTGAGCACCCCCTCATTAGACCTGGGGCCGAGGGGAGGGGACAGTCCTCAGAGAGTGTGTGTGTGTGTGTGTGTGTGTGTGTGTGTGTGTGTGTGTGTGTGTGTGTGTGTGTGTGTGTGTGTGTGTGTGTGTGTGTGTGATCTAATGTCACAACATTAAATGAACGCATGACATCTTCTGTTTTCAATCGGTTTACAAAGAGTTTGGTTCCCTGTACACAAATATACAGCGGACGGACACAATAATGTTAACAACTGTTAAAATGCACTGTACTCCGTTTGCAGAGCTTGAGATGTTTAGTTAAGACTCCCCTGCAGTGTTGTTAGAACTTTATTGTGGCGGTGTCGTTGGGCTTGGGAAGGCGTTCCCATTATTTTGTTCCCCCTCTTGGGCTTTTATGTGAATATTAGGTCAGATTTTTGTTTTTTGTTTAATACGGATGAAAATTACATTTTAAAGTCAATAACAAATTTGAATTGTCCTAATGATAATGACACTGCAGCCATTGCACATATTCCCTTTCCACTTTCCCAAAACGAAACAAAATTAGTTCTGGACATATTTGCGTAAACGGTGGCTGCAGGCCTCTGAGTGGACGTCCCGCGTGGCAGTGGTCGACTGACATCTGAGGGCTAGCGTTGCCGGGAGACGAGCCTCGAGCTGCGCGTCAAGAATCCCGCGTCGCCTGTGAGGCGTCGACACAAGTTGTCTCCACAAGCCCACACGGCGTTGGTAACTAAATGCGTCTGTCCGTTCTTACAACATTCACCATCGCGTCTGTCAAGTTTGGGTTCAACCCAGAAAGTTAGCCTAGCGTGCTAAAGTTGGCTGACTCATCGGCAGCTCCTGCAAACTCAGAGCTGTTTTCCTAGTAAGCAGTTAGGCGTGAACCAAACATTCCTTTTTGAAATATCTAGGTGGTGTTTTTTGGGGTGAAAACCACAAAACACAGTATACATAAGTGTGTGTGATTGTCTTTACACATCCATGTTACATTTTCATACGTATGTGTGTATGTTTACTGGAGCAGACAAGAAGACCCTGATTGATTTTAGTCCGTATTGATGCTGCTCTAATCTGCTGCTGTGTGGTGGCCGTTGATCAGGAGGAGCTGATGTGAACACTCGGCTCTTTACGCGACCGCCTCTGCTTTGATGCTGCCTCGCCATCGCAGCTCGGCAGGTTTCACCTGTTGAGGTTTTCACTCGGGGTTTGCGTTTTTTCCCCTCCTTTCATCCCACAGCGCTCCACTCCGTCAGAACTGTGCGGGGCGACCGTTACCTGCTCTGCCTGTCGTGACCCCGGCTCAGCTGGATGTCGCCTTTTGATTCTGTTTCACTTTCAACTCAAATTGAACAATCCCACTAGTCTATGCGGTGGACTATATTTGTCTGTCTTGAGTTCTCCCTAACCGTCATTCCCTTCCTCCTCTTCGCCTCCTTCAGAGCGATCCAGGCGGACTGTCGGTGCTCCAGCAGCTCGGTCTGGACCAGAACTCTGACTTCTCAGACTCCAGCGTGCAGCAGCGCCTGGACGAGCACCGTGAGAGGATCCGCAGGGAGATCCGCAAGGAGCTGAAGATCAAGGAGGGCGCGGAGAATCTGCGCAGAGCCACCACCGACAAGAGGAATGCCCAGCAGGTGGACTCGCAGCTCCGCAGCTCCAAGCGCAAGCTGGAGTCCCTCCACACCCAGCTGCAGGAGCTGGACGCACACATTGTGGTCAAGGGCCCCGATGACGACAAAGGTACAGGGTCCACCATGGAGAGGTGGTTCATAAGCTCCCCCACTGTGGGACGTGCCATTTGGAACATACTGATAGTGATTCATCCTTGGAGACCATGGAAGTCTGTACAAAATGTTAAGCGGTTAAGGCTGTTGAGGTGGACCAATCAGCCATTGCCATCCGTTGAGCCATGCCGCTAGCATACCAGTCACCTTATCCTCTCCACAATGTTCTAGTGCTGGGTGATATGGACTACAAATAAAACCTCCGGTTTCTTCACACCACAACCGATTTAGGATTTGAATAGATTTTCTTTTCTCCTAAAAACGAACAAAAAAGACGAATTAAAAACAAAACGTATTTGAATGATCCCTTGAACAATTAATTTAATTAACAAAAGCAAACAAACAAAGATGTGAAACGCTACCGCGTCTGTACAGTAATAACTTTCCCCTTTTTCTCATATGAGATGAGAGCAAATGACTCCGCTAATCTGCTTTTGTGAGCTTCTCGCTAACATGAAAAATAGCTTTTCCACCTTAAAAGTCAGCCCACCTTAAGTGAGCCGGGACCGAAGTTATCGCTAGCTTCAGGGCTAACCCCCCTTTCACTTTAATCCTCTCCCTTTCTTTCTCACGCTCGCTACCGTTACACACACAACCTACGCAGTTTTTCCTTAAATCACTTTGCCAGTTGTATAACTCATTTTTAGTTTTATTAAAACATATAAAAAATACATTTAAAACTGGCAGAAATCCTGCCGTGAACTACGGGAGCTCAGGGAAGCACCGTGTGCGGTCATTACCCAAGTTAAAGTGCAAATCTATTTTCAAACATCGTCCTAAACCATGAATTGGAATTCATTGATCAAATCTATTAATGTTTAAACATCAAACATTCAATATGATGGGTTACATTTCTCAAGCAAGTGATTTGTATACCACACTGGCATACACTGAAACCAATGGCTCCCTCAAAGGCAGGGAATCAATACAGAAGCCTACTGCCAAAGCCAACAAGGCTTTGGCAGTCGACAAGAGTAGTAGCTTATGGGCTAAAACATCAGTGGTCTTTAACATCATGTGCTACCAGAAGACTAGACCAACAGTAACCTGACCTCTTACCATCCAACCCCTCCTCTTGCCCAGATGCCCCCAGGTCCCCGGGGTCGCTCAATCGGCCGACGGCCACCCAGCAGCGCATCGCAGCTTTGGAGCGGCAGCTAAACATCGAGCTGAAGGTCAAACAAGGAGCAGAGAACATGATTCCCATCTATGCCAACGGAGGTACCAAGGTATTCATCGAACCCTCACTCACTGCACTCACTCTACTGTCCACGGCAGATTCTGTCATATTTAGTCCCGTTACTCTCGACTTGATTCCCTCCCGTGCCTTCTGTCCCCTCCACAGGACAAGAAGCTGCTCCAGATGGCTCAGCAGATGCTGCAGGACAGCAAGACAAAGATCGACATCATCCGCATGCAGATCCGAAAGGCCATGCAGGCCACGGAGCAATCTGAGGACAACCAAAGTACCTATCACTCGTTTATTTTTTTATCCTCGCTCTCATCTTCCGATTCCTCTTTCATCCCACCTGTTATAAAACTTATAAACACTGCATATTTTATGATGCGGGTGGTAATGGATCGATTCCTGCTTCAGAACTTCACAGTGTTCAGTCTTCGAGTCAACACAAACATACACACACACACACACACACACACACGTGCGTGCACATGCACATATTCCATTACAGCCCTCTCGCTCTCCCAGATTAGAGCCTTATTGATGTTCCTGCATCCCCTTGATGTTGCCCAACAACTAAAAGCCATGCCTCATTGAGCAGAGGTTAGAGAAGAGGCAGGGCAGATGCAGGGAGCCAGGAAGGGAGGGAGACAGAAAGGGCCGAGTCCGAGATGACGGCAGAGTGAAGGAAGGAGTCGGAGATGAAAGAGAGGATGAGCAGGGGAAGGAAACAAAAGCTCAGAGCAGCAGAAAGAGCGGCAGCTGACCAATTCTAGGATCAAGCCTCTCATGGGAGTTTGTTTTCTCTCCATTCTCCTTTTATTTCTCTCTCTTCGGCTCCGTGCTTTTGAAGCTGCCATGAATTCATATTTTTATATTAACAAGGGATCACTTGACTGAAAGGTGTCGTGTAAAACCCCCCAGAGAATTGTCACTCGACTCTGCAGATCCCGTTTATTCTATTAGGCTTTCAACTCATCAATAAGATGTTCTTAATACAAGGTTTGTTGATAATTAAATCTTAAAACCGTGATATGAGTTAAAAGAAGTTAAAAGAAACATTGTAAAATAGAAAAAGCTGGAAAAAACTCCAAACAAGGAGCGGCTTGTCACACGAAGGACAATAGCTGGTCCACCTTAAAGGTCAGTCCACCTTAAGTGTGCCGGGAACGTCTCTGACTTTAAGGCTAACCCCCTTCACTTCGATCATCAGCTGGCTGACACGCAAGAACTTTGAGAGGTCAATGTCACGTTGCCATAGCGGTATCGGGTGCGGTTGTATCGGAGTAGTTTTACAAATACGAGTACATGAACACAGCATCAATAGTACTGGTATTTTAAAAACCCACTGTCCACTACCTTATCAACTTCAAAGGCGGTGTTGTGTTTACTCATTAGCTCATGAAGCATTCCCCTAAATAGGACAAACAAAAACAGAAGCAAACCCTTAACACAAGCCAACCTCAATAACTGAGATCAAATCTGGAACCAGTTTTTTCCCCCAGTAAATTCTCCCCTCAGTGAAAAGACATTTTATACAGATATTACGCCATCTTTTGCCAAACCCCTAACATTTTGCGAACCTGATTTAAAGTGAATTATCTGACCATGCCAGTAATCAACATACATCCCCCTTGCATACCGCTGTACCGCTGTGTCGCTGTCCATGTGTCGTCTACTAAACCTGGCACTGTGTCCCAGGTAAGCCGGACATGTGCGGGATGGAGCTGCGCGTGGAGGAGATGTGGCATCACTACCGCGTGGAGCACGCCATGGCCGAAGGCGCCAAGAACATGCTGCGACTGCTGGGGGCGGGAAAGGTCCAGGACAAGAAGGCCATGGCTGAGGTCAGAGAGCTGACAGGACTCATTCATTCATTGTTTCAGTGTCGGGCTCTGATAGATGCTTGTACACGTTGATACACACCGAAGAAGCACCGCACAAATACTGTTGTAAATGTACATGTTTTTATCAATTTCACATGTTGCATATTAGTTAGATTTTGTTAATGATTCCACATTTGTATGTGTTTATTCAGTGTAGCTAATACATAGAAGTATGTCTTGCTTGTCGAAGTGCAGATTTTGTTACCTTTAAACAGACCCTGGTTAGCCGTTTCCCCCTGATTCCAGTCTTTGTGCTAAGCTAAGCTAGCCGGCGGTAGCTTTGTATTTGAAGACATGACAATAATGCTGATCTTCTCATCTAACTCTCTGCAAGAAAGCAAAAATAGGTGCATATGCCAAAATGTTTCATTTTACAAGAGTAATCAATATAAAAGCAATCAATTCTCGACTAGATCTGTAGATAAAAAACATTTCCCCACACTTTTACAGAATATACATTTACATACCACACACTATTAATGTGATTATGAACTATTCAAACTCAAATGCTCAGTTTTTGTTCCATATTAGCACATTTTAATTGTATGTTTGTATTTTCTAGGGGTGTCCCCGACTAAAAATGTACATAGTCGAATCTGATTGGTCGACAGATCGTCAAATCATGTCCTCTTTTTATTTTTTACTTATTGATCCCCTTTATTTAAGCTTCATGTATCGTTAGTACAATAGTAAAAAAGAAAAAGCATTAATAGCCGAGAAACATGTTACTATCGCTTAGCTGTTGTTTCAGAATAACGGACAGCAAAGAGACAATCAACAGGAGGGAGAGACGACAAAAACAGCATTGTTCATGAATTCAAACTATATCGAGCGCTCTGATAGTGCTACGTTCTTACGCAAGAGCTCTGATTAATACATGCAGAAATAGCCACGTTGTTATTCCGGAATGATTGACGATCCTTCGTGTCATTAGCCACATTTTCCGTCACTGCGAGCTTCCGACTGTGAGACTGGCAGTCGAATGAGGCTCTGTAGATCAAATAGTTGACTGTTTTATTCTCCTTTTGAATTATCAGCATTGCTGCTGTAGCAACCTAATTTCCCCTCTTAAGATCAATGCCTGTTGCATGTCACAAAAAGAAACAAGCACTCAGTAGAACACATTGCTCGATGTCTGCAGGCTCAGTGTGGTCTGAGCGAGTCGTCCCAGCGCCTGGACCTGATCCGGTGCTCTCTGGAGCAGAGGCTGCAGGAGCTGCCCGAGGACCATCCCAAGGCCTGCCTCATCAAGGAGGAGCTGGTGCTGGCCACCTCCTCAGCCTTCAGCTCCCGCCACAGCACCCCCTACGTCCACAACCAGTACAGCACCATGAGCAAACCATCCCCACTCACAGGTAGACACGGACACTGTACTGTTGGAAAATGGAAATAGTTTAAACTTTTAGATCCTTGTTTTTTTCAGGTGGGGGTGGGAGGAGGGGCTGCATTTTCTTACCTGCGGAGATGTCAGTTTTTCAAGCTGATCTTTTATAAATCAAAGTTGTTGTTTTTCTTCCTTCCAGGTACTCTTCAGGTGCACCTTCTGGGCTGTGTGGGGCTGCTGGAGGTCGTCCCAGGGCGGAGCAGAGGGTCCCCGCTGGTTCTTCCCTCTTACTCTCTGGGAGACGGACGCCCCTCATTCAAACTGAGTGGCCTCTACAGCCGCAGCACCAGCAGCATGAGCCTGAGGATCCCCGGCAAGAACGAAGAGCTCTCCTGTGAGTCTTTCTCTTCTTTTTTTTCTTGTTTCGTACGGGGGCCTCTCGATGTTCACGGTGCACAACGAATACGTGCCGTTAAACAGATCCTGTGTGTGTGTTTTACAGCGGAGGTGAGCGCAGTGCTGAAGCTGGAGAACACAGTGGTGGGTCAGACAGTGTGGAAGACAGTTGGAGAGCAGACCTGGGACCAGACGTTCATTGTGGAGCTGGAGAGAGTGAGTCACAGTAATCGCTCCATAACAGTGTGATTCAACCTAAACTTGATGCTGGACCATCCATCAAACACCCCTGGTGTTTTGTTTTGTTTTGTTTTGTTTTTGTGTGCGATTAGTCCAGGGAGATGGAGATTGCAGTGTACTGGAGAGATTACCGCTCCCTGTGCGCTCTGAAGTACCTGAAGCTAGAGGAGTTCCTGGACAACCAAAGGCACCGAGTCCAGCTGGAACTGGAGCCACAGGGGCTGCTGCTGGCTGAGGTACAGGACACACACACACACACACACACACACACACACACACACACACACACACACACACTGTGACAGGTAAAGTGTAATAGATATTAGCCTACCCAGCTCCTTATAGCCTGTGTGTGCATGAGACACACAGGTGCTGCAGCCTCAGACATGCACACACTGTAGATGCATGTTTGGTGCTTCAGGGTATTGTTTTTGCTTTAGGTGATTTTCTTCAACCCTGTGATAGAGAGAGGCCGAAGACTCCAGAGGCAGAAGAAAGTATTCTCTAAGCAGCACGGTGAGTTCCATTACGCTCACAGCCACTGAGCTGAAATATAGAGTGTCCCTTCACTCAAAGGAATAGAAACTTCTAAATCTAAATTTGCAGTTTAACTGCCGTCTCCGGACGTTTAATTTTCAATGAGTGTGTTGTGGTGGTTGAAGAATATAATATTCAGAGGCACCACTGTCTGTGTGTGTGTGTGTGTGTGTGTGTGTGTGTGTGTGTGTGTGTGTGTGTGTGTGTGTGTGTGTGTGTGTGTGTGTGTGTGTGTGTGTGTGTGTGTGTGTGTGTGTGTGTGTGTGTGTGTGTGTGTGTGTGAGATACTGGTAGACAGAGACAGTGTGTTATTAGTTACTGTTATTGCCACTTGTTCTGGGTCTGCGAGCATTGAAAGCTCTTTATGCCTCTTCTCCGATGACAAACGTTCACCTGGAGTGGATTTGATTTTGGAGGTCAAAGATCAACGTCACTGTGACTTCATTAAACACATTTTTTGTCTTAACTCAAGAACTGATTTGCTGAATATGACAATTTCAGACAAATGTCTAAAAGGATAAAATGATGATGTGAGAGCATTGTGGACAGAAATGGGTGTAAACTGAGACTTGACTGGTTGATGGAGGCAAACTGTACAACTGTGATATATTTATTTTTCTTTCTTTTTTTTATTCCAAACTCAAACAATATAATTGCTATTTTTTACTTTTACTTATTTGCATTTGTTTAAAATTCAGCATTACCAAAATCTTAGTTTTTAAATAGACTGCTGAAATTGTCTGGCCAATCATTTCTTTTGATTTTCTTTTTTTTAAATCTGGCCCTATTTAAATTGTAATTGTAATTGAAAAGCCCTCCTTTAGCAGTTCACTGCCACCGAAATACCTCCTGAAAAGCCAAATGAATGTTCAGTAAAAACTAAATATTAGTGAAATATTGATCACTTTTTCCCCACCTCAAGGTCAGGTAGAAGCATTTCTACCATACAACAAGCAGTGATGATGATATATTTCATCATCACTGTTTTTCTTTCATTTTTGTTTGAGATTTTGAGTTAGATCGAATGAGACGTGGCTGCAAAAGGACGTTTTAGATGGTTTACCGTTAATTTACTGAGTTGTATTCCCCTCTGTGTGTTTCAGGTAAAGCCTTCCTGCGTGCTCGTCAGATGAACGTGGACATCGCTACCTGGGTCCGCCTGCTGAGGAATGCCATCCCCAGTGGAAGCAACACACCTGCCTACACGCCCAGTTTCACGGGCAACACACTCACACAGGGCACCGGGTGGGTAACCAGTATGCCTCAGCCAAGAAGACACTTTAAAAAATGCTTTTTAATTCATTTCTTTTTTATTTTCAGTATATTTATACATTCAGGCACAACTTCCTGGTGAGAAATTGAGGCATTAAGTGCAGAAATTATGCAAAACAGCACACATTCTCAAGTTTTGGTGCTGAAGGTTATCTTCTAATGCCATTTTTAAAGTGATACAAATTATGATAAAGATGAAGTTAATCATAATTTTTGGACAAATCTGTTATTTGGCCTCAATGAACGGTTCCTTTTCTTTTCTGTGCCATTACTTTTTGAATAATTCAGTGAAGGCACATTAAGAGACATGTTTGTTTCAGGTTCGCATTCATTTATTTGTGTTATTAAATCAATGAACCTCATGACGGAGTGAACCATTTCAGCCTGTTTTTGGGAAAAGTTCAATCGTCTGAACATCCACAATCAAATCCAGTTGCCAGTTACCACCTCGGCAAAGAACTCATCCAATAGAGATTAAACAGCTTCAGCAAAAGGCTTTTATTTGTGCTTCTGTAACAGAAAATCTGGTGTGTGTGTGTGTGTGTGCGTGTGTGTGTGTGTGTGTGTGTGTGTGTGTGTGTGCGTGTGCGTGCAGAGAAATCTCAGTGGAGAAGCTGAATCTGGGCAGCGACTCTCCACCCAAAGCTGAAATCCAGAGAGATGTGGTGGACGCAGCCGCTCCCTTGGTGAGTCAGAGGGACGGAGGCCAGAGAGGAAGGAGGATTTTCAGACGGTGGAAACGATGGGCATCGTAACACTATCGCGTTACTATTCCGCTCACTTCCTACCTGCAGCCTTTGGCTCGGGAACAGTGCTCCAGTCACAGGCGGCTGCACTGTGTGCTGCAGGGAAACCTGAGACGAGCATGGAGAGGAGAGGATGAATGTTTAGAGAAATGGAGAACTGAAAACTCAGGGAGGCGGCTTTAATGAGACGTAATTGGATGGGGGTCGGGGCTTTAATTCAATCAAGACCAAATCCGCGTTAGTTTCCCAGTGTGAGGAACACAAACTGGAGAGGGTGATAATGTGGGAGAGAGGACTGGAGAGGTGGCATGAAGAGGAAGTACTGGAGAGAGAGGGAGAGAAAGAAAGAGAACGAAAGAAGAGGGGAGGAGAGATATCTTGAGAAAGAAATACAAAAGATAACAAAACATATGTTACAACATCAACAGGACAGTAGAAAACGTTTTTTTTATTCTTCCGACCTAAAATGTGGAGGGAGAAGCTACAGCTTATTTCCCCTAAAGTTTACACACAACACAACCTATTTGATGCTAAAAGTAGCATTAGACAAACTGCTCCATAGTAATGCCAAAATGACATTCTGATCATAATTTCTCATATTTGTATATTACAAAGTGTGCATTTTCAGTTCCTCTGTGCAATTATTATTATTTTTATATGTTAGTCCTGACTCTTTGTTCCTTCCAAATGCATAATAGACTTTCCCTCCATTTGGGGAAGAAAAAAAAGAAAAAATCTTACATGCGCAATTAGAGGATGCTTTGCTTAAATACTGAGATACTTTGTTAAAATCAAACCAACTCATTTAATTCCTTTTTTTATATATATATATCCAAAGGTTGTTCCAAATTTTCACCACAATAAAATCACGTTTTGGAAAACTTGCATATACATTTTATGTACCAAATAAACAATAATGGGCCTAACACTGAGCCGTGAGGAACCCCACAAGTAACTTTCAAAAATGTTTAATTAACATTATAATAATAATAATAATAAGTCAGAGGGATTGAATCTCATGTCATCATATATATTATTTTCTTTTTATTCATTTATTTTTTCTTACATCCTAAATGATTACACAGTCCTTGTGGACCTCGTGCAACATCCTTTGGCGATGCTTAGTTGCTTAGTTACGGTCACGATGATAAAGCCAACTTGCATTTTAGGGACCAGAGCGGCAGACGCACCGAATTAGACGAGCACAGAGCGAGTCAGAGGAGGAGAGGGCCTGTGGCAGATGGTGTGTTCAATGGGGTTGAAGTATTATGGGATTAATTACTCTGATGTTTTTTGAGACAACTAATTAGTAGTGAGCAAGGGGTGGAGTGGACAGGAAGAGGGGAGGAGTGAGGCTGTCAGCCAGCAGGGGATCTGGCAACCGGTCGTGGTGAGCGGCGGCGGCTGACCGCCTTGTTTGTCCGCTGTGACTGAAGGTCGTTACAGATGTCAGCCGACATTTTTCCTCCTCATTTTGTCCCCCGTTTTCTGTTTCTCCCCCTCCACATACACTCATGTTACTGGCACTTTCTCATTTGTCCCCGTCTTCTCCCTCGTCTCCACGGTGTCCCACAGGAACAGACGCCGGTCATTGAGCCCCCGTCCGCGCCGGATGTCCCAGTTCCAGAGCAGCCACCCAGATCGCTGTCCCAGAACTCTTTGCGCAGGTGCAAACACAAAGGGGGACCCATCTCTCTCTCACACACACACACACACACACGGAAACCACACCTGAGCATATCTTTTTGCACTATGGCCAACACAGCTTGACACCAGAAACACACCCCCACACAATATGGTCCTGTGTTGTAACCTCTTTTTACAGCATATGAGATGTGTGATGCAGATTAGAGTCGCATGCTGAACATTATTAATCTTTTTCATTGCAAATAATCTCAACGTAGCTGCTATGGAGGTTTTGACATTGTAGTCATTTTACAGTGTTGTTAAGTCCAGAAGGCACATGTAAATATGACCTCCTGGTATGTTTTGTTGCATGCCAAGTCTATAATCGGCCTTTAATCTCTCTCTCTCTCAGACCAAGCAGAGGCCCTCTGGGCCTCCTGGACTTCAAACTGATCGCAGTGCTCGGCAGGGGCCACTTTGGGAAGGTGCTCAAACTTTATTTCTTCCTGATAGGATGAACACAACTGGCACTGCCAGTCTCAATGCTAATTGTGTTTCTTCTCAAAGTACTTTAACTCTTCAATGTATTCTATAGGAATAAGTCTTTCTAGCAAAATATTTAAAATGGCAGAAATCAATATAAAAAGAAAAAAGAAAAACATGGTTGGTTTTAGTCTCTTGGTGAGAATTACTGACAATAACAAAAAATGTGCATCTCTCCAGGTGTTGCTGTCAGAGTACAAACGGACATGCAGCCTGTTCGCCATCAAAGCCCTGAAGAAGGGCGACATCGTGGCGAGGGATGAAGTGGAAAGGTAACCTCAACCAGAAGGTCTCCACAAAGCTCATTCACCCCACGCAGTTATCACTGTCTCACGTGCACCCCCCGTACCCCCCCCGCCCCCCTCTGTCTGTCTCCAGTCTGATGTGCGAGAAGCGGATCTTTGAGACCGTCAATGGCTCGCACCACCCGTTCCTGGTCAACCTGTTTGCATGCTTCCAGACGCCAGAACATGTGTGCTTTGTCATGGAGTACACGGCAGGAGGGGACCTCATGATGCACATACATGCCGACGTCTTTTCTGAGGCCCGCGCTGTGTGAGTTCTGCTGTGCGTGTGTGTGCGTGTGCGTGTGCGTGTGCGTGTGCGTGTGCGTGTGTGTGGTGATGAGTGGGCCTTTTTGGAAAGCTCCATGCGCCATGTGTCTGTGTCTGTGCACCCATTACTGTGAGAAGCGTCACTGTGTACGAGTGTATATGTGTTGAATTCTCTGTTCGTCGTTTTTCCGACAGGTTCTACACAGCCTGTGTGGTCTTGGGTCTGCAGTTCCTTCACGACAATAAGATTGTGTATCGGTGAGTACTTGGATAGTTGCACGTACTGTACAAAAGGGATGAATAAATACTCCCTCGGTATTCAACATAAATCCACTTCCTCTTCTCTGTCAGGGATCTTAAATTGGACAACCTGCTGCTGGACATGGAGGGTTTTGTGAAGATAGCCGACTTTGGGCTCTGTAAAGAAGGTGAGTGTCTGTTATTTATTCATGCCCACCCCCCTTCATCCCCCATAAAATGTACTCCACCCTCACACTTTGTTCTTCCTCTTGAGGCATGGGTTATGGGGACAGGACCAGCACATTCTGTGGGACTCCTGAGTTTCTGGCCCCGGAGGTGCTGACGGACACATCGTACACCAGAGCAGTGGACTGGTGGGGGCTCGGGGTGCTCGTCTATGAGATGTTGGTCGGTGAGGTGAGAATACAGAGCTGGGGAGTTTTTATTTCTAATGTGTTTTGTGTCTATCAAAGATCCTTTGGCGACCTCTGCATGCAGGAACAGTTAGATGAGAGGAGCGGATTAATGTAAAGCTACAGCCAGCAGGTGGTTAGCTGAACATAAAGGCTGGAAACAGCGGAAATTAGTTGTTCAGAATAATTGATTTATTGGCTAAAGAGCGGATAGATTAATCGATAGACATTTAGTGGATGGTGGCAGCCCTAGAGTCGAGATGGACTCTGCAAAGAGGAGCTCATTCCACCACTACAGGGCGGCCTGCATCACTACAGCGGTGTCAGTGATGACGGAGGGCCTTTCCCTGTTCGCCTGGAGGAACGCATCTCGTACAGGCTGAGCTGAGGTGGTGCAGTAACGTCCACTCTTTGATAGTCTGGTAATGTTTGTCATGTGCATAATTCAATCAAGTCTTTTAGAGATGGAGGTCATAGAAGTCCAATATGTGATGCGGTGTGAACTAATGTGTTGGTCTCTTTCAGTCCCCGTTCCCAGGTGACGATGAGGAGGAGGTTTTCGACAGCATAGTGAACGACGAAGTCCGCTACCCTCGCTTCCTCTCCACCGAAGCCATCGGTGTCATGAGACGGGTCAGACAAGTTCATTTTTTTTGCTTGTAATGTTAAAAATATTCTATCTTCTAAGTCACTTATCACTGAGACAACTGAGTGAAAGGTGGGGAATTGTTACTTTTTTTTATTTGTAGTTGCTGAGGAGGAATCCAGAAAGACGTCTGGGCTCTGGAGAAAAGGACGCCGAAGATGTGAAAAAACAACCGTTCTTCAGGGTGAGGGTTCAGTTTTTTAATCTTGATGTCACAGAGTGCTGTTGGCGAGAAACTAAACGTACTTGTCGTTTAGGGAATCGACTGGGAGGATCTCCTTCAGAGGAAGGTCCCGCCCCCGTTCGTCCCGACCATCGGAGGAAAAGAGGACGTCAGCAACTTCGACGTGGAGTTCACAGCCGAGGCTCCCGCCCTCACGCCGCCCCGCGAGCGCCGCACCCTCTCCCGCCAGGAACAGGACCACTTCAAGGATTTTGACTACGTCTCCGACCTCTGCTAGGGTCAGGGGTCACAGGGGATCGTTGAGCTGCTCCGCGGCCAGCCGCAGACTCTGAGAGGAGACCGAGAGGCGAAGGATGACTCTCTGTCCCGCACACACACACACACACACACACACACACACACACACACACACAGAGAGAGAAAGAGAGAGAGAGGAACTTGGCGGTGACGAGAGGCTAATCCCCTCTTCCTCTCCGTCTGTCTCTTGGCGATGGGACGAAGAACCGGCTGGGCCGAGCGCGTGTGAACGGGGCATCGGCGGAGGCGGATCGCGTGTCGCGCACACTCGCAGTGTCACGGATCTGCTGACCTCCAGAGGTCTGCAGCAGATCCGTGACACTGCGTGGCTTTTAGAGGAAGGAGGAAGTGGTGACGAAGATAATCCAGATTATGTAACAGATGGAAGATGAGATGACGGATCTGTCCGCCACGATGAGGCACAGTGAAGGAACCGGTGATCGTACTGAACCGCTCCGTGAATCCCAGTCAAAAGAGTCAAAAGTGATTATTCTGACAGGAAGCGGTTTGTCTCCTTTTCCTGTCCCGCCCCTGCTCCCGTCTCTTGTCCCTTGACCACTGCTGTTTGTTGCTGCTAAGTGTGTGTTTAGTTGTGTTCGGTGTCCCCGCCTCAAATCATGAATGTACCCACATCAGCTACAATCATGCACCACCTGTACAATAACACATGGGGGAGCCAGAGGAAGGAGGGACTTCAGAGCTGCTGCCTGTTGATGGTGTCACAAAAAAAAAAAGAAAAGAAAAGCACAGCAGGTGGGGGTTGTACCCGAGAGGGAGGGGAGCCGATCTGTTTGTGTGTCCGTGCTCAGTCTTACGTAGGACGCCTCTTAGTCGTCTCCTCATTCCACTGTATTTTCGGTACAACACAGATTTTTAACTACAATCATTTCTCAATGACAAAAAAAAAGCTTTTACAGATTTCTGTTCTTTTTGTGATTTCTGTTTTTTGTTTTTTTCCCATCTTGTGTTTCCTCCTCTTGTCATTTGCTGGTGTAATATGTTCAAAATGTGACTCAGTAAAGATGTGAACCCAACGCAGAAGCCTCGATAAGTTTGTTTCCCTTTCAGTTGATCGGTACTTATTGAGGAAACGTGGAAGTCTTCATTCAATCCTTTTTGAGCTCACGACACTCTAAATCCTCAATATACCTCGACAGCTAAGTGATGGTTTCCAATGAGATGTTTTATTTCATGGTTCCCAGAGGATAAAGTGTGCTGACCGTGGTGATCCTCTCTCTTCTCCTCTGGCGCCACCGTGAGGTCGACATTTGTGTTTTTTAGGGAAATGTCTCAACAACTGGCATCAAATTTGGTGTGGACATTCATGTCCCTGTAGCCTTTAATGTTTCATCCAGCGCCATCAGGTCAACACTTATATTTGCCTTGTCTCGCGCTAATTAGCAAATGTTAGCGCGCTAACCCACTGAGCTAAGATAGTGAACTTAGGCTGCGTTCTGAATCACATACTTTTTCTTTTTACTTTTACTACGTACTGCGGCTGCCCTTACAAAGTGCGTACTGCTGCATACAGTTGGGACATACTGCTCCTGACCCTCATGCTCACATATCTGTTATCTGTAACTGGTCACCTTGGCTCATCTTCCACCGTGCAGAGGATTGTGGGTCAGAATCGCCATAATATCATGCTGGCCATGGACATATAAACTGGATACAGTGTTGGAGGCGGGGCCCCGTTCATCTTTATGAAAGTTTACCTGGATCTTCCTGCGACCTTTCACATCCATGGGCCCAAAGATCAAACGCAATAGCGTTTCCTCTAAACCCCCCCCCCCCCCCCTCCCCAAAGCCTCGGCCTCAACGTTAACGACCTAATGATATAAAGTGTAACTTCACCCACAGGTCTGAGCCTAAGCAGAATTTGTATTTAAATGTCTGTAACCAGTGTAACATCATTATGATAGCATGGTGTAATTAGCGAGCTAACGTCGACCCGCAAGTTGTAATTTCACGGTTTGTCCACCGTGTAAAATTAGCTCCGAAGCCCCGGTGCTCTTCCTGTGGGGGCTTCATGGCGGCATGAATACTGCAAAAATGCACTCGGATGCAGGAGGACATCCTGGTATTTTTTGGTCTGCTGCGTCTAACATACTATGTATTGGGGCATGCTAAATCTTTTTTTTTGGCCTCCTAAATAGCATGTTAGCCTGTGTATTGGAACACAACCATGGTAAACGTTGTACCTGCTGAACATCAGCATGGTAACCTTGTCGACGATGCACAAAGTGCTGATTTACTTTCCTCTCTGATCTCGTACGCTGACGGAGAGCAGCGTCTTATCACAGTTTGTCACTTTAAGTCCTTTTGATGTTCAGAGAGGACGACACTCTGTGAGGTTTGTGGACTATTGTTGACATGTTTACAGCAGACGGATATTTAGACTTTAACGCCTGAAGATGCTCCTCCATTACGTTTCGATTACCGAAACGTAATGCTGACAGATGTCATTCTAAAAAACAAAAGTCTCCAAAGTTACAGCCGTCTGTTCTGTGCCAACGCTGAGGGTCACGCTGACCCCGGGACAGTGAACTCCGGTTTAAGCCGCATCGGTTTATCCGAACTCACTGACACTCAGATGGATTTGGCCGTTCAGGGAAAAAAAAAGGGGGTAAAATGTGACATGGACGCTAATAATAGCGAGCCAGTTTTGCAGCAATTTTTTAGCCACAACATTTTCCATCTCTGAGTGGGTTGTTGAGAATGCCGGGGTCCAGCCGCTCTGGTTAATTGTGTCCTAAAAGAGTCGGAATTAAAAACATTCCTAGAATTATTAGCGGGAATGAAACTGGACGTGGAAAAAAAGTAGACGCATTGTGTCAACTTTTTTCAAAAAGCAATTAAGGAAAGCTGAAGAGTGGTCTGGTTTTTAAAAGAAAAAAAAAAAAAAGTTTGGCATTAGATTACTGGAAATGGCTCAAAAAAAAAAACTGTACTGTAATTTGGTTGTTCTGTTGGCAAAAGGTCAAAATTACTCCACTTAACCGATAACAAAAACTTGCACTGCATAAACAGTATTTCACAGAATCAGCCAAGAGCACTCATCAATTTTGGACAGTCGATGTATGGAAATCCTAACAAATTATGAATGCTGAATCTTAAACGAATATTGATTGTCAATTTAAGTCGTGTTTGTGTAAACATTACATCAAATGTTTGCAAGAAGTGAACCGCAAAGGGTTTGTTCTTTTTTCATCGATTAAGTATTTCACTTCTATAGAGTTGAGGGACTTGGGTGGTGTAGTGTCTAGCACGGTCACCTCACAGCAAGAGGGCCCGGGTTCCATCCCCGATCCGGGGCGGTCCTTCTGTGTGGAGTTTGCACATTTGCCCCGTTCCTCGATGGCTTCCTCCCACAGTCCAAAGACATGCAGCCCTAAATTGCCCGTAGGTGTGAGCGTGAATGGTCGTCTGTCTCTGTGTGAGCCCTGAGATAAACTGGCAACCTGTCCAGGGTGAACCCTGCCTTCACCCAATGTCAATGGGATTGGCTCCAGCGCCCCGCGACTCTAAATAGGATAAGAGGTTTGGATCATGGAATGACGAGTTGGGGGATCAACAAGAGAATTGCTGCAGCAGAAGCCAAGATATCCAGGCTTTTAGTCCCCAGTGAGAACTCCAACAACACAGACCAACTGCAAACTGTGATCTTTTTTTACTTGCAAAACACCACGTGTCATTCCAATGAAAGGGGATTAAAATGATGGCTTGCTTACCTCATCATTGACTACCGGTCACCCCTCTATTGCCTCTCAACGGCTCTCAACATGTCGACGTTGGGCCGCCGGCTCATAGCCAACGTAGCTAACGGCGATAGCGGCGCAAACTACTGAAAAAAAAACATGCCTACAGAGCGAACAGTTTTTACCTGGGGGGGTTGGGGGAGGATGTTCTGAGCTGTAACCGCCGTATGAGAGCGGCGGCCATGAGCTAGCTAGTGGGGCGCGCCCACATGCGCTAGCATGTCCTGAAAACATGGCGGGACTGAGGGAGGGCGACTTCATTCAGACTCTACTCCACCATGTCTTCACAAAGCAAATAGCTGTTAGCTGCTGTATTAACGCTCTGAATCCCGTACATTTTATACAACGAGTCTTTGACAGCAGGTTCTGCCGTGCCGGTTCTTAGTGGACTCATTCATTCACCACAGAGAGGTCAAAAGGGACCGAGCAACCTCAACACTGGATGTGAACCAAGTCATTAATGTCTCGGAGGGTCGAAGAAGACATAATATGTGTGAGTTTACTCCCCTCCCAGACATTTCACCTGCCAGTCAGCCCCTTTGCTTCCCCCCTCCTCCTCCTCCTCCTCTCCTCTCCTCCATCCCTCCTCTCCCCTCCTTCTCTCCCTTCCTGTTGCCTTCTACGTTCTGAGACGTTTCCAAAGGCCTTTTATTCCTCTCCATCTCGCCATCTCTGTCACACCATCGCGCAGTCCCTCCCATTGCCCCTTTTAATTGTGTCTTTATGACCAGGCCTCCTCCCCCCTCCTCCCCCTCCTCCTCGCCCTCCTCTTTCCCCCCCTTCAGGGTCCCGCTCAGTGCGTAAAATTAATTTCCGACCGAGAAATACTTCTCACAAGTCGCACCTCAGCTGGAGAAAGACGCGGAGCGAGTTGGGGAGTCGTGTTGCGTCGTGGAGGGAGTGTGTGACTGCGTGGTTGTGTGTTTGAGGAAACAGGAGGGAGTGTGTGTGGGGGTGTGGGGGGTGGGGGGTGTGGGGGGGGGGGGGTGCGTGGGGGCGTGTGCTGCGTTATGAGTGCCCCCCTGGTGGAGTCCGGACCAACAGCTGGACCGCAGTCCGCCTGTCCCTCCGCGCAGCGCCGCAGGTGAGTTCAGCGTCTCCTCGTGTTTAGTCCTGCGCATGTTTGTTGATGTGCGGGAGGAAGGTTTTGTCATCAGATGAGCTTTAGACATAATGTATATTTATATAAACTAACACAAGCTGGCTTTTAAATAAATCTGTTCCCTCGTGCACCTTACTTGAGTGGATTGTTGGATTAGTCGATAAGTCGGTTTGATCGACCCTTTTTAAAACTTCAGGTCAGTTGTGTTATTCAGTTCCACATTTCTTGATTTTTCCTGTTTGTTTTTTATGTATATTTATTATTGAGGAATCTACTCGTGAATTAATAGATATATTATTATTATTATTATTATATTGCTTTTCAATTTATTGCTTGTTGAAATTGTGCTTATATATTTATTTTTGTGATATTCATACTCATACTCACATATTCATGTACTTTTTGGGAAATGTGATGTAAAAAAAGTGCATGCACATTCCTTGCTAAGCTATGGAAGCAAATATCTGCCAGAAAAAAATGAGCTATCAAAATTATGATAGCAAAATAATTTTTCAATATAGTTTTCATATTTTTTATTTACTATCTCTTTATTTTTATTTTTTATTTTAAATTTTGACCATATATTATTGACTTACTTTCAGAATTCAAGTCTCATAATTTGCAGAGTCAGTCGGTTACTGGCAAGTATGTTTGCACAAACCAGGAATTTGACTTGGTGATCGGTGCAATAAAATAAAAACAGTGGAATAGTATAAATGCATAATTTGAAATCAAAAATATGAACATTTAGAATAGAATTTGACTTAGTAATTCAAAGTATTTATTTTATAATATAATAATGTTGACCTTTTAATCCAATAATTCTGATCTGCTATGTCATAATGATGACTTTATTATAATTAATTATTATTTGCTTTCATAGAAACCAGGCTGGTTGGCTAACATGATGAATCAGGTTGTGACTAACAATAATTTGAATTATCGATTGATTAGCCATTTATTTTTCTCAATCAATTAACTAATCGGTCTGTCTATAAAAATATCAGAAAATAGTGAAAATGCTCATTATTATTTCCCACAGCTCAAGGTGATGTCTTTAAATTGCGTGTCTAATGTATGACAAAGAGAGCATCAGTAGGGCGCTGAAGACTATAATATAATACGTAATATGTTATGTTTTGCATGCCTTATTGCCCGTTTCTGTTCACCAAGATGTTGCAAGAGGGGTCATCACATTAAGTCAGTGTGGCAGTGAAATGTCCATGATGCCTTCACTGTCGGGGGTTAGATGGACTGTTCTCTGTCTCCTGCTGCTCTGGAAGAGAACGGCAGGTAAGAGCATCAGTCCCATTCATCTGTGTTGTGAAGACATTAAACGCATATCAACTGGGATATTTCCTTTTGCTCAAGCAGCCACAAGTCTAAGGTCTTTATTGTGTCAGAGTGAAAATGATAAAAAAAAAGTTATTCTGGGAAATATTCCAGTCCCCTCCGGCAAGGTTTTTTTATATCTGACTGTCTGACTGATGCATTGAAGTAGGGAAGAGTCACAAGAACCGGCTCAGCGGTCATGCCGGTGTTTGTGCGTGTCGAAGAAGCAGATCATTGATCTCACTCAGTCGTCATTTGTTTTTGGGACATAGAGGATTAGTGATGTTCACACACCACCTGCAGTTTTATTTTCATCTCACTTCATAGTCCAAGCGTCTAGCTGTTCCTCCTCAGCCCACGGTGGGGGGGCGCGGTGCTCCGTGGCACCAGCGGGGGCGCTACACCCTGTCCAGGGTCTGCTGGAGAGATTCGAGGCTGGGCCGGGCTGTGTTGCCCGGGAACGCGGAGACAAAGAAACCCACGTCGTTGCAGTGGGGAGAGGCTCGAACGGCCCCGAGAGCAAGGTGATGACAGAACTCCAGCTGGGTTTCAGAGGATGGAGGCAGTGGTCAAGAGTACATCTACTCAAGTACCGTGCTTCAGTACACATTTAAGGTGTACTCAGAGGAAAATATTGTTCTTTTTACTCCACTATATTTATCAGACAGCTTTAGTTACTATTTGCTTTTCAGATTAAGATTTTTTATTATAAAAAATATGATTATGTGCAATAAATGATACAACAGTATATAAACTTGTTAAAATGTGCTCTAACTATAAATAAAAAAAATAAAAATAAAATACAAATATATATATATTTATATATTATATATAAAAATATACACATATATATTATATATGTATATGTGTGTATATATATATATATATGTATGTATGTGTGTCTGTGTATATACACATATATAGGTGTATGTGTGTGTATACATATGTGTATATATATGTATTTGTGGGTATATATTTAGATATAACAATAGCTAATAAAAGATAAATAGAACAGTCAATTTAGAATTATTTTTTTAACTAATTAATTGTGAAGGAAAGTAATAAAAAAACATTTGCTATTTTACCAACTGATTGGAGGTTCAAGGAAAAATATGAATCACCATCTTAATTAATTAAGCAAACAATATTATTAATTTGTGTATTCAGTTATTATATATTTGGCTGTACACCATGTCACAGCCCTTTCCCCCGTCCTCAGGTGACGGTGTTGCTGAAGCCGTTGTCTCTGCACCCCTCACCGCTCAGAGCCCTCCACCTGCTGCTCAGCTCCAAGCTCCCGCTCACCTGGTGGCTGGAGGCGGACCGACTGCCCCCCAACCTGCCGGTGCTGGTGCAGGTCAGTCAGAGCGGGTCATGTCACATCTGTGTCATGTGACCCCTTCAGTGTCACTCACTTCCGATGCCCCTTTGATTGAGCATATAAATGATATGCCGTATAATAGGTCTTAATAGTCTTCACCCCCTTTTGAAATCTTCTTCTCATTCCTCGTCCGCCAGGTGTCCTCAAACTCCAGCGTGCAGTCGTCCCGCGCCCTGCGCGTGAAGGTCCAGATGGTGCCTTCGCTGCCTTTCCGTCCCCGTGCGCTGCACCGCTGGGCTCTGAAGCACCACGGCAGCCTGTCCTCTCTGACACACGCAACGCACGGCAATCGAGTCTACGTCCCATTGGGAGAGGGTGAGCCGCCGAGAGGCCCAAAGAGAAATCATAGTGATGATAAATAATATTCAACAAGGTTCCAATTCTATTCACAAAGCTGAGGAGACGACGTGCATCGTTTGAAGGGTCAGTGTTTACAGCTCCACCCAACTCCAAAGTTTACTGCATATTTATAGAGCGATAACGGCAAGTGTACAAAAGCTTGAAGTCATTTTACATTTTGGTACTTATATTTGCTTTGTTGTGGAAATATGATGAGAAGATCAACAGCCCTCTTACACCTGTATGGTAAATATGTAGCTACAGCCAGCATCCGGTTAGCTTAGTTTTGCATAATTACTGGAAAGAAGTACAAAAAATAGTTAGATGAATAAAATAATATTGTCAGCAGTCGCCTGTCAGCTATACAGCCTTATATCTAACAGACAGAGAGGTATAATTATTCTCATCCAACGCTCAAAAGAAAGCCAGCAAACACATGTCCCAAACTACTGCTTTCACCTAAACATCTGTGCACTGGTTTGGTACCCTGTAGGTCTCACCAGAGCCTCAGGTCGGACACATTGTGAAGAAAGACCTTGAGGAACCTGCCTCCCTCTTGCTTTGCCTCCATATTACAGATCCCACCCAGCCTGCTGTGTGCCAGCTGCAGTCCATGTTCCTCTCTCACAACTACCTGACCTCTGAGCTGCAGCCGCAGGACGTGCAGGGCTGCGCCGGTGCTCCGACAGGTGGGACCGGCCCCGAAGTCCACGTGATCAAGCTCCATTCAGCCGGCTCAGGGCTCTGCGGGTGAGAAGCCTCGAAAGGACGGGAAGGCCTGACGAGTGCATATAACGGCTGTTGTTGCGCAAGCCGTGCTGAATTCAATCTTGTCTCTCTCTCTCTCTCTCTCTCCCTCTCTCTCTCGCTCTCTCTCTCTCTCTCTCTCTCTCTCTCTCTCTCTCTCTCTCTCTCTCCTCTAGCTCCCTCCAAGTGGAGGTGATCGTCTCTCTTGTGCCCCTGGTGGCCAACTCAAAGAGCCAGACGGTTGTGCTGATTCTCAGCAGCTCTGTGCCGGTGAACTGGGCCGTCATTGCTCATGGTGTCCGGGGTCATATCTCTGTTCATGTAAGGGCACCATCTCCTTTTTGTGTTTGAATATGTCATCCGATTTATTCATCTAACAACTGTCGGAGAGTTCGTTTTCTCCTGTTCAGCCTCCATGGATGAGCAGTTAAAGATGATGGAAAAGGATGGCGTTATTCTATATTTTTCTTATTGTCAACAGCTTATTAAAAAAAACACAATGAATTGATCCTGCTGACATTTAATGCCTATGTATATAGCCTGACGTATCCTCTTCCTCTGTGCCATAGAGCTCTATTATTGCCTGAAGATTATTAAAACACATAAGCGAGCCACATTGTTGCACTGGGTGTCGTGTTTGACAAATACACTACGTACTTCTGTTTCAGAAACGTGTGCAAAAGAAACTACAGTATCTGGCTGTTTTACGTAATTACGTAAAACTAGGAAAATAGGAAAACTTCCAACTGCTCCAAAGCTCTTTTTACATATTCTCATGTGTTTCATGTAAGGTCACTGATCAATAAGGTGGTTATTAGGATTAAACTTAAGTATGATTTTGGGCATGTTGGGCTACACACGTCATGCTCAGCTGTGGTGTTGGCAGACGGCAACGTCCAGTTCTTAAGAGTGAAGCCAATGCGGAAGTGTCTTAAACTTACATTATTTCTAATGGCCATTAGGGGGCGACTCCTCTGGTTGCAAAAAGAAGTCAGATTGTATAGAAGTCTATAGAAAATGACTCTACTTCTCTCTTGATTTATTCCCTCAGTAAACATTGTAAACATGAGTTTATGGTCTCAATCTCTAGTTTCAAGTCTTCTTCAATACAGCATGATGTTCATTTAGTAAATGATGGTTAATTTAGAGTCAAACAGACCATAAGGTTGGGGCTACCTTGTGAGTGACAGGTTGCTGCCCCACCAGAGCCGTAAACAGCGTCTCTAAGTCACTCCTTCGCCGTCCAAATATGGACATTTCCGTTCACTGGTTGCAAAAAAAGCCAAGATGGCGATGTCCAAATCGTCAAACTCGAGGCTCCATAACGGCAGTCCTCAAACTAAACTCGCCTTCACAACATCTCTACATCAGATAAAAGGACGGGAAACTGGGATTCTCACATGTTGCATATCACGTTTTAACTTGATTTTACTTTGATTACGTCTCTGTATCTGTCTTCTCCCTCTCTCGTAGTCCTCCAACAGCTTGTCCCCCCCCTACCCACCTGAGCCTGACCTGACCCTGTCCAGTACACTTAACTCTGACTTGTCCACCATCCCTGACCTTCTCACGTGGGCCCGAGGGAGCGGTTACACCGAGCTGACCTCATACACCGAGGCCGAGCTGGCCAATCGCTTTGTGATCCAGCTGGCTGCTGGGGCAGGGACAGGTCAGGACCCCCGTGTGTCTCTTGTTTCCATTGCTGTGTGAGTGACCTCGCTTTATTTTGACATTCGCCCAAGTGTCCTCTACGTACAGGAGGAATTATTTGCTTTACGATGGAGGATGAGAAACGAGAAGCAGAATATTTCCACCGTATATGCCGAATGAAAGGTGCATTGGAAGTGTGAGTGTTTACCGTCTCCGCGTGGCTGTCTCTGTGTCTCCTCCCTGTCTGTGCCACAGACGCGGTCACCGTGATGAACCCTGTGGTCGTGAGGCCGCCCTGGGCCGAGGAGCGCCGGCTGAGGCAGTGGCTGAACGCTGGAGGCACAGCACGAGGAGGCCGGGAGAGTTTCACGGTGCAGTGTGAGGACGGACGCCTAAGCGTGACCGTAGACCAACGCATCCTGCAGGTCTTCATACCTCAGTATTAGACATAAACAATTCATAGAGAGAAGCCGCCTACTGATGTATCCATCCTCAATGAAATGTACCAACCTTTGCTTTTGCTAGGAATATCTTGTACATGAATCATATTTAAAGCTGCTCTAATCATGATGTTTTTTTTTTTTAAGAACAATTGATCAAATGCCTGCATGTAATATGAAAATGATAAAAACCCACAGGGAACTATCACACAACTCTGCTTTATGCAGTGTTTTAGTGTCGTTTAACAGTTAAAAAAAAAAACTCTGATAAACCTACCGTATGCTAGTTGCCGAGCACCAAACATCAGCAGCTTTCAGCAGCTGCATCCAGATTTTTCCCATCAGGGGTTTAGTGGAGATCGGAAACAGACAGAGAGATCTTCAGACATCATCAGGTCAAAATGTTACTTTGTCCAATACTTTGGTTTATGACTAAATAACTACAAAATTAATGACATTCCCCTTCGCCCCCGCTGTATTTTGTGTTAGTGCTACGGAGCAAATGTTAGCATGCTAACACAATAAACTAAGATGGTGAACATCATACCTGCTAAACATGTTACCATCGTTATTGTGAGCATGTTGCCAACTATTAGCACTATTGTGTCAGAGTACAGGCTCACGGACACAGTACACTCTTGGTTTTTTTAAACTAGCACAAGCAGTTATTATTAAACAAACTATGTGCACATATTTCCACTTATACGGAACAATGATACCTATGAAAGTTACGTCGTCTCACATCAGTTCTCCCCTCCAGAGCTTGTCTGTCCCAGTAACTGCCGTGACTCTGCGAGACTCAACATGCATGGCTCAGTCCAATGGGAGTCACTTCCTGTTGATGTTTCCAGTCATTTCCTGTGGGACTGAGGGCCTTCTCCTGGGACAGCCGAGAGGGGTGCAGTACAAAAACACTGTGAGATAAGAAATGTGTCGTCTATTAAACCCTGTTCAAATTCAATGTTTATTTTACTCCATAAAATAATCCACATCATTTTTTTACTCAACTTTTAAAGAATTCTGGGAGATTCATTCTTGTTCAATTAATTTACATAAACCAACAGAGGCAGGGAAAATCAGAGATGTGATTTGAGAAGGAGAAAAGAAGGAGTGAAGCTTTGAGAGCACAAAGGGAAAAACACCTGAATTCAAAATTAATTCAAAGTTAACCAGACAGTGGCAAAAACAAAAGCACGAGGCACATAATAGACACTTGAAATTGTGGAAAAGTGGAAATTGTCCCCAGTGACCCAGGTCATCATGGCCACAACAGCGTGGAGTTAAAACCTAAAAAGGGGATGCTGCACAGAGGCAAATTAAGTAAGAGAAAGATAAGAGGGAGGATGCAGAGTGATTTCAGGAAAGTAAAGAGGCAAGCAATGAAGGCAACCTTTTCCAGGTCAGCAGAGGATAGAAAAGATATCAAATTTTCGATATGTTTTTTTAAGTGGAGAAAGCAGGACTGTACAACTTTCTTGACTTGAGCATCAAAACTGAGGTCACAGTTGATAGGACCCGCAGATATCTAGACACAATACGGATGAGCTGTGAGGGTTTGGGAGTACAGAATAATATGATCTATGTTTTATTGTTGTTTAGTTGCAGGAAATCGTTGGACATCGAGCACTGAATCTTGTCAAGGCAGTCAATGAGAGTGACAAGACCGCCACTGTCTTTAGGTGTACTGATACATACAGCCGTGTGTCATCTGCATAGAAACGAAGAGTCATATTACTTGTGCACAAATAGGAAACAGCAGACCTAAAACTTTGCATATCTCTCTCTCCCCAAATGTTTTTTTTTTTTTATTTGAGCATGTTGACAATTTCTTACACATGACACATATATACATTAACATATAATTAGATCACAATATTCTCTTTTATGTTTTCTTGAACATATGTGTATAAAATTAAAGTGGTAACAAATTTAAATACAAATAAGAATACCGAGCCTACCCTACCGTAGGGTTTTGTGTCTTTGAGAATCAATACAACATCACAAAAACATAATCTCGCAGTACTCAAGTGTATTGATATTTTCTTACACCTTAAGGGCTCACAAAGTTGCAATGAATTAACCCATTCAGTACACCATTCTGTCTCCCTCCTCTCTGGCCAGGTGATATTATGGAGAGACGAGCCTCAGGCCATCCTGGCACTCAATGACACAGAAATTAAGTCCAAAAGTCCACTCGGCATACATGTGAGATATCTGTAAACCTATGAACCTTTTGAATACTCCATTATTTAATTAAATACTTTTAACCTGCAGTCTCCTGTTTCTCCTCTCAGTTCAGCTGTTTGGCTGCGGTCCCCACGCTCCCCGGGTCTGCTGATGTCGATGACGTCGACGTAAACACACCTCCGGCAGGGCTGGTCCCCTGGGCACCCGAGGGTCCGGGGCCTGATCCAGGACTGAGACACCTTCCGACAACCAGACACACATCTGCGCCCGCTCTTATTCTGAAGCTCTTTGTCGCTGAGAGCTACGAGCAGAGGCGGATCGGCCCCTGTGTCATAACTGCAGACCACCGTGTCTATGTTGAGGTCTGTGTGTGTGTGTGTGTGTGTGGGTGTGTGTGTCCTGTTCATATTTAACTACAATTTGTCTTCTTTCTCACTGTTTTGTTATCTGTCCTACTGCAGATTTCAGCCAAATGGCCCTTCCTAGACGTGGTGGAGGTGAAGTCCTGCGTGGTCTCTCCTCTGTCGGACCCGAAAAAGTCTCGTTTCTGGACCGTCATAAGAGACGGCTGCTCCTCCGACCCCTCACTGACCCTCAGTGCAAAGACACAAGATGAAGAGGAAGAAGAGGTCGACGGTGGTGATGGTGATGAAGTGGAAGAGGAAAAGGAGGAGATGGATGGACTGGACAGAACAGAGAGAGAAGCACCAGAGAGGATGGAAAAGAGTAGCGCAAACATGGGAGCAGAGGAGGAGATACGGCCCCTGAGATTTAGTTTCATCCTTCGGCCAGTTTATAATGACTCTATGCAGTTCCTCCACTGCAGCCTCCGTCTGTGTGTCGGTGACCCGAAAAAAAGGGAACCCACAGAGGAAATAGTAAAGAATGACTGTCAGGACAGGCTCCGTATCCCTCCACTTGTTTCTCGATCTTCCAGACACCAGGTACGCAAACAGTTAGCACACTAGGCTACATTTCATGTCACAAAACAGGTGCAGAATAAAGCCTCCTGTCAAATGCATCAAGGGACAAGTTTAAAAATGTCTTTCTTGTTAAGAGTCAGATGAGCAGATTGATGCCACTCTCACGTGTGGATGCTAGATATAAGGCTGCAGCCAGTTAGCTTAGCATAAAGACTGGAAACTGCTAGCCTGGTTCTGTATAAAAGGTAACAAAATCTGACTACCAGCAGCTCTAAAGCTCATGTCTTAACATGTATCTGTTTTGTTGCTGAAATGTAAAATGTACACAGAACGGTGACATCCTGGAGCCTTAGCTGGTTGCCTGGCAACCTCATGGTAAAGACAAGACAATAGGCTTTTTCGGACCGCAGGAGCTTTCTCATAGGTCTAAGATCCCCTCTTTCTATTGTGTCTGTACCGCAAGAACTAGCAACAAAGGTAGTTCTTAGAATGTCGTTTTGAGGGACTTTTTTAGATTGTATTTCAGAATAGGTACATTCTGAAACATAAGTGTTATTTAGTTGCAAGGTTTGATAAAAGTTTTTTTTAATACTCTGGACTAGTTTCTCCTTGCAGCAAAAGGTCCTCTAAGTTCTCCATTTCCTCTGCACATCCACCGTGTATGATGTTGTGATGTCACTTTGGCCGCGCGGACACTTGCGACCCTCATGGACGCATAAATCACACTTCATGCCACTTTAGCTTTGCTATTGGCTGTGCGATTGCAAAAAATCAAAAAATAAAACCTTGACGTTATGTCATACTCCCCTAGTAGGCAGTTCCTCTCAGGGAGACCCCGGAACTGTTCAGAACAAAAACACTTTATTGGTTACTTTTGGGCCGAGCCATGCTAGCCCTTTCCTGTCTATGTGCTAAGCTAAGCTAACCGGCTGCTAGCAGTACCGTCCTATTTACCATACAGACATGTTTGTGGTATCCCAGCAAGAAGGTGAATAAGCATATTTGCCAAAAATATTGCCTTGCTTTAATGTGACTTGAAAATGTTCACTATTCAATTGGGGACAGACAGAGATAATTATCTATCATGTCCACTTCGTGTTGCTTCACAATTTGTGCTTTGTAACACTAATGACAGCATAACTAACATACAGGCCTTCTCCTGTCTCCCATCTCAGTGTGAGATCAGAAACCTCTACAGGCCCATGGTGGTCACCCAGCCCATTAGTTCACTGGCACCCAAACTAGCACCCAAACTAGCACCCAAACTAGCACCCAAACTGGCGCCCAAACTAGCACCCAAACTGGCGCCCACTGCCGGCCAAAGAACCAGGAGGCTGAGTGTCTCCCCACTGGCCAGTCCAGCCTCGGAGCACAGCCGTGAGTATCACATATTTGGTAATTTTTTCAATGTTACCGTGAGACTATTTAACCTGCTCTACTTTGCACTGAACTCTGTGTCTCTGCAGTGCCGACAGGACCAGTGATGGGGATTGTCTTCACTGCCTTTGTGATGGGCGTCTGCCTGATGGGGGGGCTGTGGTGCATCTATTATTATACAGGTAACCAAATCCGCTTCCTTCTGTCACTGAAAAGTGACTTGAATGTCCGGAACCTTTGACATATGAACCAGACAAATTAAAAGTAATCATAATCATCATCATCATCATCATCATCATCATCATCATCATCATCATCATCATATCCATTTTGCAACTGTTGATCAATGATTAATGTAACATAAAAGTAATTCAACACACAGCCAGTTAATTTTAGTGGGATAATTTGAGTTTGGGATCATTTGCGAATTTTTGACGAACTGTTTATATTCAAATTTTGTCTTGGTCGCACAATGTAAAAACATCATAACAACCACAAGTTAGTATCCAAGACGTAACTAACACAATAAAATTAATGAGGATCATTCAGGTTTTTACATGAAACATTATTAACTATGGTGTTTTCCATCTGAGGTTGTGTGGAGACAGTTTAAGGAACAAAAAAAAAAAGTTATTTTATCTTTCAAAGGGGCACGTCCACCATCACTTGGAGGAGAAAGTAATTTAACAGACCGAACTCGTGAAGGCCTCAACCTCCGGAATCCACCGTCACCGTCTGAACAGTCGTCCAGCTCGGTGTAGGAGGTAAGATCTGATGAGTACGCCGATCAGTACATTAGCCATACTAGCCTAACACACCTGAATCTTTGACTAAACTGTTGGTGGTCGAGTTGCATTATGGGCAATGCAGGCACCAGGTTTTGACAAGGAAGCAGAATGCATGGAATAAGACAAAAGATGTCTCCGGTTCTGCTGAATCGATTTTGATACTTAAGGAGGGGGGGTTATATGATTCTGATTTAAATTCTGTTATATGCCTTTTGCTGCCAGCTCTTTCAGCAAAAACTAAGTCAATTTAGTTCAATGAAATTCTTTAAAGAAATCCTTTAATAACACGGGGTGGGTGGACAGCTATTTTGGGCTGCAGATTTCTGGTAATAATCTTATTACTTACTTGACACAAAGTTCCATCCAAATGATTCGAATGAAATGCCGGCAACACGTTGCTTCGCATTACATAGACAAATGCACGTAAGCTACCTCTCTGTTCAAATTCTTACAGGCTTGCAGAGTGAACCCAATGTCAAAGCGGTGTATTTAAAATAAACTGTTGTGGTTAGAAGCGCTGGCAGTTCCAGAAAATTTATCAGCAACACCTGCAGATGTGCCAGATAGGTCTGAACGTTTTTTTTTGGTTTCTTTTATCTCTCTCTTAGGATTTCCTGCAAATCTGACAAAGGAGAACTGGGACAGAGGTTCTAAGTGTGTGTGTGTGTGTGTGTGTGTGTGTGTGTGTGTGTGTGTGTATGTGTGTGTGTGTGTGTGTGTGTGTGTGTGTGTGTGTGTGTGTGTGTGTGTTTGTGTGTGCGTGAGAGCTAGCACAGCTGCGAGTGCCGTGTTTTTGCACTTTCTCCTGCATCGTTCATCGCTCTGCAGCAGAAATGCGTGAGGACCGGAACCAAGTAAATACTCATCGCAACGTTTGTTTGTTGCCGCCAGCCATTCTGCATGGAGTCATTTCAAAAGTGGCAGCGACTCGTCACATGGAGGGACGTGTTCGTCTGGATTCGACAGGCTCTAAACTTGGTTGGGGGTGACACAAACAGAAACCACATCACCACATCGTCACCTTTTAAGAGGCGGGCAGCACGAGGTCATAGACGAAGTGAGAGGTTACTGCCTGTCTGAAGA
Source organism: Ophiodon elongatus (assembly GCA_016806645.1). Lineage (NCBI taxonomy): Eukaryota > Metazoa > Chordata > Actinopteri > Perciformes > Hexagrammidae > Ophiodon > Ophiodon elongatus. Next base: position 106,365 of record JACSYO010000349.1, read on the forward strand.
GTCAGTGTTTTATGGAGTCATTTCCACTGTTTGTGCTGTAACTGAATCAGCTGGAAAACGGCATTTATTTGTATGTGGATTCTGTTTATGTTTATGTGGCAAATAAGATGTAATAAACGATCCGAGATCCGAGTCGACCATGTCGTTTCACTCTCAAGTCGCATGCAAGTCAAAGGAAGGTAATGTGCACTGCATAATATAATAATAGTGAGGCTGACATACATGTGGGAACAAACAGTTGCCTAAAACATGTTGTCATGTTGCTGTCCACCTGATGAAGTTTAACACACACTCTCCTATTAGCTCTACTTTGGTCTCCACTTACTTCTGAGAAAAACACTCTTCAGCTGCTACATGCTCCGCTGTGTTCACCAGCTAGTGACAAAGTCTCTGTCGGCCGTGTGGTGCTGAGCAGGTTGTGCACAGTAAGAGCTTTTTTGAAGGGAAAACAAAACCTTTATGAGAGCAGCGAGAGTGGCCCAAAACATTAACGCTGCATCCAGAAAACCACAACAATTAGTTGGTAAAAACGCTCAGCAGAGCAGAGGGGGACTGAGTTGGTCGGTCACTCTCTGTGGGTTCGTCGGTTGTTGTTGTTAACATGAAAATACTTTGAATCACAGTGTTTTAATGTAACATGTACCGGACGCGCTGTAGAAAGTTTACAGAGTTTTCACATGTATGGAGTGTGTTTTTTTTTTTTACTTTAAATTTTTAGAGACTTATTTCAAAATTGGACCTCCTGTCCTCCGTGCATTAGTGGAAGCACATCCTGTTAATGTTTCATCATCAATCATCTCTGCCGGGAGCCCAGCTGCAGTGTATTAGGGATGCTACATCCAATAATGGAGAAAATCACACACATACACACACATGGCCACATGGACACACAAACTACAATCACATCCACACAACTTTCTGAGGAAAATAGGTCCCTGAAAAATGCACGACGTGATTGGATAATTGTCCTCTTGACACTGTTCCCTGGCACATCCTGGGGGGAAAAACAGCCCACATTATCGTTTGTCAATGACCTTTGGCAGCATGTTTCCTGAAAGATACAAATCTACAACAAAAAAGTTTTGCTTTTCAAATATAAAAAACTCCAACCAATAACGGTCATACACGATCAGGTTTTATTATCCAGGGCGTTACCGTTCTGACTTTTACAATTATGAGGGACTGAAAATGATTTACAAATTTCGCTATCACTCCATTGCCTCATGGTCTCAGTTTTGAGTGTACATGTCTCCATAGCCACAGTGCGTCTGTCGGTGGCGCTGTAGGTCCACCCTGCGCTGGAAGCTGTGCTGACAGCTGGGGCAGCTGAAGGGCTGGTAGCTGCTGTGCTTTCGGCTGTGGGTGATGAGGTTGGAACTCTGGCTGAATCCTTTACCGCACACTTTGCACACGTGTGGTTTCTCACCTGCGGGAGGAAAGCGCACCGAGTTTGAGATTGAGCACTTTCGCAGCACGACTTCGCCCCACTGTTGTGTTCACCCACCCGTGTGTATGAAGGTGTGCTTCTTCATGTCCGACTTCTGGTGGAACCTCTTGCCACAGTACTGGCAGGGGTAGGGCCGCGTGTCCGAGTGGATGAGGAGGTGTGTGGACAGGGTGGACGAGCGCTTGAACGCCTTCCCGCACACCTTGCAGTCGAAGCTACGTTCCTGTATACACAAACACATTAACTTTGACATGAGGGCGAACCAGTGAATTTATGATGGGTCATGGGTTTGACCTGAAAATAATAAAACTACTTCTTTCTCACTATACCTGAGCTCTACTGTAGCTGCCTATCGCCTTGAAGCCGAAGGGCATAAGGGGCATGTTGGTGTCGGTGGGTGATCTTGTCAATGGGACAGAGAGGGTGTTGTGGAGATGAGCCTGAAGGCCGCCTCCTGATATTAAGACTTCTGAAAGAGACTGAGGGAGACAGAGAGAGACAGAGAGAGGGGAAAAAAGCTCACTGATTACTACTTCTAAGCTGGGATCAGTAATTTACTGTAGTTACAGCTGGTTACCTAGCAACTACGACTAAGATTTTCTCCTTTTTCTCTCATTTCTTTTACAAATGACACAAATGTAATAATGTTTTAAAGCTGAATTGCAGAACTTTTGTCTCCACACTCTGGCAGAGAGAAATATTACCATGTGGGGGAGCTCTTAGCAACGGAGCAGCGAGCAGTTAGCAGCGAGCAGTTAGCAGCTAACGATGCAAACTGTGGTGCTGACCGAGCTAAAGATGTTTACCTGAGGGGGAACCAGAGGCTACGCTACGCTTCTGCAACGGCACCGTTAGTTAGGGCTACTTAGTCGGTGTTATTAGATGTAACTGTCGAATGAGAGCAGGGCTGCGTGGCAGCAGTTAGCTAGCCAGTGGGACACGCTCACGTGCACTGGCATGCACTGAAAGGGATGAGCAGGCAGACATTACTCTCCTATATTTTGACAAAGACAATAGTTGTTTGCTGCCATATCAATGTTCAGAATGTCATATAGAGAACCTTTAATTAGTGAGCTTTAGAGATGCTGTGAGGAGGATGTGGGCTACGGGGCAGAGCCAGGCTAGCTGCTTCCCCAAGTACCCAGTCTTTATACTAAGCTGAGCTAACCGGCCACTGGCTTCGTATTTACCATATAAACATGTAAGTGGTATCTCATCTAGGTACCTGCCAGAAAGCAAATATTTAACTTATTTCCCAAAATATTCCTTCAACAGAAGAGCTAGACTAGCAGCCTGGCGGATTTATTGACAGACATTAGCTTATTGTACATAAATCTGTATATTGGTATCAACGTGTATGTGTCATCCGATAAGTAACACGAAATGCCAAAGATAGATCTAAGGTGAAAACGGTCACAGACACCATTCCAGAGTTTTTCCACAAAAAATAATATAACTTTAACTCACACATCATGGTCTGAATGTTTTAATAGATTTAAGGGATCTTCATCTAAACTGTTTGTTTATTCTATATGTTATAATATATATAATAATTCATATTTATTTCATTAATTTGACATTTTTACTTAGACCTATAATGCAGGTATTTGAGCTGAGGCATTTAAATGTATTTAAATTGTTTTATGGCTGAGGCTTGAGTGAAAATAAGGCATAAATAATATATGCACTAGTTTTCACCATGCATTCCTCTGGCAGCAGTAAAGCCTCTTATCTATTTGAAATGACCCCTTTGTCAGCACATACTGCACTTACATATTTTATTTTACACTTTGAATCACGCTGCCGTGTCTCTCTCTGACATGTTGCCAAGTTCTGTTTCACGGCAGTTACTTCGTTATTCACCCTAGTTTCCTCTTTCTTTATAGCAGCAGATAAGGATGGAGATAATAAGGATGTGAACATTCTCACCATGCGGAGGCCTCCTACCTTTTCACAGAGCGGACACTCGCTGACGGGGGATTTGAGGTCTGTGTGCGACGTGTGGTTGAGTAACATGTAGACCAGCCCCTCCAGTTGTCTCTCTCGTTCAGATGCCTGGTGTCTGTCCGCCGTCCAAGGAGAGACCGGCAGCGGGACGTCTCTGTTGTCCACAGGGGCTTTTGTTTGAATATGAAAGGATAATGGGAATGACTTTAGTTCACAGAGAATGTATGTATCCTGAGTAATGAGTTGCACTTTCTTTTACAAAACTTGTGTCTCAGTTATGACCGATATGCATGCTATCCAAAGAGCACATACTATATAATTAGAAAGTGTTGGGTACCTGAAGGCCAAGGTTCATCTGTGGGGGCCCTGTAAGAGCAGACTGCCATCCCCTCCCATGGTGAGCAGGCCTCAGCCAGCAAGTGTTTGACCCCTAACATGGGGGTCAAAGGCCTCACGGCATCCTCAGGACACTTCCTGCCCTGTCCCGTCGCATGCTGCCCAGGCTGGTGCGCGTCTGCCTGGGGCTGGGAGTGTTGTCTGTAGGAGTCCTTAGATGGGCCGAGCAGGTGAGTCCTTTTACTCCTGACGAGGAACGACCGCGGCATGGTTGTGACTGAGAATCTTGCAGAATAAACGGGGCCAGAGGGGGATCTGAAAAATCAGCTCTTTCAAGTCACGCTTGTATGCCTCACACACTCCAGTGACGCACACCTGCTGCTACATGTTCAGTTACAATGCAAAAGCTTGAGGTTTCCTCAGCAAATACAGCCCGCCACCTGCACAAAAGGTTTCAGGGCTTTCACTGAGGATAACCTGGCTGTGGCGTTTGATAACTTCTAAACTGACACAGTGCTACACTTTTTATATTTCCATTTGAGCTGCATGTATGCTATTTAGTCATTGAGAACAACAGCAGAATGATTTTAAATTTGGGAATATTAGTTCAACTAAACTAAACTAAATCTACCTAAATGAAACATAAATAAAGAGTATTTACTAAGTATTGAATACATTCATTTATAATAGAATATGTGTCAATTTAATTCTTAATACTGCTTTGGTATTAGTTGATTTTAACATTTCATCAGATCACACGGTAAACAAGAAAGAGGAACGCCTCAAAAGGAAAACTAAATGAGAGAAGACAAGAGAATTACGCTGCAAATTAGTAAACTATTTTTACCAAACTTTTTCACCAGTCGATGTTTTTTTTTACTTTGCATGAGCCTCTAATAATAAAGATGACTTATTTAGTAACCTGATTATGCAATTATATAAAATAATGTCGATCACATTCTTGACATTGGACAGCAGAAGTTGCAGTGAGCCAGTTGATGGAATTTGCCATTTTGTAGTTACATTGGAAAATGTCTAAAAGATTCAATACATTGAAAATAACCTAATAACCTACTATAACAGTGAGATTACGGCTGAAGTATTGATCTTACCTCTGTATTGCGAAGCTGAATGTTATGAGCCTCTCGTGTCTTTGTTGCTGGCGACGTCCTCTTTTCTCTTTCTCACACCCATCGACTGATGACATGACACAAAGAGATTTGATTTGATTTCGAAAGGCTGCTGAGGATTGTGGGTCTTTAGGCATCGGAGGGAAAAAATGCCCAAAAGGTTTATAGAAATTAACAGAAACAAAATATCCTCTTTGTTTCAATAACCTTTGGGAGTTTTACCTCTGTTGCTACCCGAGTTCTGTCCAGCAAAGTTTACAAAAACAGGACAACACCCCTGTGTTTGGTCAACTGTACACTTTAGGTTTAGGATCCATCGTGAATAAAGGTGTTGTGATACCAAAGTCAAGAGAAACCTTATGGTGGTGCCAATATGGTGGTGTCTCTGCTGAATCATAAATACACTGAGCATTCTGCGTGTGTGCGTGTGTGTGTGTGTTTGTGTGTGTGGTAAATCACACATTTCCAAATGTGCGATACACCTTTTTTTCAGACCGCAATTAATAGTTTAAATATTTAATCACATGACTGGAACCATTTAGTCTTAAAGCCAAAATTGGAAGAGAATAAGAAATCAAATTTTCCTGCATTGTACTCTCAGAAATCAACCATAAAAAGTCCCTCAGTAGTTTGTTTAATTGAATTACTCATAACCACAAAACACAACTCCCACCGACATGAGTGGCGAATAATTAGTAGAAGACAGAGCAGGGAAAAACAATAACCACTCATATTGAAGACACATAAAAATGGACAATGGAAGAAAAACAATTAGATGCAAGGCCAGATGGATTGACAACAGAATATTATAAAATGAATCTTTACAACAGACTAACCCGTTGCCAAATAATTAATTTATCCAACCTTCAAAATCTCCACTTTGCTTGATATATATTGTACAACTTGCAGGGCGAATCACCAACAGGAATGCATATCTGGTTTAAATGAAAGAATACAAAATCAATCAGTATGCAGATGACTTACTCTTAATTAAGTTGACAAAGCCTCCGAGATCCGGGGCGTAATCTTATGATGTAGTAGCTCGAGCTGTCATGAAAATACATATACTACATAAAAATACAATTCATATACAACTGGTCGAGTCATTTTTCAGCCTCGTCCTCTAAAACATGTTTATTCACATTCAACAAAACTGCATTGTCAATTATGTTTTCTTGGGAAAGTACTTTCTCCCGAATTACGTGTGTTTTTGACGGATCGAAAATACTTCTATTCATAGTCCACAGGTGTCTACACACAGACGAGGTCGGGGTGGGTGGGTTTTACCCAGGAGACTGCTGTTTGTGTCTAGTGTGAAACCGTTGTTCCCATAGTTTGATTTATGTCCGTAAATTAAATATCGTAACAAACATACTTATTTCAATTCAAACCATGACCTTTCAACAGAAAATACCGTCATACATTGTGAAATATGTAAATAAACTTCACTTCTGATAACTTCTGAAATGGGATGCTGACTAATGTGTAATTTACTTGAAGTTGATTTTTTCATACCACAGTAGTATTGTATTAAGAATAAGTAGATATCATGTTTTCTTTACTGGAGGTGTTTTTATGCACATTCTTTATTTGTGCATAAAACCCTGTGAAAACAGATCTGTGTGTGGAGACTTAAACCGTAAATGGTCTGTACTTGTATAGCGCTTTTCTAGTCTTCCGACCACTGAAAACTACATGACATCATTCACCCATTCAGACATTGATGGGAGGAGCTACCATGCAAGGTGCCACCTGCTCATCAGGACTAACTAACATTCATACAACATTCACACACCGTAGGCACAGCTACGGGAGCAATTTGGGGTTAAGTGTCTTGACCAAGGCCAAGGACACATCGACATGGACTCGGGGATCGAACTACCGATCCTCTTGATTAAAGGACGACCCTGCTCTACCGCTGAGCCATGATGTTTTGTTGCCTTAACATAAACAAGTAGTTTGATGTTTTGTTTTTTTGTTTTAGTTTTTTTTTCAATTTACAAAGTTAGCCACGTGTTTTAAACTGCGACAGGAGAAAATATGTTTCCCTTGCAACGTAGCTGAGAATGCGTAATTGAGAATGCAGTTGACATTATTTTATAGAAGACAGGGTTACACTATTTAAGTTTGTGAGTGTTACAATAAAATAGTTAGTCTAAATAAACAACACTGAAGAATACAGTCCGTTGAGAGAATTTATACCTAAATATTTTACTTACCCAACTTCCGTAGAATAATGTCCTTAAATACACAAATACTCAATAACAATAATATGACTAATTAAGGTACCATTTCTTGATAAGACAATAACAAAACTTCTCTTTCTTAAATAATCATAAAAAAGCTGTTTTCTTTACTTATATATGTATCTGTTGTCAAGTAATGAGGTCTGAATCTGACCTCAGATTAAAATCAAATCCTCAAGGGCCACATGTGAGCTGAAACCAAAGCATTTCTCAATGTGGCTGTATTTTTGCAAACATCTCATTTGACTCCTGGTGTAAGCAGCATAAAAATGGAGCTGATGTGCATGAAGAGAGCATGCCAGAGCACTGTGGTTGATGTGGTGGGGGGCTGGCAACCTTCTCCCAGGGGCTGTCAGGGTGAGCAGACGAGAGTGGTGCAGGAACTGAGACGGGCTGGTGGGTTTGGCGGGTTTCTAACTCATTTACTTTTGGGGGGTTCAGGGGCATCTTGTTCCCCTGATGGTGGTAGACAACTGCCTTTCTAGGAACCTGAAACTTTGGGAGGAGGAGGGGGAGAAGCTGGTGCGACTGTAGTCAAAAGTTCATTTTCCTATTGCTTTGTTTCTGATGTTCTCTTACCAGTCTTTATACCTGATATGGTATATCACGTGGGAGGAATGTGGTATATGTGTGATATGACTGCCAGCTGCCATCCAACCAACCATCAAATTACATTTTTTTTTCAAAACTGTTCCTAACATTAACTATATTAACCAAATATTTATTTTTAGTACTAACCCCTTTAAAACAAATACTAGTATGATGATGTTATTAGATGAATTCTATAAAATGTTTGCTTTTCAACCAGTAATCCAAAAGAGTAAACTGGTTACTTACAACCCTTATATCATTAAAGAGGCCACTTTTACACATTAAAGGGAGACTGTAGCTTTGGAAAGAAGACACAAAACTTTATTTTTCTTAAAAATTAAAAGTTTGAATTCATAAGCAATGACATGCAACCTTGCTTAATTCAACACACTCAAAGGTTTTGCTGCTATAACTGTATTTGGTCTGGTTTTACCCAGTAGCTTAGGGTGGCTAAAGTTAGCTATTGTTTGTGAACTTTTGATGTAAATTGATGTATAACAGAATAACAGAATTACTGTGTCAATTGACTCTTCTTTTACCTGTTCTACTATGTCTTCGCACTTACAGACATCCTGTAACTTTCATTTGAGGCCCCCGTGGCTGCTGCTCAGCAAAGGTTACACAGTGTCGCTTTAAGATATGTTAACACATCATGGGTAGCCCGGCTCAGCCTGTGAAAACAGTTTCACAACAGTAATGACTGCTGTGGATCTGGAGAAAGCTTTCTAAAGTCTGCAAAAATAGTCCTGATGATGTCATCAGGTGAAATCAAGTGAAACAATATTGTTTGAGCTATTTCTTTAATGTTCGTATTTAGTTGTTTTAGTTCACAAGTATTGTTTGGTTAGTCTGGGTGTTTATTTGTTTAGGTTGATTTTTGCTGTATTAGGATAGCTTTTTCTTTTGATAGTTTTTTGTTGTTTACTAATTGGGTGAAGCTGTGGGCACCTGGGTTTTATAATTAGGAGCAGGCAAGTGTAGGCGCACAATGCACCTGGGTGGGCACATGGTTTGTTACCAGTACAGAAGAAGCAGCGTTTAGAGTTCTTTTTGTTCTTTTTGTTCTTTTGTTTTTCAAATAAATAATAAGAGAAAATCAGAATCATGTGGAAAATGCTTTTCTTTGCCTGCGTTAAACCACAAGCCATGGTGCATCAGTGACCCTATTGATTTAGTTTTTTTTTTTTTATTATTTATTCGACAAATGGCCACTACAAATATATTCGCTTGAGCCAACCCTTTTACGTTATTGCAAGGCATGTTAGCAAATTGGAACATGATTAAACACGGCAACACGTGCACCGATACCGTCATAACACAGAAGCATGATCAATTGTTCAAGACACAGAGCACATCTAAGTGACTGATATTTGCATACCCATTTGTGTACTCATTGTGTACCTTCTCAATGACATCATTAGATCAAATTATCAGAGAAAGAGAAGCTTCAGATTGTCAGGCCGCAGTCTCAGCACTTCGGTGTTTATCTGTGTTGCTGCTGTGGCTGGTGGCTGACAGTGGTTTCAGTCAGAGGACTTGACAAAAGAAGCGCTGTGCTGCTTTCTCACGGTCAACAGCTTCTCTATCTTGCTGTCACCAGTTCGCCCCCACCCACCCATTTTACACTCGACTGCACCTTTTCTCTCAACATCATACTATATCAAAGGGTCATGTTTAAGAGTGAAGCCATGACACTATCAACACTGCCTTCCACTGAACAGGAAACAAGTATGTTGCGGAGGTAGATTTTCTTTCAATGTTACGTCTTATCACATCCTCCTACTCTTTTCAATCAATGACTGTCAGATTGAAAAACATCGCAGATTCAGGTTAAAACCAGAACATCATGTAAGGAAATAATAATGATGATGAGGATGATGATGATGATGATGATGATGATGATGATGTTGGCAATGATGACATCTTCTCAAATTCAGTCAACTGATGGGCATCTCCACTCCCACACACACAGCCAGCTCTCTGAGATGTGTTTCATAACGCAAGGTGTCAAAGAGGTAAGGGGGTGTGAGAACTCCAAAGTGACATGGTACTCAAGGAAGCCACTGCCTACGTCTACAAAATCAATGGTGCTGGTATAGAGAGAGAGAGCCTAAATGTATAACCCCTAGTCGAAATAATGAATACATGTATGACTACATAGTCATCACGAAAGCAGTGGGTCAAAAAAAGAGAGTCTACATAACCCCAGCGGTGCTTTGAGCTAAATGCTAAAATCAGCATGCTAACATGAGCACAATGACAACGTGCTGATGTTCAGCAGGTATGCAGATAACATATTTTTACCACGTTCATCATAGTTAGTTTAGCATGTTAGCATGCTAACATTTACTCATTAGCGAACAAAACATAAAGTACAGATGTACTCATATCAGAATGGCACCAGTTTTGCAGGTATTTGCTCATAAATTCTATTTGAAATGATTATGATGGTGGAAGCTGAAAATGTTCAATTCATGAAAGTATTCAAAAAATGTCAACTTAATGGTGGCATGAGAGGAAAAGTCAGTGTCAAGTGGCACACGAGTCTTTGTAGGCTTACTTCTATTGTTTACCCAAGTATCATCAGGGCAGAGGATATATTGTCTTATAGTCTTATTCATGCTCATGTTGTATGTTGGGTCGTGTTTTGAATATTAAAGTGTAACTTCAACCCCAGGTCTGCGCCGAAGTCCACCCACAGCATCATTTTGTATGACAGCTACAGTAGCTTGGGGGAAAAAAGCAATGTAGGGCAGTGAATTTGATGAATTTATAGTTTATCTGAGCTCAAATGACACAAGATTAGCTAGATTAGCTAGTGTTGTGGCTGGATTTCTTCCCTTTATTGCGTATTCTGCTCGATGATGGCTAACTTCCTTAAAACCTAATTCTGTATAAACTTCACAACTATTTCCTATCTGACTGGTAGTGAGGCGCCACAGGAACTCACGTACGGGACCTCAGTAATTGACCACCCACAGAATACCAGAGAGATTGGATCAAAGTTCAATTCACGTAGATTTATTTGCAATGCACAGATTACAAATAACTCGAGTGGCTGTCTGGAAGTACAACCCACGAAATTCAGATTGACGTAGGTTTTATAATGACACATTCTGATTCAGGTTCAGCCCCCGGTCCCACCCCTTAACCCCGCCCCCTGCGGCCATTTTGACCTCGTATCAGGTGACCTAATGTCTCACGCACGCCATTTTAACCAGTTGACGCCATCTCAATACCGAAACTGATTATTTCACTGTCTGCCTCATGTTTATTTTCCCGTGCCATAATATTCCCCTGCTACCCGCCATAATATCCACAACAGCTGAGCCTAAGGCGCCAACTTATTGTGACCTTGTCATCTTCTGCCTTCACTGGGCTCTCTTCTCGGCCCCTTATCTTCTGAGTCTGTCTACCCCCCCACCCACCCTTTCTTTGGGCCTGCTTACAGCTATACCTGAATGTAACTTTATAATACCATGTCAGTGATTAACAGATACATAAAACTATGAATATTGTGCTCTTAATAAACCTAATATATGTGTTAATGCGGCTTCATAGTTATCCTAAGCGTGAGACATTTATTAAGCATAAACATAAAATATTTTCCTTCAACACTAGCTAGCGCACTCCCTGCCACTGGGAGATGTGAGGAGTGCAGGCACCAGCTCCGGACACGGACTGCCACGGCTGTAGTCTCCATAGCTGCGGGGAGCCCGGACCCTTGGACCCAGCTGGCGCTGGTCACCAGCCCACTGTATTTCTCATTTTATGTAACCAGTGTAACATTAGCATGAAAACATTGTGGAATTAGCACGCTAACGTTAGCTAGTTAACCAGCCAACTGCCAAATTAGTCAAATTAAACAATTTAATGACTGATCTAGACACTGTTATGATAGCGTAGGAAAATATATTGCTATTGCCAGATAATCAGTCATCAACACTGATTCACCAGATTTTGTAATGTGCTGTTAGCTTCATTTTCAGTCCACAAAAAGGAGAGAAGAGGCTTGTGCTGTGATTGTAACGCTACACAGTGGTTACTGAAAACGTATCAATGATAGACGCTGTGTGGAGAGGCGAGGAGGTGGGTCTGATTAGACCATGACACATAGGTAATTAACATTAACATCAGCATTGATGTGTTTCATCACAGTACAGTCATATCATTTAGTTTATAGCTTAAAAAATACATTTACGTGTGCATTTACTCTTTAAGAAAGCCAATTCCAGATCCAAACAACCTTATCTTTGGATAAAAAATGTTTTCTTTTCAGTCAGGGTTAACTTTCAGCCAGCATTTACTGAATGTTACAAATTGTTTAGCATGAACCTGAACCTCATGCTGTTCATGTTTAAATATATTAGCCATTTGATGTGCAGGGGTCTGTTGCAAGCTTGTGAAGTTGTGAAGTTTTATGACAGGAACGTGTGAATCCTCTCACATAACACAACCCCACCCGAAACGTCCCTCCCTATGGGCACGGTTGTGTCAGTGTGTCAGTGCCTGTTACTGGGTTTGTGTTTGTTGCAAATGAAGAGGTGTGAAGCCGCAGGCCTTTTCTCAGCAGAACTCTGAAAACGAGGGTGTTGATATCGGCCCCTTGTAATGTTGAGCTTTCCACACCACAGCCCCGCAGTCTAATTTTAAAGCCATATTTCCCTGAAAGAGATTTTTTTTTTTTTTTAGAAAGGCTCCATCAGTTTCTTTTGCAATGAGATCATGGAACCTCAATGTCCTCTTAAAACCAAACCAAACCAAACCGACTTTTAAGTAAACGATTATGTTGTTTACAGCGCCAATCAGCTCTATAGAGACCAAAACTGTTTTTGAACTAGGCTGTAAACATTTCACGTTTCTGCTGTAAAGTTGGGCATGTGGTCTATGGAGATTGAGTGGTTTTGGAAGCCAGCCTCCAGTGACCATGTGAGGAACTGCAGTTTTTGGCACTTATGCGTTGACTTCATTTCAACTCTTTGCTAATTCTTAAGCCATAACTTATCAAACTGTATAGATCAGTTTTGTGTTCTTGGCTTGTTGCACTGCCCCCAAAGTGGACAAAAAATTTACTAATGCAGGTTCAAGAATATAGTGATTAAAGAACCTTTTGATTTTTGTTTTTGTTCAAAGAAATAAAATGCCTTCTTTACTGAATCCAAGATGCCACTGAAGTTGTTGATGTCTGACTTGATAAATGTTTTGTGATGCTTTTTGCGAAAATTCTGAACAACTATTGGATGGATTGCCATGAATTTTGGTTCAGATATTCATATTCCCTTCAGGATGAAATGTTTTAACTTCTATCCAGCACCATCATCAGGTAAAAGTTTTAATTTGTCCAAAACTTTAGATTATGACTAAATACCCGCAAAACTAACAACATTCCCTTCCGCCTCAGTTGCAATTTGTGTTTTGTGCTAATTAGCGAATGTTAGCAAGTTAGCATGCACTAAACGAAGAGGGTTAATGTTATACCCCCTTAACATAGCATTGCCATGGGGAGCATGTTGGTATGCTGAAGTTAGCATTTAGCTCAAAGCACCACTCTGCTCGAGTACAGCCTCTCAGATAAAGCAGCTTGTTGTCCTGCGTTGGTCTCATCGGGACACTTTGAACCCATGTGAATGACTTCATACACACAGAGAATCAGAGACACACATGTGATATAAAGTCTTGCAACAAAATTTAATGCAACCAGACTGTTTGCTGTTTATATCCGATACTGAAGATTGCACTGCTGATTTTAGCTTTAACAAGTTTCAAAAACACAGTAATCCCGGTTCAATAGTAGGCTTGACTTTGTATGTAGCACTAGGCCTAGATGGTGACAATACGTTATCCAAAAAAGTGTCCCTGTTACATCTTCACACCTCGTCTTCTTTGTGGCGAGAATAAATGCCACTCACTCACTGCTGCAACTACCACACCACATTTATTTTCTTCTTTTCTAACCATAACCTAATCCTGACTTTACCCAAACCTGAAACCAAGTCTTCACCCTAAAATGTAACAATTTACAGAATAGAAACGTGCATTTTTTCCACATTTGGTCCTCAAAAGCAAAGTGAGTCCCCACAATGTGACTGTTTAATCAGATTTCTGTCCCCACAAGACGAGTAAAACACACGCACACTCACATTTTCACGTTCGCAAACACACAGCAAATACACACACACACGCCAGCTGTGTAGAGTAGATCATGATGTGGTTCATTGTCAGTTTGAGTCTTTGCTCCAGATTCTTCTTGACCCAAATACAAAGGAAACAGCACCCAAAGTTACATATGAAATCCCTGTGGGTTAACACACACACATAAACACACTCTCACGCAATAACTGCAATATAACAACGCTCCCCGGTCATCAGTAAGCTGTGTGGAGTCAGATGCTGCTGTTATGTATAACTCACAGTACAATAACTTCAGCAGCCCCTGCTGGATGATGCTGGATACAATGGTGTAAAACATTTAGGGTTCATGAAAAGAGGCTTGAGCAGTAGTTATCCAAAATTTAGTGAGTTTATAAAGTATGACAAAATGTTAGAGATTAAACTACCCAACAAAAGGCTTTATGAGGAAGGTCATTCTGGCACATAGAACTTCATCTCTGCATCTGCCGGCTGAAATTCTGAAAGGGGCTGTTCTGCACAGAAAGTATTTTTACTTTTGGTATATTCAGTATACTTTTCTAATAATTAGTGTTTTCTTGCGACTGCAATTTCTGCCTAGAATTCCTCTGATGTTTTCCTCAGAGTCCGTTCTGAAGGAGTTAAAGTAAAGCCCCCCCCCTGGGTGGGTCTTGAACGGGCTTCTAGTGCTGAATTAGATTTTTCAGCCACACATCCTCCGCTGCCATGGCAACCGTTGAAAAGCTGTGTGTCGGCCAGCTGAGGAGGAGTTTGTTGTAAGTTTCACGGTAGAACCAGACAGCGCCGGAATAAAGTTTCTGTAAAGCGGTTGTGGGCTGCTCAGAGGAGGGAGAGGGAACGAGAACAAGTTATTTACCCAGGTATGTGAAAGTTAATCCAAGATCTGTTCGGTTGGGATTTCTATTTTTGAAGTAGACTTCAGAGATGTTGGCCTACAATGGAAATTGTGTTTCATGTTGTGCCATTTTATTTAGTTTACTCTTAATTTGCAACCACTGATCAAACGATTTTTAAAGGTCCAACTGTGATAGCTAATTTGAAAGTTAAAAGACGATGTAATGTTTTTTTTTTAGTTGGCTCTTTTTATGGAATTGTGGAATGGCAATTACCCCTGAAACTCTATGTGTTTACTGTTCTATGCAACAGTGAGTATTCATAATAAAACATGCAAAAATCTCAGGTTTTTTTAAAAAAATAAACTCACTTACCAATACTTATTAAAAGTTTAACATTCAAAAAATTTTAATCAGTTCTGTTCTACCGTCACATCATGTTCACACCTTTTCAGAAACACAGAAATCTTTCATGTAAAATAAACAAAACTCCTCTGTACCTCCTCTGTTTCACAACATTCATAACAAGAAGCTGATTTAGAAACTAAGTTTTTAGTGCAGGATCCTCTTGTTCTGTGACCTGGTCAGGATGCTCCTGGATCAGGCCCCGGGCACATACTATAGTTCAATTGCTGTTACCTGAAACGGCTGTTGTTTTAACCCGTTGACGCTGACAGTGAAAGCCAGACTCATCCTTGTACATCACTTCATCAGTTCAAGTGCGTAGCTAAGATCTTTCTTTACTATTTCACAATTGTTCTTTCAGTCATCCCTGTGGGACCCAGAGGTCGCCATGTTTTCCCTGTCGGAGCTGGCGCCTCTGAACCAGCATCAGAGTCGGTCTAAACTGTTGAAGCCCTGGTGGGAGGTCTTCATGGACTACCTGGTGGTCCTGATGCTGATGGCATCCGTCCTGGCTTGTACTGAGCAGCTGTCCAGGGATCGAGTGGTGTGCATTCCCATGGATCCACTTAATACTGCGAACACCAGCAATCGCAGTCCCTCAACTAGCGGGCAAGCATTGAATCCATCTTCAAAGCCCCCAACTCATGTTCCACGCAACGTCGGCCCAAATCTTCACTCCACTGGCCGGGGTCGACGCACACATCTGGCTTACCAGCAGTATGTTTACATTAGCCAGGTACTGTAATACTAGCCCGAGTCATTAATAAATGATGCAACAGAAGAGGTGAACCAATTAAAATGATTGACTGTTAAGTCCCTAAAAACAGCTATAATCAATTATTTAATTATTTTTTATCAACAATGGATCAAATGACTGCTTGAATGGAAAAGGAGTTGTTCATAATAATGAACTCAGAGAGAATATCACCTGACATTGCAGCTCCCCTCAGCTCTATGACCCTGCAACTTTTCTGTTTTTGGTGTCGTTTTAGGCCGCAGGAGGCGCTTCTTGTGCAGCAACAAATCTCTAAAAACATACTGAATGCTACCAGCCCTAGATACAAGCAGATAGATAGAATTAGCAGCTAGTTACTGAAGCATTTAGCCGCTAAAGAACTAGCTATTTCCTCCAGGAGTTTGTAGAGACCAGAAACTGAGCTAAAAAAGACTAAATTCTCCAGGCTGTCAGAAACACAACTCCAAATAAGTTATAAAGTTGCTCCGTATTGGCCGAAGGTGTAATCGAGTAACTGTTTGCTAACACGTTTGCTTAAAGGGTGATGATATATAATATACAATGTTGTGTTCACAAACTCCAAGTGGACAAAAAAATCTGTTATTGTAGGTTTAAGTGTCTATCTCCTATCTGTCTAGGTGTGCTACCATGAGGCTTTGCCTTTGTGCTCCCGCTTCTTCCCGTACATGGCCATGCTGCAGTCTCTATTGCTGGTAGCCAGCGGCTCCTTCTGGCTCCACTTCCCTCACACCTCCGCCCGCATAGAGCACTTCCTGGCCATCTTGGCAAAGTGCTGCGAGTCGCCCTGGACATCTCAGGCCCTGTCTCATGCCGCCCGGCAGGAGAGTGTCCAAGAGAAGGAGGTGGTGGCGGTGGTGGAGGAGAGACGACCGCCCCAGCCTCCTTCCTCTTCGGCTTCATCTTCACCCCCAGTAACCCTCACGGGACGCACAAGCGTAGACTCGGGCACAGACAGCCCGCTTTTGAAGAGGTCGGGTAGTGCGTCCTATGGCGCCCCTCCCTCCCCGTACCCCTCCACACTCTCCTGTAACTCTGCCATGTCGTCTATATCCCTCGGGTCCCAGGTGCACTTTCCTTCCTCCAAGCGCATCATGGTTGACAGTCCCAGGCAGGTCATGAGTCTGGATAAAAGTGATGGGGAACAGGCCAGGGCGCTGTTCGAAAGGGTCAGGAGATTTCGGTCGCACTGCGAAAGCGCAGATGTCATCTATAAGGTGAGAGATCCTCAAGTCTAGATGGCTTATATATGATATCATCTTCTTTGATGTGATGTTATAGGACTTTATATTGATAGCAACATGCTGTTTTTTTATTTTAAAGGTCAAGTGTATTGCCTTTAGGCTTGTATCTATTGGCAGAAATAAATTAGATTATTATTAAGTATGTTTTCTTTAGTGTATAATCACCTGAAAATATGAATCGTTGTGTTTTCATGACCTTAGAATGAGCCGTTCATATCTACATACGGAGCAGGTCGTCTTTACGGGTTCCCAGAACGGTCAAATCCAACGCTGGCTCTAGATAGAGCCATTTAGGTTTTCTTGTTTTCGTGTCAGCTACCATAGTTCTCCTACACGCTTGGCACACGGGAAACGTTTCACTTGGTTGCAATCAGCAAACTCACTGCTAGATGGCGCCAAATCCTACACACTAGACCTTTAAGTTCAAACTCACAACACAAGTCAATGTTTGATCAGGCTTGATCGAACGATGTCAATTGGTTCATGATCCCTCCCTTTCATCTATTCAGGTCTACTTGGCTCAGACAATATTCAAATTCCTGATGGTGACGCTGATCTTGAGTTACACCATCCCTCTTCTCAGCTCCCTCTCCTTCACCCACACCTGCCACCCTGAGGAGCAGGCCCTGGTGGGCTACGCTACCTTCGAGTGTATCCATGTGCTCTCCTCCCTTCTACGCAAACTGCTGGTGGCTTACCTGACCCTACTGGGGCTGTACGGCCTGCTCAACTTTTACACCCTCGGCTGGATTTTACACAGGTTAGTGCATTGGTGTACAGTATACAGGGATATGTGTATACAGTAAATACCCTAAAAACTGTATATTTTGAAAACTTTAAAGCCGCACTAAGAAATATATTTATACATTAACAAACAACACATTTACCACATGTAATGTTGAAGGGGTGGCTTGCAATGACGGACCCGGACAGAGTTAGAACTCAACTCTGCAAATTCTTTCAGGTCACTCACACTTTTCAGTGTCTTTTGAGTCGATGTTTTGGTTTTAAGGCCCGCAACTTCACTGTTTTGGTTCACTCTCACCGCTCTCATCGACTTTGTCTCCAGTAGCTGCTTTCAGAAAATGAAGTTCTGATATTCCCACGATACCTTGCCGTTACGAAATGTGAGACAAAGTAAGCGACTAGCTGGTGGCCATACTGAAGCATTTAGCTGCTTGAGAGCCAGATATTACCCTGAAGGAATCGGAGGAGACCAAAACAAAGCTTAAAGGACAGCTAATAATGAACTTACATGCGACAGGTGGCCGGAAACACAACTCCAAATGAATACAAATGTTGCTCCATATGTTCTGGAATGCGTAGATTAATTGCCGTGAGTTTCAACTCCTGGCACAATGATTTTCGTACTTGATGATGAGCTTTTGAAACTTATCGGCAAAGATTTGTCGTAACTTTGGTTCGAACATGGAAATTGTTGAATCATTTGAATATGTAATTTGAAGCATTGTATGAACCAAATAAACATGTAAAATGGTTGATAAAGAATTTGTTGAGACTTGAGTGATTGTTCAAAGGGCCTTCAAAGCATACCAGAGGCCTGATAATAGGATTAGAGTGTAAAGCTGTGTTTTGGGCGACTGTGTGATATATCTTTCTCATTCTGTGCTCTACTTAGCTCTCTGCGGCAGTATTCCTTCCACTCACTGAAGGAGCCGGGCTCCCTGAGAGATGTTCCCGACCTGAGAAATGACCTGGCCTTTCTATTACACATGTTGGACCAGTATGACCCTCTGCTGGCCCAGCGTCTGTCTGTCTTTTTGTCTCCTGTCAGTGAGAGCAGGCTGCTGGGGGAAAGCTTGGAGAGGCGCTGGGGGGAGGAGAAGCTGCGTGCCATGACTGGCGTGGACGCAGAGGGCTGCTCCAGACTGCAGCTGGTGGCCCTGCCTCGCCTCCCTCCGGCCCTCTTCACCCTCAGCCAGCTTCAGGTCCTCCAACTGGAGCTCATCACAGATGCCAGGTTCACTGCGCAGGTGGCCAACATGACCTCACTCAGGTGGGTTTCTTCTGGTGCAGTCACGCTCAACACATTTTAATTAAGCAATGCAAATCAAAAGTTGTCAAAAAGCAGACCGCTGTGACGTACATACACAAGTCTTTTATTGTTTATTCACCCAACAGGGAGCTCCACCTGTATCACTGCACAGCAGCGGTGGATCCCGGTGCACTCGGAGTCCTCCAGGAACATCTGGAGGTCCTCCACCTCACCTTTACTCAGGCGTCAGAGATCCCCAGCTGGGTCCTCTCCCTCCGCAGCCTGCACGAGCTCCACCTCTCTGGCCGCCTCAGCAGTGACGGCGGGGTGGGCCGCGGCTGGGCGTTGGGGAGCCTCCGCCAGCTGCGTCACCTCCGTGTGCTGGTGATCCGAGGCACGCTACAGCGGATCCCCGGGGAGCTGTGCGAGGTGGCCGGCAGCTTGGCGAGGCTGGAGATCTACAACGAGGGCACCAGGCTGCTCGTGCTGACGGGCCTGAAGCGCATGGTCGACCTGACCGAGCTGCTGCTGCAGGACTGCCGGCTGGAGCGTTTGCCCTCGGCCCTGCTGGCTCTCGCCAACCTGCGGAAGCTCGACCTGCAGCACAATAACTTGAGGACTCTGGAGGAGCTGCTGAGCCTGGCTCATCTGCGGCGTCTTTCTTGCCTCCGGCTCGCCTACAACCGCGTTCTGGCGCTGCCGGCCAGCGTTGGTGTGCTGCGAGGCCTGGAGCTCCTGGATCTCTCCAACAACCAGCTTCAGAGCCTCCCCCCAGCGCTCTTCACTCTCCGCCGCCTTCGCAGGCTCCTGCTGGCTGGTAACCTGCTGGAGGTGCTGCCCGCAGAGGTGAAGGCCCTGCAGCTGCTTACGGAGCTGGACCTCAGTGGGAACAGGGTGGAGAGCCTCCCCCCTCAGCTCTTCAGTAGCTGTTTGGAGCTGCACATCCTTAATGTGGCTCGCAACTCTCTCAGCTCGTTGCCCAGGGGGATCGCAGCTTTAAGTCGGTTGTGCAGGTTGGACTTGCGCAGCAACAGTCTGGAGGAACTGCCTGCCGAGCTGGGCTACTGCTCGGGGCTGCACGGAGGTGGTCTCCTGGTGGAAGACTGGCTCTTTCTTTCTTTGCCTCCGCAGGTCAGGGACTTCCTGAGCCGTTCTTGCGCCCCCTCTGGTACTCACTCGGAGGGTCATTCCCGCCCAGATTCGGACAGCTTCCCATACTTCTGTCCTGCACAGTGGAGTTTCTCTTCTGCTCTGGAATCTCAGATATAAGTATTCGAACACGGATTCATGGGATTTGCTTTTGCGATGCTTTTGGCAAAACGTTACCCAGCTGTTCTTTTAGAAGGCAGCTTTCCTATTGATCATTTTAATGTCAGGCTTTAACAACCATTATTAGTACATGTTACTTCATAGTACACATTCTGCACATTCATTTTTATACCACACTAATTACTGAACTAAATTAGTGGCAACCAAAGGCTTGCAGGAAGATTAAATAATGCCTTCAAAAATGTACAAAGCAATATGCTGCGTAAACTTTGCAGTTACACTGAGTATACATTATTCATGGTGAATGAACTGAAACATGCAAAATTCACCACCGCTGTTAACCTCATTACTATTTAACTTTTTAGAGAATGTTTTGCGCTTAGGCTACTGTAGACAACTTGTTTTTCCTAAGATGGATGAGGAGACCATGAGGTTGAATAATTATTATGGATAAATAACTGTTTAACTGGAAGAGGGGAAAAAACATTCACAAAGTATTTCTTGCAGGGATCTCTCTACATATAACATGGCATAAAGATTTGCATTGTTTGATAACAAAGTGTATATTATTAATACACAAACTACTCAAATTAGTAATAACATGACGATAAATACACTAATTCATATGTCTAAATAATAATAACACACAGTATAACTATCGCTGTTATTCCCACTGAAGAGTGTGAAGTTGT
Organism: Ophiodon elongatus; assembly: GCA_016806645.1. Lineage (NCBI taxonomy): Eukaryota > Metazoa > Chordata > Actinopteri > Perciformes > Hexagrammidae > Ophiodon > Ophiodon elongatus. The sequence continues at coordinate 127,405 of JACSYO010000349.1, forward strand.
TTCTAACTGCGACCACTAAAGAACAATAAATGTCTTTATTTTTTATTGCTCCTGTTTGGTCACTTTATTGTGAAAAGTACTCTAAAAGTGTTAACATGCTATCAAGTCCGACCTGACGCTGGTACCATCACACCATCAGGAGAATCTGTCCCCTTCTGTCCCAGAAGGCGGCACAGGTTCTGGTCCAGGCTCTGGTCATCTCAGACTACTGTAACTCCCTCCTGCAGGTCTACCTGCTAGTGCCATCGACCTCTGAAGCTCATCCAGAATGCAGCAGCTCGACTGGTCTTCAACCTAAATTCACCCACACTACTCCTTTCCTCTGCTCTCTTTACTGGTTACCATTGGCTACCGTTGATAGGGTCCAGTCTACATCCAGGACATGGTCTAACCTTACACCCCAGCCCGCTCACTCCGCTCTGCATCTGCCAATCAGCTTGTAGCTCCGTCTCTGCGAGCTAACCGCTCAACAACATCACGATTGTTCGCTGTCCTGGCTCCTAAATGGTGGAATGAGCTCCCCAATGACATCAGGATATCAGAAAGTCTCTACATCTTCCACCGCAAACTAAAAACACATCTCTTCCGACTATACCTGGAATGAGAGAGAAAAAAAAAATATATATATATATATATATATACATCGTAGTACTTTAGTAGCACTTAGTTGGCACTTACTTATAGCACTTGGTAGTTCGGCTTTCTTGAGGAAATTGTACTTTCTTGATTCTTGTTGTTCTGGGTTTGAACTCTCATGGTTGAATGCACTTATTGTAAGTCGCTTTGGATAAAAGTGTCTGCTAAATGTAATGTAATGGTATGATCATTTCCAGCAGGTTATGGTCTCCACACCAGAAAAACTTAAAAATCAAACTGCTCTTTATTAACACAATCATTACCAATACTGAAGGTGCATGCAGTTGTTTGCAATAATCCCTCTTATCATGAGTTGTGCGCATTACTAACAATTTTAACAATATTAGCACTATGGTTTAACTTTGTGCTGCAGTTTCTCACTGTGACCACTTGAGGGGATTTTTTTTAATCAAAAATATAAATAATATTTGTATTTACCTTTTTGGCATAACAGAAGGAGGAGAGAAGAAAATGAATGAATCAATAAATTCAATAAAATAAATACAAAATAAAATGATTGACAGTCACAGTGCTAGTTTTGCCAGAAATATACACAATGTACAGTGGTTTCTAGTGTACAGTACAATTAATGCTTCCATACATTATTAAATAGGAAAGGGTTGTCCTTCAGAGCTGAAGAGAAAGCCTCAAATGTAATAATGCTCTATAGATATATCTATATATCTATAGATATAGATATAGCTATATATATAAATAGATATATAGATGTATCTATACATCTATATATCTATATATAGATATTTCTATAGATATAGATATATAGACATATCTATATGTGTATATATCTATATTTCTATATTTCTATATTTTATATAGATATAGATATATATATAAATATATACAATAACATATATATATATACAATATGCGCACAATTTCTGCATATTTATTTATCTAATATTTATTTAACCACCGGGGTCTTCCATACACTGCTGTATCCCGCTTTTTTACACTGCGGTGGACTGCGACACACTTTTTGTCCAATCGCTGGCCGCCCATGTCGATGGTCGTATGACTCCACCAATGATATCGTCGCCTTTCGGCGTGGGCGGGACGTCCGGTCCCTCGTATAAACGAACCGAGGCCTCCCCATGCGGTTTGGATCTTCAGATTGACGCGTAGCTAACACCGACCAGGTAAGAATACAATATGTTTCGACCAGAGACTTCTCAAATCGTTTACTGGCCTCTAGGAAGTCCCTCATGAGTGTATTTGGGACAAAGCCACAAAGTAGATCGTCCGGAATGAAACGGCTTCCTCGGTTGTTTGCGTTGAGGAGCTAACCGAAACGGAGCTAGCTAGCGGTGTGTGAGCTAGCATTGGTTAGCTTCGCCATCCCACCAACCTCCCTCACATTTACTCATGCTCAGACTGCCTAGTTAGACTTTTTTTATGTTCCGTGTAATGTCTGTTTTAATAATTAGTTAATGCACAGGATAGTGTTAAGTGCAGCCGGTCCGTTACCTAAATAGTTGCTGCCGTGTAGCGCGTTAGCTTGCCACGTTAGCAGTGGTTATGCAACACAATAGCTTCCCGGCGTTGTAAACGCTTCAGATGCTCACCGGTTTGGGATTAGCGTCGGCTAACGTGAACCCCGAGGCGTCGCATCATCAGGTTTGTACGTGATGTTCGTGTGTAAAACGATTTTTTTGTTTACAAACGGAGCAAAGTCTTTCGTGTCGATGCTATTTAATACGAGGACCTTCTCCTCTGCTCCTAAACCAGTTAGCATAGCTCATTCAATGGCCTCAGGTCTTACAATGGGGTTTGCGGACTGAACACAACAATGTTTGAGTTAGTTTACAGCAGTACTAGTTCCACTGGTTACCCAAACCAAACTTATAATGGAAGATTAAATACCAACGCAACTTTTTCACCACGAACTTATCTGACTGTACTTTTAAACGAGCAGTAAAACTTGGCACAAAGAGTGGCAACAACAGCTGGGCTCAGTTAACAGCCCCCATTTAAACCCTTTCTTAAAGAGAGAAAGGGTTCAGCCATGGTAGGAGCTGAGGGAACTGATGATTAAAGACCAAACCCTGTTCTATTTTCCTTGTTTTAGACAGACACAATGGCAGAGAATGATGTTGACAACGAGCTGCTCGACTACGAAGAGGATGAAGAGCCCCAGGGAGCCCCCGAGAGTGCAGCCCCAGCAGGCAAGAAGGAGGTGAAGGGCTCCTACGTCTCCATCCACAGCTCTGGCTTCAGAGACTTTCTGCTCAAACCAGAGCTCCTCCGCGCCATCATCGACTGTGGTTTTGAGCATCCGTCTGAAGGTGAGGGGCATTTTATTCATCATTTAATCAGGATTTGTTTTTGAAACGCCATGCCCCTTACTGTATACAAGTTGCATTAAATGCCCGTATTTGTGTTTCATAAATACAAATATAGCCATGTCTGCACGCTCTGTTTAATAGCTTGAAATACTTGTTGTTCTCATGATAACACAAATACACTGGCTTAAAATGTTCTTGTTTGTTTTTTCATTTAGTCCAGCATGAATGCATCCCACAAGCTATCCTGGGCATGGACATCCTGTGCCAAGCTAAGTCTGGTATGGGCAAGACGGCAGTGTTTGTGCTGGCCACACTGCAGCAGATTGAACCTGTTGATGGACAGGTCAGTACGCACATTCAACACACTAGGTCTATGTATTGGATTAAGTGAAGGAAACATTACCATGGACTGTCTTCAACTTTAAACTTGTGGCTTGCATTAAGTGGAGCCCACATGTTCTGTTGCATTGGATAATATACATGAATGCATTAAATCGACAAGAGAAAAAGTACCTGAATCGGCCTTCTCTTGCGTCTACCCCCAGGTGTCTGTATTAGTTATGTGCCACACGCGAGAGCTGGCCTTCCAGATCAGCAAAGAGTACGAGCGCTTCTCCAAGTACATGTCCTCGGTAAAGGCAGCGGTGTTCTTTGGCGGCATGGCCATCAAGAAAGACGAGGATGTCTTGAAGAAGAACTGCCCTCACATCGTGGTCGGAACACCAGGCCGCATCCTCGCTCTCATCCGCAACAAGACCCTCACCCTGAAGAACGTCAAGCACTTTGTCCTGGATGAGTGTGACAAAATGTTGGAGCAGCTAGGTGAGTTTTTGTTAAATATTTCTCAATTCTCCTAGATTCCACTTCAGGGTATCTGGTTACGCACCCCATTTAATTTCGTATTAATTTGTATCTATCTGACCTCTCTGTGAACCAGACATGAGGCGTGATGTACAGGACATCTTCAAGATTACGCCCCATGAGAAGCAGGTCATGATGTTCAGTGCCACTCTGAGCAAGGAGATTCGACCAGTCTGCCGCAAATTCATGCAGGATGTAAGTGATTGATCGATTGTCGTTACTTCAGGATTTCACGGAACAATTTGACACATTTTGCCCACTTGCTGATGATGTAACCAGAAACTCAACAAGTTTACCTAACTTGTCCCCCTGTCGTCTTGTCCCGTGCAGCCCATGGAAGTATTTGTGGACGACGAGACAAAACTGACACTCCACGGCCTCCAACAATACTACTGCAAGCTGAAGGACAGCGAGAAGAACCGCAAGCTCTTTGACCTGCTTGACGTGTTGGAGTTCAACCAGGTAAGGCGACGGCGCTATTGCACGGCCATCAGCATTTGGCATATTATATCACTAGAATTGTTGCTTGTTGTGAAACATAGGAGGGGCTATCTTATAGGAATTCACTAAATGTCTGGGTTTTCACAGAAAGTCCATCATTTGGGACTACAGAACTGGAAATGTTGCTTTACAACGAAATTCACCGACAGCGCCTCCTGAACCACGAACACATTTCAACACTTTATATCAGCATCTTAGTAGCTATATAGTTTCAGAAAAATTCTACTTAACCGCAACATCGCTGGTTCAATTCTGTCCCTTTTCCTGTCTGCCTTTTCATTGTCACTATCCAATAAAGGCAAAAATGAGAAAAATAAAACTTCAAAGACATTTTTAAAAGGATGCATATTTTTTTTCTGGGGTTGCGTGCCAGGCTAACCATTGGAGACTCCAGGAAGTTACTGTTCCCTTTCAAGAAACGGTTCAGCATACACATCTCATAAAGAAGCAAATTGTTGTTTTCCCGACCACTTTAATGACTTAACTCTTGGCAAAAAGTTGTCAAACCATTTCTTAAAAAGCTATTCAGTCACTGCGATGACTTCCACTGTAATTCTGAAATCCCTGGCTTCAGGCTCTGAATGAAACCCATCACAGGCCCGAGGGCTTCATGTGTCTGCTCCCTCAGCAGCCTCATTTCAACGCCTTTGCCTTGCCTCTAGGTGGTGATCTTTGTCAAGTCAGTCCAGCGCTGCGTTGCTCTGGCCCAGCTTCTGGTGGAACAGAATTTCCCTGCCATCGCCATTCACAGGGGGATGGCTCAGGAGGAGAGGTGAGACTCGCACGCACACACATCTCCCCACTGATATGTCGTAAACATGCGCTCCATTGAGCTCTGAATGCCGAGTATGTTTATGGAGCATGAGGCCTCATCAGTTAACTCAACACATCATTACCTTCAAAGAGGGGAGGCTGCAGTCCAGTAATGCCTCCAGCAGCTGTGTTGATGACTCCCTCTCCCTTACTCCGCAGGCTGTCTCGCTATCAGCAGTTCAAGGACTTCCAAAGGCGGATCCTGGTGGCCACCAACCTCTTTGGCCGAGGGATGGACATCGAGCGGGTCAACATCGTCTTCAACTACGACATGCCGGAAGATTCTGACACCTATTTGCACAGGGTGAGAACTGCAGAGGGGAAATACCCTCACTCGTCTTTTTTGTTTTTGTTCTCTGTGAAGTTGGTTTAAAGAGGTTTTGTTTTTTAATAATGTGGTGCCATAAACTCTGTACATTGTGTATTAGTTGGTCATTGTGTAATGTTTTAGTTTAGTTTAGTTTTTTGACGTTTCCTTCTCTGCACCCCTCAGGTTGCCCGTGCCGGTAGGTTTGGCACAAAAGGCCTGGCTATAACCTTTGTGTCAGACGAGACCGATGCCAAGACTCTGAACGACGTGCAGGACCGCTTCGAGGTCAACGTGGCCGAGCTGCCGGAAGAGATCGACATCTCCTCTTACAGTAAGCCTTACGTTTCCGAATGCCCGCGGGGCTGCCCTGTTGGAATGATTGTAATTTGTGGATAAATGGTCTCAAAGCACTTTGCTATCAAAACAACTGTTTTAATCCAGGGCTATAGATCCCAGCTAAAGATCGCCCCCCTCCACAGATAATAAGCGGCTGTAATCAACCTTTTTAGAGTCATCTTGGCAACTAGAGCCCGCAGTTGGCGCTGCCATGCAACTGCGGCTCTCGTCAAAATGGAAACTGCCCGCACACGTTTGACCTGTTGCTGAAAAGTTGGTATGCTCAGCTGTCGCTCGCCGCGCCGATCTTTCACACGCTCAACTCGTCTCTCCTCCTCTGTCCCCGTTTAGTCGAGCAGTCCAGATGAGTCCTCCAGCCAAGCCGACGTCTTCTCTTCATGGATCTTGTGTTTGGATGTAGACGTGTTTCACCATTGATTTGAAAGCTCTGCTCGTTCCCAATGTTCACCAAACCTTTATTTTTATTGTCAGTTTTTGGGGGTGGGAGGGGATATGGTAGATTTTTATTTGTCTTTTACTGTTTGTTTGGGCGGGGGTGGGAGGGGTTATTTGTTTTTGTTTTTTGCTTAATGGAATTAAAACTTTTTATAAAATGCCATTTTTACTGTTGTGGTCTCTTGTGAGGCTATTGTCTCGAAACCCCATATTCAGTCAATTTAATCTCAAGCAGAGCTGCAGGGAAACATGTAGAAAAGTAGTTCTGAGGAACATGTAAAAGTGATTTTAGCCCTTTTTTATTGTTCAAACTAGTTTGTATAGGAGGTTTGGTGTTTTGTCTTTTCCCCCACTGCAACAGTTGGTCTTTTTAAAACGTCATGGAGTGACAGTTTAAGTAAATTTTTGGCTCACATGGCAGCTCTTTCTTTGAATTTCCAATTGAATGCCTCCAATAAACAAAGTCACTCAGAATCCTAGTGGTGCGTCTGCCAAGTTTGATCATAAGATTGTCATTAGCACATCGTATAAAGAAAAAATTGTTACTCAAATGTGTATCTGTTGGTATTCTTTAGGATTTAAAAGTCTTTCACTTAACTACGATCAGAAACTGTTCCTGTACTTTGTGTTTAGTGCTAATTGGCAAATGTAAGCATGGTAATGCTATTAGCATCGCAACTGAGTAGCATGCTGATATTAGCGTTTAGCTCAAAACGCACTCAATGTACCAAAGTACAGTCTCACAGCAGTTAGCATGGCTGTCGTCTTTTTGAGAATGAATTAAAAACTGGGTAGATGGTTAAAGTATCACTCTGGTTCAACAGTGTGTGAAGGGGAAAATGTCTTTATTTAAAATGCAAAATGAACTCATAGCAACTTTTCAAAATCCAGCGTGTGCCAGACAGTAAATATTCATGAGGAACGCATGAACAAGTCTTTTTTTAAATAGACCTTTAAAAAGCATGACTTTATTATTGCAGATGGTGTTAATGTACACTAGTAGACATACAATCATCATGCTTTCAAATTGGCACTTAGCGCTCATAAAGGACCTGAACCCCGCTTTGTTCAGTGCTAAACTATACATGGACTACATCCGTATAACTGTAAAAGGGTTGGCCCTTTATACAGCAGATAGAACTACAAAGAAGGTAACGATGCATCTGTACATAGCTGCTCTATAAGTGTCCTTTGTTAACAAAACTAGACATACAGTACCAAAACCACAGCATCTACAAAGGCAAATAGCAATGGCAACATGGTGAACTATTACAATGGCATGTAAAGTTTAGGCAAAATTAAAAAAAAGCCTACTGTAGCCAAGATGGTAGAAAATGCAAATATTTTCCAGTTTCACAGCAAACTGAAACAGTCAAAAGATTTTAGAATTACCCATTTAAAATGTGTATTCAGTAAAGATGACGCTCAGTCCCTCTGTGTGACCTTTCCATGAGATCAAAGGTCGTGGATCCGGGCTGCCGCAAGGTGCGCAAACTTGAACCCAATGTCCCAGTTGAGTGAGACACGTGGGCTCTTGAGTCATGGCAAAGGACTTTGGCAGAAAACAGAAAAATACTGAACCCCCCGCCGCCCCCCTCCAAAAATGTCCTTGGGAATAGGTTGTTACTGACGTCCAGTAGCCGTGGCCCCGTCGAAGCTCCTCTCGGCCCCCCGACAGTTGACGTCAACTGCCAGCATTCCTCAGAAGCAGACGCCACTGAAAACATGGGAGAAGCACAGACTTATCGTTTTGTTTTCTCCGGGCCGGCGTGCTGCTCGATTACAGGCCCGGGGCCCCGCGGTTCCGCCCGCCAAGTCACAAATTACACGTTTGCGTCAGCGTGCGCCGTTTTTATTCAAACGTCAGAGCGGCTGAGCTCCTCTCGTGTCGCCGTCGGCGGTCAGGATTGTAATTTGCGCAGAATCGGGCGGTCGACGTCTCGGCGCCAGAATCCCAGGCTTGTTCTTCTGCTGCTTGCTAAATGCCTCCGTTTTCTCGCGGAGGCGAGGCACGGGACGAGTCCAGCTGTGTCAACAACCGTATTCACATATGCCCCCACTAATGCTACAAAGCCTCGACCCATCAGGTTCAACTCTTTTCCGAGTACACACCTCCTCTTCTACCGGAGCCTCCATCACCGCTGTGACCGCCAATGCGACCCTGGGGGGAGGGTTCGAGCCCCGGATCTGTGGGAGTCCTCTCGTGGCTGACAGCTCTCAGCTGTTTTGTCCCTCTCTCTCTCTCGGACCCCCCCCCTTACCGTTCAGCCCCGCTGGTGCTCCAAACATAGCAGCTCCGCCCCTTTTCCTGGTGGCGAGCCACCGTGTCATTGCGTCTGTTTCAACAATAAATACCAGTGAATAAATACCATAAAAAGACACAAGCTGCGCTCCCGGGAGAGACATCTGAGATGCTCCTCCGTCTTCCGCCGTCGCGATCCCAGTTTTTTTCCCGCTGTCAAGTCTTCATTTGGTTCCTCAACGCCGCGTTGTTGGGAGCGCACGGACGCATGATCCCAGCATGGTTCATATTTGGCTCCAAAGCAACGTCGGACCAACTCCGTTATCGGCCAGTCGGACCCGTTGCTCGGTGACTGTGATGGGAATCAACGCCACCAACAAGTCAAACACCAACGTGTGTGTGTGTGTGTGTGTGTGTGTGTGTGTGTGTGTGTGTGTGTGTGTGTGTGTGTGTGTGTGTGTGTGTGTGTGTGTGTGTCAGCTCTTGCTCCAGCGTCCCCAACAAAAGTCTCAAGAGTTCAGGGGACATGTTTGGTGCCCGGCACAGCAACATGGCGGCTGGTTGCGTCCACGTTCTGCATAAAGTTTTGGTGACAGTCTGTAGCAGTGAGACAGAAACAACTCGTAGCTACACTAAAGCAGGGGCTGGTCACTTTGCTCCCGTCTGGTTCCTCCTTCTCCCCGTTCCTCCCGAAATAATCTCTCATAAGATGATTCGACTTGTTCACCTCGCTTGCGTCTACTTATAGATACACTAAGGACAGCTACTCTATAATGGGGGACCACTATGGGGGGAAGTTGATGTCTTTAGTTTTATTGTGAGGGAATGTAGGTCGGGGTGGGAGGTCGGGGGGCCGATGCCGCTAGTCGATGAACTTGTGCGTGTCTCCGTAGAGCCACCTCTGAGGGGGCATGGCGGCCTCGTTGAGGTGGTTGCATTCGTCGCTGCACTTGCAGGACTGGATGAACATCACGGACCGGCTGAAGCGCTCGCCGTCCGGGCAGGCGAAGGCCACGCTGGCGGTGCGCGTGCGACGCGGCGAGCAGCAGCGGCCGTCCCGGCACACGCCGCAGTAGTTGGGCCTGTACAGGCGGCTGCTCCTGCAGCCCGCGTAGGACAGGCGGTGGGGCTCGGGGGCCTTGTGGGTACGGGAGCACTTCCTTCCTTTCTGCAAAGGGGGGGAGGAAGGGGAGGGAAGGGGAGGTGAGGGGGGGCAGAAGAAAGAAGGAAAGAGTGGATTCAGTTTTTTGTGCGTTGTAAAAATTTGCCACGCAAGTAAACATCTTGTTCTTTGGTGCAGCTGTGATGCAGCTCGCTGTCCAGTGAAACGTGCACCAAAAATGAAATGACTCATCTCTCAAAAAAACAACAAAGTTAATACAGTTAATCACGGACACCGGGGGGAAACAAAACAAAGCGCCGGAGAGAGGAACATGCCAGCGATAGTTAAGGATTGACACTGACGCGCATTAACTCCCACAGCAGCTCCGCAAACATGGGGAGGAACAGGTGCCCGACAACCCATCAGCCTCGCGGCAGGAGTGTTTCTGAGGGTGTTGCGTTTTGAAATGCGAGAGATCAACGCAGTGGGCGAGTCGAGTGCTCTTCAAATCGCACAGCAAAGAGCCAGCGACTGCAGCTGACAGCCGCAGGGTCGCGGGCTCGGCGTGGGTGAGCTCCGAACCCCCGCACGCAAACGAGGGGAGAGTTCTTTGTCACGTCTCTGAAAAGTTCTGGGATTTATGTAAATTAAGTTTTTGTTGTGTTGGAAACAAGTTGACAATAAAAAATAAATAAAACATTTGCAAATAAATTTAGTTTTTAAAGATTTTGACTAAAGCGTGGCATCTGCTGGACTGCTTCCTCCGAGCAGTTGCCAGGCACCCAGCAGACTCAGAAGTCCCTGCCCCCCCGCCAAGAAATCGTCCAGCACTGAACCCCCTTGTAAAATGACGAAATGTAATTTTTACACTTACATAAAATATATCGTTTTAATTAGCAACGCCTTTGGTGCTTTTGAGGTTACGAGCTAGCAGTTTCCCCCTGTTTCCATTCTTTGTGCTAAGCTAACCGACCGCCGCGTCATCTTTACCACACAGATATGAGAGTGGTATCAGTCTTCTCATCTTAACGTGAATACGGGCATTTCCCCAATAATTGGAACTCATCGTTTGAGCAGTGGGCCGACCACGAACTGAGCATGAGCAGAGGAATCGTGGTCCTAAATCGGCTCCGTCGTCACCCCGCTGAGGAAGTTTCCCCACACGGCAACAGAACCGTGAATAGAACGAATGGACCCGAAAGGGCTGCAGCAACAGAGAGGGATCCAGGGGCGGGGGTCTGTGTACATGCAGTGATATTAATACCAATCTGACCCCTTAGGAGCAATCCTTTGCTGAATCTACTCAGCATGTTGCTGTCTATCCATCCCTTTACCCTATCTATCCACACGCACGCACGCACGCACGCACACACACACACACACACACACACACACACACACACACACACACACACACACACACACACACACACACACACACACACACGTACGTTTCTCACCTTGACGGGGATGGACATGGAGCTGCAGGGCCGAATGTTGCACAGACGCGTCTCCTTGATCAGCTTACAACGGGCGTTGTCGTTGGTGACCCGAGAGGAGACGCCCATCCCACAGCTCCGGGAACACTGGGACCAGGAAGTAGTCTGAACCACGCACTGATCGCCCACCTGCCTCCAGGCTGCGAGAGATGAAACAGAGGGCGTGTGAGAGGACGATGGGCGACGCGAAACCACGGAGAGTCGGAGAAAGAAGAGCGACATCGGCAAAAGTAAAGCCGTGGGGGTGGGGAGGGCCCGGGGAGAGAAAGGGCCAGTGGGAGAGAGAGGGGAAAGGAGAGGTCCGGAGATGCGAAGCACACTAGCTTCATTCACTGCAACAGGCAACACTGACGCATAGAGAGGGCGATTACAGAGAGGGGAGAGCTGGGTGACAGAGGTATGTGCTGTGTGAGAGCACCTCTGGTGTGCAAGGAGCCAGTGGAAAACAAGCCTCACATAAATGCTGACACACACACAAACACACACACACACACGTAGATGCAGAGGAAAAGGCTCACAGTGAGGCCGTTTGTGCGTCAACGGTGGCTAAAATGGCTAAAACATAAACATGATGCTTTACTGCGAGGAGGAAACAGACGGCACTCTGAGGCGACACGGCGGCACCCCCTCGCTCTCTCACCCGCCAGGTGCTTGTTCCCGCGCGCCTTGGCCCACTTGCGCCCCACCTCCACCAGCTCGTTTCCCAGGGCGTCCTTCTCCTTTTTGGGTTTGTAGGGGTACAGCTTCCGGTAGTGTTTCGGGTAAGGCTTCGGGAAGGGGTAGGCCGGGTAGGGAATGAAGGGGTAGGGCGGGTAGGCCGGGGGCTGGGGTCGGCGGTGCACCGGAGGCACGACGGTGGTGCCCCCGTGGCAGTCGATGGTGAGGCAGCACTGGCCCGGCACCTTGACCAGGTGCGGCGTGGGACAGGAGGGCGACGCCAGGGGCACGTGGCTGGGGCAGAGGGGCACGCAGCCCACCGCCCCGTCGATGCAGGTGCACTGGTGCTTGCAGCCGGCGTGGAAATTCTCGCCGTTCTGGTAAATCCGCCCGTTGTACTCACACGAGCGGCCCTCCGCCTTGGCTGAGGGAAAAGGAAGAAGACGGGCAGTTTGGTCAAAAGAACTAGATTTGTTTTTTTTAAAGTGTTCTTGAAACGGTTAAGTGACGGGAAGAAAGATCAAACAGGAAGTGGCTCAGAAGAGAGAGAGAGGGACACACTATCTCCAGATTTATGAAGCGAGCTCTATTCTTAGATCTGAAAGGAATTTTGACTGGTTTACAACGTCCTACCCCTTCGCCCTCCTGAGTGGGACTCCCCATGCGACCCCCACCCTCCCAAGATACCGCCCCCTTTATATAGAAACACCCCCAAATAAACACGCATATAAAAAATAAATACCGCTGTGCAGTTTGTGTACACACTGAACTACTTATACACATCCCCGGAGTTGGCCGGGTTTCAGTCGCAGCTCGTGAAGGTGCTCAGTTTTTCTTTTTTTTAAACGTGGCACGGGCTTCAAACCCGAAGCCCCTCTATCAAAGAGAAACCCCAGCCGCTTGGATCGGAAGCCAGCATCCCCACCCTGAAGTTACACATTCCCTCGCTCAACCCCGAGCTAAACCCAAACCCGACGCCCAATCTAAACTCAAAAGCCCCCCCCCCCCCCCGCGTCTGACCCTCCCTCACCCCTCTCTCTCCCAGCCTTTCCCACCACCTCCGTGGTACCCACCCCTGCAGATGCCGTGGGTACGGCCCACGTCGTTGCCGTAGTTGCACTCCAGGCCTTTGTGGTGGTCACAGGGCCGTCCCTCGTGGCAGTCCTGGTTGAGCTGAGCGGCGCACACCTTGCAGCAGCCGCAGCCGTCCGGTACCGAGCTGACCCCCGGGGGACAGGATGCGGGCCCCGCCGGACACTCGCACACCACCGGGCAGCCGGCGGTCACCTACAGGAAGGGGGGGGGCATAGTGAGCACTTCAGTTACTGTCGACGGTTTCCATGCACTGGAACCGGGCAGGACAATAGTTTGACTCATGTTACGCAGATCACAGAAATTCCTCAAAGTGTGCGAGGCTTAAACATTTGCTGAATACCCGGCACTGTCCCGAGTCCCGCAGGGATATCTGTGACCCTCTGTCGCCTTCCGCTTGGCATTCGCCGCGCGAGCTGGGATGAAAGGTACGGTCTCTGCCCCCAAAGTCCCCCCACACACACACATTCCCCGCTCCCATCTTTTGTTTCTCACCCCCTCTCTTGTCTCACACACACACACACACACACACACACACACACACACACACACTAGAGCCACTCCAACAACCCCAAGCAGGTATTTAGATCACAGAGAGCTGCCAGTCTGGCTGTCCTCAGTCAGATCACCCAAAGGGATCCCTTCCTGTCTGAACCCAGGCCAGGTCCTGGTGTGCATGCCGGCCACTCGCTCCCCAGGGTCTCGTGTGGGCGAGGAGGATGTGACATTACGCAATGCGGTGACAATAGCTGTCCATTTTGAGCGCTGCGTGTTTGGCATTAACCCGGTACTTGAAACATCCCCTCACTAAAAGCCCCATAACACTTATAGTGTGCAGCGAGTTCATCAGTGTATTTTTATCTGCATTCGTATCACTGTTGGGTAATATTACCGACGTGTAATTTTGGACCCACAGAGAGATGGAAGCTCATGTGCGTATACTTTGTAAAAGGGGGAATTGGTGAAGTTTTTCTTCTACTTTTTTCAGGTTAAATACTCAAAACGTTTCATCTGTATATTTAGATTTTGTGGAGGGTCTAAACTGTGGACACGGAGGTGGAGGAATAGGAACAGAGGGTGGACGTAAAGTACACATTGCTCAAGTGTACTTTTTACTCCACTTGATTTAATTTGACAGCGTCGGTTACTATAGATACTTTACAGATCACCGATTTACATACCAAACGTATGATGCGCTCTTATAAAAACACGATGCATTACTACAGAATAACCCAATAATTACCCAACATCATCTTGAACAACAGTAAAACTAAACTTGATACATTAATGCATTGGTTAACAATAATCTGATAATATAGTACAACACTCACTTTATATTCAGTATGAGCAGTACATTTAGCCAATAATACTTGTATACTTTGACTTGAGTGACGGTCTCAGTGCAGTATTGGAGTATTTGTATATTGCAGTATGTTTTCTGAGCACCCTAAACTAGCCCGATACTCTATTTTGCCGCGGACCCCCGAGACATCCCTCAAGGACCTCTGGTGTTCCCCGAACCCCCAGTTTGGAAGACACCAAATATTACCAATGATTCTGCAAAACAAATCACATATTTGGTCCCGGTAGGAGAAATTAAGTGTATAGAAGGTCAATTATCACTCGTGTGCAGCTGAACGAGTGGGACATTGTTTGGACATAACGATACTGTAGAGCGAGGTCACAAGGCGATGGGACTCGAACCCGCTCGAGCTGCTGCTGCAGGAGAGCGCGCGGGCACGTGAGTCTTTATCCCCGCGGTGTTTACATAGAGCACGGGGACAGAAGACAAACCTTTCACGCACTTACCAAGCCGACTGGCACCACTTGCAAGACGGCGAATAATAGCAGTAGCCCCATGCTGTCAGCTGATTCCCATAGAAGAAGAGATGTTTTAAAAAAAAAAAATTTAAAAAAAACCCACAAAAAATGTTTTATATCACAGGAAAATAAATCCTCCACCGGCTCAGAAACAATAGCTTTTGTCCACAGAGATTAAATCCGACATGCGCGACGGGTCCTCGAATCTCTCCCATCACTTTTACATTTTCATCGATCAAAGTTTGAGGCTTGTGTTTTTATATCAGCGCCGTGCTTTTTAGGGAGGCCACGCCCACCCCGGACCTTCCTTCAACCAATTAGGAGGCAGGCGCGCGGCCAAGGTATCCCGACAAGGAGGGGAGGGGGAGGGCGGGGCTTGGAGCTCCAGCATGGGAGAGCTGAGGGTTCTGGAGAAGGGGGGGGGGGGGGCGGGGTCAAGCATGAATGCAGTCATTCATAAAAATTCAGAATTACTACATTCCAAAGAGGACCTGGCTTCTGGGTGTTTATTTATTTATGTTTGAGCGAAAATAATATTTTTGATGCTTTAAAGTCCGTTTCACACGCATTCCTCTGTCCCGGGCTGCTGCTTTGTGAAAAGTAAAATAAATATACTCAGCTGCTAGCCTGTGCTACATTAATACTCGGGGCCGGCCATGGAAAACAGCGAGGAATTTCCTTCCTCCTCCGTTTTATAAAAATACTTTTAGACAAGAGCTGGACAGATAAAGTACATGCACGGGCCGAGCCGAGTGTTCATTGGAGCCGGTTATGACTGCATGATTAAGTTTATGGTGATGTGGAAAATGATTATGATAATCTCCCGCGCAATTGGTCGCTCTCTCTTCCTCCCACCATATCCTGTCTTTAGCCCCCACATCCCTTTTACCTACTCAGAGGTTCCCAGGCCACCTCTCTCTACACACGCACACACACACACACACACACACACACACACACACACACACACACACACACACACACACATGCTCAAGCACAAACAGCCATGTAAACAGACGAGAATTTTGTCCACTTTGGTTTTAAGGTTTTGTTTTCATTGAAGAGTGCAGAGCGGAGGTGAGCACCGCCTGGATAATCTTCCCGTCGTCCCCGCAGACACGCACACAGGAAACCAGCCATCTGCACTACCTGAGCTGGTGGCTAACGCACACACTGATACTCTGTGTGAGAGGCTTAAATACGTATTCCGCTTCTACGCGCTCCCAAACGTTACATTAAGGCATGGGGCACACGCAGTGGGCAGCCTGTTCAGTGAGAGAGGGATTGTGGGTGGTTAAATTGTTGTTTTGCCAGTGCAGTTTCCCTAAAATGTATCATTAAGCAGAGGGATGCCATGCGGTTATTTGTGCTAACAGGGAAGATGTCGCCCCCCGCCCCTTCATCTATAAATCGCCAGCCTGCACTTCACCAAATGGTCACATGATGATGCATTCAGTCAGCTTGTGCTGCACAGACATGCACAAACACAACTGCGTGCACATACACTTCTGGAAAGCATACTCTTGATTGCATATCAGCAACACACTCCAAAGGCACTTGACGCGCACATACAAAGGCCCACACACACACAGCTCCATTCCGTGCCTCTCATGTACGAGACTGAAGCGTCCCATTTTCTACTAAATAAATACCCAGAGATGTTTGAGAAACCCAGACAGGTCAAAACCCTTACCGCTGTCCTGGAGATGTTTTCAGAATATTCTAACCACCTGGGTCTGTTGCACAATAACAAATATTTTCAACAGTTTTCTAGTTGCATTTTCCAGTTGTTTAAAAAAAGCTTTATTTTATTTGTTTTATTTTTTTTACTATATTGCTAATTACACCATGGTCTTTTAGCACGTTAGCATGCTGACGTTTGCAAATTAGCATTCAATGCAAAGTACAAGCGAGGCGGATGGGAAAGTCAGCAGATGTGTGGTGGTGCTAGCAAAGCAGCGCAGCCTGTGACAGCTAAAAGCTAACTCATCGGAAAATACTAGAAAGAGTGTGATCTTTATTTTTAAACTTAGAAAGCATATTTCTGCCCTAAACTGCATTTTTGTAAGTGCATTCTATGGCAAAGGAAGGCTGAAGTGAAATAGATATTTTGAGGGGTTTAATTTTTTTGCCAACATCAGCATGGCTGCATCTTCACAATGCCAACATCCTGATGTTTATAGTGATCACCATCTCAGTTTAGTGCGTCAGCATGCTAACATTTCCTGATTAGCACTGAACACTAAAGCTAATGGGACTATCGTTAGCTCTGCAGGTATTTGGTCATCAACTAAAGTGTTAGAAAAACAAAAATTCTGACCTGATGGTGTCGCGAGACGAAAAGTCTGCAAAGTGATTACGTCCGTGCCAAATTTAATAACAGCCCATCAAATAACTGTTGGGACGTTTCATTAAAAACCCATGGACGTCAACTCGCAGGACATCCTCGCTAGAGGATCACCAAAGTCGGTAGCATGCATCCTCCAACTTTCACAGCGATCGACCCGGTACTTGTTGAGACAAACAGAAAGATGTCGCCACGATAGCGATTGTATCCATGGCGACAGGAGATACAGTCGCAACTTGAGAAACGGGTGAAAAAAAGTTTATTTATTGCGCAAACATTTTTTTCATTCAGACGGGGAGAAGAATCTTTGAGGATTCTGGAAATACCTTCAAATAGCTGTTGTGAAACAACGTTTTTTTTTGTCGTTTTTTGTCAAATCTATTTTTCAAGCCCGATTGTAACGCCCATGATTGCACTGACCCGAAGCACACACCGTCTGCTGCGTACAGAATGTGCTCACACGCACACAGAGGCCTACACAGGGAGCAAAATGATGTATTCACCAAACTGCCATCCTCTTCCCACACAAACCGTTTCTCTCTGTCAGTGTGCGGAGGTGATGTAACGTGGCCCGTGTAAACAAGCCCGACATCGAGAGAGAAATATGTTGTTTTTTCCTCGTTTTCATCTTAAAGTTCCATTGACTCATCAAAGAGCGGTGTCCTTTTCCACTTTGGTCTCTCGGTGGCTTCCATCCTAGACATAATAAACAAACATGCAGGGTTTTCCAACACACCAGAGTGGAGGCTTTCATTAGCTCTCGGGGATACTGTACACTTGGGAGGTTTCCCCCGCGCCGTGACCTTTACGGTCCGAAGCTGACGGCGAACGTGTCAAATCGCAACGGTCGAAGTGACACAGGTCTGCTTTAAGAGTTCGCTGGAAAACCTCCCTGGCGCTACTATTAAAGAGTCATAGGTGACGGGGGGGCGGGAACAGATACAAAAACAAGTCAGTGGAAATACAAGACTGGGGGTGACGGATGCAGAGGTGTAAGCCGCATGCATGGAGCCAGGGAAATATTAGGCAGTGAGAATGAAAAAAACAAAACAAACAGGAAACAGATAGAACAAGAGAGGAAAGTGAGGTCGGCGGAACAAAAGCGGCTCACTTTTCACATCGGATTCTTTTCATCGCACACAGAAAAGTGGCTTTGTGCGTCCGTGAGGACAGGTGTGGGGTGTTTGTTTGGCAGAGCCCCTTCCCACACCTGCTGCGACACTCCTCCGACTCTTTATGCGCCACAAACAAACACACACACACACACACACACAATTATAAATATGTGGCGCAGGTACACACGTGCACATCTTAAAACGCCAAAGCTTTGTCATGTCGTGGCGGTGTAACAGCCTGAAGCTGCCTTCTTTGTCCACTGTTGGAAAAATCCCTCTGGACTCCTGCGATGAAAGGGGACAGGTGTTGTCACTTTGTGGGAGCGGGAGGGGGGGGGGGGGCACACAAGAGGGGAAGGTTGTTGTAATTCGTCTTTGTCTGACTTTTATGGGAGAGCGTGGGACGGGCTTTTAGTGTTTTATCGTCCTCAATTTAAACTCCATGGGTGTCCTGTGTCCTAATGGTTAGGGTGCGCACCACATAAGCACAGTTTCCACAGTTACATTTCTGTCTCCATCTTCAATAAATATTAAATAAAGGCAAAAAAATGAAACCCCTCAAAATATCTATTTCACTTCAGCCTTCCTTTGCCATAGAATGCACTTACAAAAATGCAGTTTAGGGCAGAAATATGCTTTCTAAGTTTAAAAATAAAGATCACACTCTTTCTAGTATTTTCCGATGAGTTAGCTTTTAGCTGTCACAGGCTGCGCTGCTTTGCTAGCACCACCACACATCTGCTGACTTTCCCATCCGCCTCGCTTGTACTTTGCATTGAATGCTAATTAGCAAACGTCAGCATGCTAACGTGCTAAAAGACCATGATGTAATGCCGTCGGTGTTTTAATTTCACCTTTGTCTCCTGTGTCCCATGTTCTTTTTTCCCCACTATTGCCGTTATTATTATGTTGTTTATTCACTTTTTTATGCCTCCAGGCCAACATTAGCTTTACGTTTTTCGGGTTGTCTGTTTGTCCGTCCGCTCCGTTCTCGTGGACGCGATATCTCTGGAATGTCTTGAGCGAATTTCTTCAAATTTTGCACAAATGTCTACTTGCACTCAAAGTTGAACTGATTAGATTTTGTTGGTCAAAGGTCACTGTGACATAACTTAAGAATTCATAAGTTCATTATGGCAATTTCACAAAAATATCTAATAGGATAAAATGATGCAGTGATGACACTTTGGACAAACATGGATGTAAACATGAGTGGTTGGTGGAGGCATACGGCCGCCAGGCGGTAAACCTAGTTCTATAAACGTCTCATTGTTGTCTGTGCTTGTGCTTTGCCAACTCTGTTCTTTCTGAAAATGGTGATAAAACATGTTTTTTAAAAAGGAGACAACCACTTTGGCAAAGTGAAGTAAATTTGTTTTTGTTATTCTCATCATGGTTATTGTCACCATCATTTTTCTCCATTCATTTTCCGTGTATGTAGAGTATGTGTGTGTATTTGTGTAGCATGGACGGATATAAAGTGACTGAAAGAAAGAGAGAGGGCACAGCCTGTTCCAAAACAGAAGAAATAGGAAAGAAAAACAAGCAACGGGAGAGTGCCAGTAAGAAAGGATGAGAGGAGGGGGGCTGGGGTGGGGGGGGCAAGGAATTTAAGTCACAAAGTTATTTTTAAACCAAGAACAGGAACTCCACTGTTGACTTCCCAAACACTGAAACACGGATCGGTTTAAGAGTAGAGCTGGGGGGGAAAAGGAGACCGGAAGCGTATAAATTCACAGAGCTGTCAGGTGTGTCATCCCGTACACGTGTCTGCGTCCGCACATCCAAACACATTCCTGTCGGTGTTTGCTACATTTCATCCTCACAGATTCACACTCTCATCAGGACGTGTGGCTGCGTCGGTTTCAGCTCTGCCTGTTAAGATATTCAAGACCTCAAACCTTCAAGGACAGATGAAGGAATTTGAATTTCTATTTGTGCAATTCCTGTTTTCCCATGTATTTATATACACACATATATATATGTATATATATATATATATATATATATATATATATATACATACAGTATTTATCTATATATATATTGCATTTGGCCTAATTGACTATAATCAAGACATGGTGTACATAAGGAACACAAATCTCAAGATATTCGCAATTACAGGCCAGTGGTAAGCCTCGACATAAAGAGAGGCGTCACAACATTTTAAAAAAAGATGACCAGCAAAAGGACATGTGAGGAGAGTCACAAAATCTCTGTGGATACAGTTTCAAACTAATTGAGATAAACACAAGGTCATCAACTGTAATTTTCCGTCTTCTTGGCTCAAACTGCTCAACAACAGGCTTTAAGCTGTGTGCTTTTCCACCACCGGGATGTTATTGTCAATTAAAGGCGCCTGGGTTTATGGGGAGTGAGCTGGGACAAAACTTCACACACAAAGGCGGCGGGTGGTGGTGGTGGTGGTGGTGGTGGGGGGGGGCAATTCTGTAAAGGCAAAAGAACACACACCCTGCCATTCATGCGTGCTTTGTTCTGACGCCTCGGCTTCATCAATGGCTGTTGTATTCCCAACTCTCGTAGCCAAGATGGGAGCGATCAGGTGCAGCGGTTACGACGACCCCAGGAGGTCATCATCTGTTCGGAGGCGCGCAGTACAGTTTGCTTACAGAGTATGGTTTCCTCTCGACCTTTAGCCGGGGGTCAGGACCTTCTGTCATCAGCGGGGTCAGCTTTAGCACGCACGCCGGGCCCTGATGGGGTCAAAGGAAACTGGGTCACCTGTACCTGTTCGTCAGTGGATATGCTGATGCTGCCCACCCCAGCAACCACCCAAGGCAAGGTCACGCCCTCCCCTCTGGATCGCCTCGGTCCGCGTCTTCGCCCTCCCCTCACCTCCGAGGTGTCACAGAGAGCGCCCTTGTTCTAGCGCTCTCCTCCTTTCCACCGGGACCCCTCAAAAATCCCAGATATCCCTGCAATTTCCGGTGCAATGTTTATTTGGCGGAAAGAGGGCTGGGGGGGCGGGCAGGCCTTGAAAAAAGAGCCTCACTCACAAACAGTTTGGGCTGCGTTCGAGGGTAAACATGTGCGGGAGGGGTACGCGAGGGCGAGCGGTAAGGAGGACTGAGGCCGGTGTGTTCTGGTCCTGACACACAGATCCCACCTCAGCAGGGACACAGAGCACCGCTCTGTTCGGGCCCCAACGGCCACAGTCTAATAAACATCCCCCCACCGCCTCCTGTCTGTTACATGCACAGCGCCCTCTGCTGGAGAGATCAGTACGTGACACAGAAAAAACAGGGTAAAACAAACACCAGCAGCCTGAAATAAACATCTCTCTCAACGTTGTAATGACTTACCAAGTGGGACTTGATAAGTCATTTCATGCATCACAGTTAATACAGGGGACACGTGCACATGGACACTTCTAGAACAGTGATTCCCAACAAACACTACTTTTTGCCTTTTTTATAATTTACATGAGGCTAATTTTAAGCTAACTAGTTAGCTAACTATTTATTCTCAACTGTTTATCCATTACATTTAAGGTATCTCGAATGTCTATCTATTTATTTTTTGCTAGTTTCTTCAACTGCTTTCCGCTATTCAGCTACTTATTTTAGCCTTTTGACAACGAATACATTTCGATTGTCTATTCATGGCTATCTAAAATGGGTAGCCATTAACTTTAGCTAACAAAAATGCGTAGGCTATCCGTTAGAATAGCTACGAAAAAAAAATTGTTTCACCTTTTACAAACAAAATTTGTGCAGGCTACTCATTAGCGTAGCCATTTAAAATGTGTAACACATTTAGCTAACAAAATAGTGTAAGCTATCCGTTAGCCTAGCTATCTTAAATGTGTAGGCTCTCTCTGTTACGTTTACCTAATGTACATGCGTATCCAATCATATCAGCGGTCTTAGGTGTATCCATTACTTTTTGCGATCTATTTAAACCATTTATCCAATACTTTTAGCTAATTGTTTTTGACGTCTTTGCTCAGTTGCAAATTAGTTTTCGTGCCCTCCCAATTGCAACAATTGTGACTCTATGTCGCTATACATAGTTTTACATTTTCTTTCAAATAAGTTGAACTACTTCACAATCTTTCCATGTAGCCTCGGCCTCTGGCTACTGCAGAGGTGCAAGTAACCCTGGCTGGTATACTCTGCACATGGGCTAATGCAAACGGTTTAGATTATTTTCCCAAGTATGGAAAATTAAAAGTTTAAAACAAATTTGGGAGTAAAAAAAGGAAAAATAAAAACATAACATCATAATGCGAAAACCACAACTCCACAAAACCTGAACATCTTCACAGAGCTAAAATAAACTAGCTTGCATCAGACTGTACTGTTGTTCATGTTATTGTGTCCACCACTTGATTAATCCAATTTTTTTTTAAAACACAGATTAAATGCATGTATAGGGGAACAACCAATATGGCATGGAGTTAAGGTTTAGTAAGAAAGAAGAAAAGACATAGAAATGAATGGAGAACCAGTTGGAACATAACAACACACAAACGCAGATCAGTACACAAACAGAGCCTCTGAACCATGTGGCCTCCCCCCTCTGGCCGGCCGACAGCATCTCACTTCCTCCCCCATGAGAGCGGCTGCAGCAGCGGCACAGGTAGCTGGTGGATGGGAGGGTTTGGGTCGGCGCAGGGTGAGGGTGAGGGTGAGGGCGGGGGGGAGTTCTCAGGGAGCAGGAGAGGCACGTGCAGGAGGGAGCCCGACTGACAGAGGGGCGGTAGGAAATGGGGGCGTCTGTCTCGCCTGTGGCTCGCTGCTGTCTCTTGCTCTCTGCTCACCCCGCTGCGTCTGGATGCAAATAGCCCCCGCTGGTCGTTGGAAGGGACAGAATCCCCCTCTTTGCTGCCTGCGATGCCCAGACTTTGTAACCACTCACAGAGCCTGGCATCTTCCTCTTTCTCGCTGAGTGACGGCGCTGCATATTTCAGTTTGCCCGCGCAGTCCACCTTGAAGCTCCTCTTTCTCCCTTGTTGCTGTTGCTTCCCTTTGATCGCAGGATCCTCTGATGTCTGCGGCGGAGTCACCCATCTGCCCTGCCTGCCTCTGTTTCTGCCTTTGGCTCTTGCGGGCGGACAGAGGTGAGCAGACAGCTGTCTGTCCTGCTGCTCGCTTTGCACCTGAGTGCTCGCTGACGCTGTAGATCGTGTGGTGGCAAAAGCCCCTGACCTAAACACAGCTCCCGTGTGTAGATGTGAGTCCACTGCAGGCTGAGGGGCATTCAACGCTGTATCGACAACTATCGTATCAGCGTGGTCGCCTGTGTGGATGTCCGTAAAAGCGTGTGCATCCGAAGCGTCGATGGGGTGTGCGTTTGCAGGCAGCACCGCTCTGGACCTGCAAAAAATAGAGCGGAGTCGTCGGTGTGGGGGAAGACCGGCAGAGATGCCAGGCGGCCCGATGCTGCGAAACAGCGGGGGAGGCCGAAGGACGAGGGAGGGTCTCGAAATTCCAACTTTTGTCTCAACGCTTTTACGCATCCTGTTCAAAAGTGTTCGGATCCAAAGTGAGAGTGATCAAAAAGACCTCAGAATTTGTAGAAGCAGTCTTCTCTGTGGCCCCGCTCTCCAAACGGAGGCAGTTTAGTTTTTGCAGTGACAAAATGTGGCGCAAAGAAAAAAAAAGAAAAAACAGTTGTAATGGAGTAGCCACATAACACAGAGGGAGTCTGACTCTTCATCCTTACAAGAGAATACTCGCGGTTGTCATGACAAATGGCCATGCCTCTTGGTAGAAATGACCTCTCCTCCGCACTCCTGTCCTCATCGTCTGGTCCTGTTTACCAGTACGCTCTAGTAATCCTCCCTCGTGGAATATTTTCCCCCGGCTGACGGTTCACCTGTGTTCCTCTCTCTCCGGTCTTTTTGAGTGACTTCACTGAGCCCTGGATGACACCCATCTGTATTCCAAACAGCCCACCCACCTTCCCTCCCTTTCATCCCACTGCCCTCTCGGACATGAAAGGCGCAGTCCATCGACCGGTCCATGGACCGGTCCATCGTCCGATCCATCATCCGGTCCATAGTCCGGTCCATCGACCGGTCCTTCTCAATAAATTAAGATTTAATCGCGAGCAGCGAGCAGGGGACGATATTCATTTATTAAATTAGTTTTATTAAGAAGTTATTAGGCCACTTGTTTCTTGTTTTTATTCATAATAACACAAACACATTGCTTATTTTCTTTCTTCAGACAGTGAAATCACAGGCCGGATCATTAAGCAACAAAGTCTGTCTACAGTCATATTGTCCTGCCCCATATCGCAAGGCAGTTCCTGAAACAGAAATTAAATTATTATAAATTGACATATTGGGAAATAGTTATTTGCTCTCACGCTGAGAGTTAGAGAAGAGTGATACCACTCTCACATGTATGTGTGCTATACATATGGAGCTAAAACTAGGAGCCAATTAGCTTAGCTTAGCATAAAGCTAAGCTTTCGTCAAGAAAGAGTTGCAGCACGTAACTTCCTATAAAACCAAAAACTTTTGTTGTTTTTACATTTTTGTTTGTGCATGGATTACACAAGCAACATATAATGTATGTTTACTACTAAGTTTAGAGTTGTTATTATATGAGGCTACTGGTTAGCGTAGCATAAGACAAGGGGAAACGGCTAGCCTGGCTCTCTCCGAGGGTAACAAAATCTGCCCACCAACGACTCACTGATTAATTTGGTATCTTGTTTGAGGAAAGGTCAGGTCCTTCTGCCTGGGGTCAATCTCGGAGAAAATAAGAAAAAACAAATCTGTATTCATTTTATAGAAAGTTTTACATTTTAATTTTAAACAGTTATTTAAGTGAAACCATCTGAGAAGTTTAAAGGGGAAATATCTCTTTGGTGAAACTCCTAATGACTCAGCCCCAACCAGACACTGTTTTTATTCCCCCTAAAGGGTCCAAAAGGTTGGGAACCAATGTTATATATTTGAATAATATATGGTCTTTTATAAAGTTATCACATGTTCTTCTGTAAAATCTTCAAGCTTAAGTTTAAAGTTTATTTAATTTTTATAGCACTCTAAAACAGGTTTTGCACCAAAGTGCTTCAGACAGACATGTGGGCTGAGACATACAAGCATAGAGACATATTTACGTGAAATAGATGCAAGGTTAAACACAACTGCAACCCAGGGATTCGGATAAAAACAAAAAACAGGTTAAACATGATTAAAAGCCACAGAATATAAGTGTGATTTAAGGTGTATCTTAAAAGCAGGCAGGCTTTTCCAGACCAAGCAGCCGCTACCGACTTTTTTCCTCTGTGAACAAACGGGGCCCAGCCAACAGGCCACAGGCGGATCTCAGGGGTCTTAATCTCTACAGTGACTAGTAGCCATCATTTTCCATGCAGTGAAGTAAAAAGTGCAATACTTCAAGGTAAATTGGTAGCAGTGGCGGAATGTAACCAAGTACATTTACTCAAGTACTGTACTTACTTGTACTTTACTTGAGTTTTTTCATTTTATGCTACTTTATACTTCTATTTAACTTTATTTATTTGATAGCAGTAGATACTTAGATAATTCATTTTCTAATCAACATTTTACAAACAAAATATGTGATCACTGTATAAAACATGATGCTGTGTTATAGATTTAACCACCCAAAAGAATATAAAGCATTTGAAATGAACTCCACCTAAACCAGTTATGTTAATGATTCTATAATACTGTCCCAGTGATATAATCATATTAGTGACTGGGTCTATTCTGGCCCAAGAATACTTTTACTTTTGGTTACCGTGACTACATTTTTCTTATAACAGTTGTATATTTCTACCAAAGTTAAATTTTTTAATGCAGGACTTTGACTTGCAATTAAGTATTTCTAATGATTCTAATGATTACTTATCAATCATTGTAATACTTCTGCGTTGTAGTGGAGTAGAACTATAAAGTATATGGAAATGATCATGTACAAGTACTTCAAAACTGTTCTTACACAGTACCTGAATAAATGTGCTTGGTTACTTTTATCCGCTGACAAAATAAAAACTACCTGTAAACTGTCTTCAAGTATGTATTCGCCCCCCATTGCGTCTCTTGAACGAACCGCCCTGCGCTTCCCTAGACGGCCATGCGGGGGCGCTGCTCGCGGCACTGCAGCCTGAAGAGGCGATAAAAAGCCTCTTTTCTTTGCCATCTGCGGCTCCAAAGGCGGAAGTACTTCATTGGTCAGCCAAGGCCGAGGTCAACGCCAGCTAGTAGCAAGGTAAACACGGGGGACGCACGGTAGGGCTGTAATTCACGGATGCTGGGTGGGACTTTTGGGTTTTAAGCCGCCGAACTGTCCGGTGTGAGTGTTTGTGCGTCTCACGGCGCGAGGAGGCGACGGCGGGTGAAGCGAGGTTAGGAGGTTAGGAGATTAGGAGGGGAGGAGAGGACAGGAGAGGAGGGGAGGACGGAGAGGGCAAAGTCATACGTAACATAGGTTAACTTAATGGAACCGACGGTACGAAGCAAGCGTTACAAGCCGCGAATACTTATATTTAGTTAATATTCACAATGAAAACGTTGAGTTTTTATTTTTTTTATTTTTATAGCGCTGCTGTTTCTCCACCCTCGTTGCGTTAGTGTGTTCATAAGAGTTATAACAACATGGCTGAGTTGACGAGCTGTGAACGGCGTCATCCTCCCTCCTTACAGACTGACTCTTTTATAACGTCACTAGTTAGCTAACAATTAACCTTAGTTAGCTAACAGTTAACCCTAGTTCTCTGACGAAGCGCGTGACCGAGTAAACTCTCTCACGAGCCACAGACCTGTTCCTCACACGTCCCGGGACGAGAGCTCCGGAGAGCAAGCAGAGTGTCTCAGTGAGGGATAACGTCACCGTGACAGTCATGTTTGTGGATAGTCCACAGCATATTTATCTGCAACAAGTCTGATAATAATCGATTAATTGCTCGTCTTTTGTTTCCTTTTTTAAAGCAAAAAACAAACAAACAAATTCTCAATTGTGAATATTTGCTGGTCGTCTTTGTCTTTAATGACAACAAACGAAATATTTTTGGGTGTCCGACTGTTGGACCCTTCAAAACCACCAATTTCAATACTTAGCTTAGATTTTTGGAAAATTAGGAAAATTATTCACAATACTTTAAAAAAAAAAAGAAGACATTTTAAAGACCAAACCGTTGCGAAATAATCTATACATTTAAAAAAAAATCGGCAGATTAATCATAAGGTGTTTTGTCTGTCTATCAGCCCAAACCCCAAAGATATTAAATTTACAATGACAAGAAGCCGTGACATCGCGCCAAACCAGCAAATAATCCCACCTGACAAGTTTCTATCATTTTAGCTTATCAAGTAACCTCAATTATAAATCAATAGTTGGATTGTTGCAGTATTGATGAATATTATTATCGTTGTTATTATTCTGTCATGCATGTATCTATGCACAGGCCCACATGGGTTTACAAGTCACCATCAATTCATACAAGCCAGGACCAGAGTGTAGCGTATACATGATCAATAAAATAAATAACACATCTTACCATAAATGTCTCTCTGAAATACAGTATTTGTGTGGATTTATTTAAAATGTTCATTTCTTGGCTTACGTGGAGCTTGGTACCATGACCTATTCATGCAGACTGGCTGTGAACATGCCGGCCTAGCGTCCTCTCTTGTGGGTACAAGAGCATTATGCGTCAAGCCGGCCTCAGATCCCAACAAACTCTTATTAACCAACATCCTCCTTCTGTTGTCTCACTCTTCACGTCTCACGCAGATGGCTCACAGGCTGCTAGTGCGCAGAATTTGGACGCTCTCTGCGAAAGACATCCGCTGCCTCCCAGCAGCCGCCGCCGCCTCCTCCTCCTCTTCTTCTTCTTTTTCCACCTCTTCCCTGCAGTCCGCCGCAACCCGGGCGTCCTTCCTCTCGCCCTCACACGCCCTGCCTCGCTCCCTCCCTCACACCTCCCGCCGGGGAGTGTCCTTCAACGTTCAGGACCATGAGGACTTCACGGACCGGGTGATCAACAGCGAGCTGCCCGTGCTCGTTGACTTCCATGCACAGTGAGTAGCGCGGGGACGGCTGGTAGTCGGCGACTGTCCAACTGTGTGAAGGTGTACACAATAAATTAAAGTGATTAAATGTAACGATGGGGATTGGGTTATTTCTGTGTTTAAAAAAGAAAAAGAAAAGTGTTAAAGTTTAAAGAAAGGAACAGTTTTGGGCGATGGCCTCGGGGGAAAGAGCTTGTTTTCCAGCTGCCCTGCCTCTTTAAATGACTACAGGGGTCGCATACAGTGTTAAAAATAGACGCACTTATAAATAACTGACCTGGGGGTATTCCACTCTCTAATCATGTGAGGTTGCACAACACCATGATATACTCGTGTCCTATAGAAAGGTCTCTAGATCCACACAGTCGGGATGCTTGCTACATCGACTCAGATTAGGTGTCATGTAGACGATGCACAGCGCTATAAAAACCATCAAAACTAACCATTTAGAGCCAAATGTAAATTACCAAAAAAGTACGAATTTAAAGGTAAGAGCGGTTACAATTTAAGTCACTCAAGTCTTTTCTCATAAAAAAGCTGTTATCTGAAGTTCCTTATTCAGTAATTAAAAATGTAAAATATCCCCCCTTTGAAAAATTGTGAAACAGCCGTGTTTTTAACATCTCAAGTAGCTCATCGTGGTTTTCTCCTCGTAGAGGCTGTACTTAATACTCATGAAGTCTGTCTTTGGTTCTGTGTGTGTTTTTTTTTTTTTAGGTGGTGCGGTCCCTGTAAGATCCTCGGGCCGAGGTTGGAGAAGGCCATTGCGAAACATAAAGGCCGCGTTGCCATGGCAAAGGTCGACATAGACGATCACACAGACCTGGCCATCGAGTACGGGGTGAGACTCGCTGCACTTCTGTAGCATCGACGGGTCGATCCATTTGTTAAATTTGCTATCGAGACTTTTGGGGTTTTGGAGTTTGTATAAATACGTATTGTTTTCTTTTCTTTTTTTAATGAATCTTTGGTAAAACTTTGCTAAAGTGACATAATATGCAGTCACAGTACTTGATGTGTACGGCCGCCCGTCATTAAATAGACCAGTTATGTATTGCAGATATCCGTAACTCAATTCTTTCTGGGAGAAGTGACATCACATTCACGAGTATTTCAATTTCCGATATCCACAATTACATTTTTGTTATTTAGAATGAGTATTCTCTATCTGCAATAGATATCTGACTATGGGAAAAAAATTCCCATGTCAGATATCTATAACCCAATTGTTCCTAGTCATAGTTTATATTTCAGATATCCAAAATGAAAATCATTCAAGATATCCATCATACATTTTTAAATATCCAAAATGCATTATTGTTATTAAAATCTGTAATGTCACATATCCACGTATGTATTGTGGATATGTGTTTGTAGATGTCCAAAAAGGTAATAATATGCCAAAATGGCTCACTTATGTTTTTCATAGTAAGAATTCTATGGCAAAGGTGAAGCCATTTTTCCTACCAAGAATGGAAGTTGTCTATCTTTTTTCTTTCTTTTTTTTTTTTTAACTGCATTACATATCCGATCTAGCTGTTACATGTTAAAACAGCCACTTGTAGTTTTTAAGGATTTATAAATATCTTGAAATACGATTTCTATTTATAAGAATGTTATTGCAGATACTTTCGAACACCTTTTTGACTTGGAGGATTGCTGTTATGTGACTACAGATGGAATGTGGTCTGAGTAAATGTTAAATATGATTTATGTTGTGATGCATGTCGATGAGTCATAGTATCGTCTTCTAACACACGACTGACTGTTCCCAGGTGTCTGCCGTCCCTACAGTCATCGCCATACGGGGAGGGGCCGTAGTCGACCACTTCGTGGGGATCAAAGATGACGACGAGCTGGAATCATTTGTCGGCAAGGTCATCGGACAATAACCTCAACCCTGCCATCACCACCGTCACGGTGCAGTTGTGTGTGATTACGGCCGCCATCGTCAGCCAGCTTCAAAAAGAAAAAAAACCTTGCCACGATCTCAGCTGGCCAACACTCAAACGCTCACACCCATCCCCAGACGAACTGCTCCAGCTTTGCATCAATGCTTCTGTCTCTGTCTCCTTCTATTATTATTATTTTTTTGTCTAGAGATGGGTGTGTGCTTCCATTTGGTGTTTGTTTTTTTGCAGCGCGTTCCATTTCTCTTCAGTAATGTGACAGCTCTACTCCTCACGAGAGCAGCCGGGCTCTTTATACGTATATATGTAACAAGTCAGCAGAATGGAAACCACGCTGCCGCCGCACTGCACATGTACCTGTAAAACATGAGGGATGGACTTTTTTGTTTTTGTTTTAACGGGCGGAGAGGTTTCAACTTAAAAGCTGACAATACCGAATGAGGCTAGTGACAGTGTTAACCTGTAGTTCCTGCTTTTGTCCACAAGGTGGTGGTGTTTCTCTTAACATCGCGAAAGCCACAGATGGGTCGTTTTACACCATTCTGCCTAAATGGTGTGTGTGTGTGTGTGTGTGTGTGTGTGTGTGTGTGTGTGTGTGTGTGTGTGTGTGTGTGTGTGTGTGTGTGTGTGTGTGTGTGTGTTTAATGTGTGTGAGTGAGAGAGAGAGAGGTTAATGTGTGTGTGTTGACTTAAGTCAAGTGGGAATTTCAGATACGAGTTTAGTTTATTACTCAAATGAACTCTGTGTACCAGGAACATGACCAAGTGAAGTAATAAAGGAGTCAGAAGATGTTCTTGTATTTGAATTGTGTTTTTAACTGGAAAAAAAACAAACTAACAACCAAGATGGTCGTCGCTGGATGAATGCTACTGATGCAATGTAATAGTTGTGTACTTTCCCTGTGTATATCCTCACTAGGGGAATGAATGGGAGCTTTTCACAAAAGCAGTGTTGACTGATGAACCTGAAGTAGCCCTCAATTATTCCCTGTGTGATTAGACATCGGTGTCTTCTGTCCTCCATCTCTCGACCTTCCGTCTGAGCATGTAGGTGTTGTTCACGCTGACGCAGCCCCTCTCATCGGTGACACTGAGACACCCACACACACCACCCTCCACTTATTGCCGCCCTTTAAATTACCTCCTTTCTGTCCTCTTCTCCCCCCTCCACTCTTCAAAACGACAGTCTGTCTCTCTACTCATGACTCTATAATGCTTCGAGTCTCGCACCCGGATCAAACATCCTCCACCTTTCTCTCCTCCATCAGTCGATGGCAGACGGACTCTGACCCCGTTTGACCTCTTTATTTCCAGTCTGTCTCTCACTAGTCCAAACCATCACACTTTACATAAGATGGCTTGGGTCTGGTCCAACGGTGGAATAGTAGGCAAAGTCCTCAACGCAAAATAAAGTCATTTCCCAACCAGGAAGTTACACGCACCTTGTGCGTGGACTCCCATAAAACCTTGCGCGTGTGTGGTGGAGAGCACAGGTTAAAGGCCCGCCGACTACCTGCAGCCCCTCTTTCTCTCCCACGACTGCTACCCGACTAAACCCCCCCGTCCCGTCCCGGCCTGTCATCACAGGGGGGTACACTAACTAATCGTAACACCTAATTTTGACGGGTCTCAATTAGGGCGCGTCTGATTAGATCATTACTGGTGATGTGTTCACGCACATTAAAAGAACAAAACAAAAGGTGTGCGTGGGGGGGGGGGGGGGGGGCCACTGACGTTACGTAATCAGGTGATCCAGACGTACGCACACGTTTATGTGCTGGATGAAAGGCATTCCTGCGAGGTTTGGAGATGTCTGAGGCGACGTGACGGCACCACGACTACTCATCCTCTTCTGTCTGCCTTCAGAGAGAGAGAGAGGGAGGGGGAGAGAGCGAGAGAGAGAGAGAGGGAGGGGGAGAGAGCGAGAGAGAGAGAGGGGGAGGGGGGAGGGGGGGAGGGAGCGAGGTGACTGAGCACACGAGGACAAGCTCCAAAGGGTCGACGTAACCCTACACCTCTTCCGCCAGAAACAATAGACCACACCTCCGTCCTCGCTCGCGCGCTCTCTCTCTCTCTCTTGCCCGCTCAACCACTCTTGTGACCATATAAGGCAAAAAAAGCCATGAGGGAAGCTAGCTGCTGCTGCTGCTGAACAAACAGGCCGAGAAGCAGAGTTTCATTTGTCTTCTACTAACTCGGTCCTGGAACTGTTTCTGCGTGTTTGTTTGAAATGAAATCACTCATCTAAATGTTTTTGCAGTTTGTGTGTGTGTGTGTGTGTGTGTGTGTGAGTGTGTGAGAGAGAGGTTAATGTGTGTGTGTGTGTGTGTGTGTGTGTGTGTGAGAGAGAGGTTAATGTGTGTGTGGGAAAGCGAGAGACTCAGCAACAACAACAACACCACCACCCAGATCTGGCACGGCCCTAGAGCATTCTGTGTTTATAGTAAATTCATAGCTGTATTTATATTTTAAACACATGCTGCCCTCCACCTTGTTTGCTCCCCATTCTGCTCGAGACCAAAACACCAACCGGAGACAGACAAAGCAGTCCCTGTTGCAACACACACACGCACACACACGCACGGCTTACAATACCATATTGACTGTATTAGAGATGCTGTCAAATCTGTACCGATTGTAATTTAGTGAATAGTCGTCTTAGTGCTTTTTTTACTCCACATTCCTGAGTGTGTTCCTGTGTGCTGATTACTGAGGAAATGAGGAGGATGGAGGTGCTGGAAACAGGAGGGGAGGAGGGGGAGACTTAAAGGACAGAAGACATTGTTGTCCCATTATCTCAAAAGCTGGATGTGCTCTTGATTGTTCTTTGTGGCTCTGACACACACACACACACACACACACACTGTGTACGTGTCTGGGAAGTGATGTGTTGAACAAAAAACACAAGGGCTCTGTCTGTAAGAGTTTACAGCTGGAGGAACTGGGTCAGAGCGAGGGGAAGCATTAAACAACCTCTTTACTCTCAGGTTTAACACAGATCTGGGCTACTGATATCACACACGTGTCATGCATGAGGGGGCACATACACACACACACACACACACACACACACACACACGATTACACAGAGAGTGGTTGGTGTGACCATGCCACCCTTTCAGCGTGC
Organism: Ophiodon elongatus; assembly: GCA_016806645.1. Taxonomy (NCBI): domain Eukaryota; kingdom Metazoa; phylum Chordata; class Actinopteri; order Perciformes; family Hexagrammidae; genus Ophiodon; species Ophiodon elongatus. The sequence continues at coordinate 160,551 of JACSYO010000349.1, forward strand.
TGCAGCTGAATGGGTGAATTTTCTTTCTGACTGAGTGATATAATGGCTTCACACACCCTGAATTACAGACACACCCTGCTGCTATTACCGCCGACTGAAGGAGAGAGAGAGAGACTAGGTCACAGTGAAAAGGAGAGAGGGAGGGGAGATGGTGAGGTCAGAAGTGTCCATATTTGGTAAAACATGCCCGCGGTTCAAATCCCACATTTCTCTTTCTGTGCCCACTTGTGTTTGTTTCGCGTCTCCTGCCATCGTTGTGTATTTTGTGTACTTTTTTTTCCAGCACACAGTTTTTTGTTACACGTGAACTTTTTTCTTTTTTTTTAAGGTTTTAGAAATTTGTTTATTTGGAGTCCCTCTCTCTTTTTCCTCCCTTCTCCTCTCTCGGCATCTGGTCCCGCTCAAGTAACGGGTGCCGGGCCGGGAGGGGGGTTTGGGGAGAGAGTGACCTTTGACCTCCCCCGCTGAAAATGTTGTATATTTCCCATCCATCCCGGAGAGGAGAGAGAGAGAGTGTGAGATTTATTGAACTTTTCCAAGGCAGGCGCACCGCCGAGTGTTCGACGGCTTGGCTCCACGTGCACGTGATGCCCAGCTGCTCAACGTGGAGGAAGACACGCACAGGGGCGCATTCCTTTGGTGATGACACGCGGTGGACGTAAATCACAGGATTTTCCAATGTTTGCCGGGGGGGGGGTTGCCGGCCATACCTGAGCCCTGTCACGATCCAACTTCTCTGGGTCAAGAGTTGCCCTTTGTGTGTCTCTGCTGATTTGATTTGATGAGGCGATATTTGCATCAGGCCTTGTCAAAGGTTGTTATATTTATCTGTGGACATCCAGAGCGGCAGCATCTGTTTCTTGATTCCTTGATCCCCCCCCACCCTCCCACAGTCCCGTCAGATGAACTCACATAACCCTTACTCAATTTGTTTTAGGCAGGACATTATTTAACACTGTCAACTACACAAAAGTGGATTTTTTTCATATATTTGAATGGTCAACGTTCAAGTTGATTTTGGTTAAAGGGGAACTACGCCCATTTTCAAAATGTTTATATGTCATTCCCAAGGTCAAAGGCAGTCCAAAATATTATTAGTAAACAGAAACAACTGTCTCCAAAATCCAAAAAGCTAGAGTGCAAAAACTCAAATTTGTGATGTCATTGACTAAAAATGAATTGGGGAATATTACTCTGTGGAATGTTCTGAGTTTGTGGGAACATTTTCTGTTTCAGATCTGACAACGCTACAATGGAACAAAGCTCATTTGGTTATTTAAAAAAAAGGTAAACAAACATTCAACGCCTCCGTTTCACTGTGCATGGAGCCGCTTCACACACGATACTCGGTGACATTACAACTTCTCTTGTCTCTGGCTTTGAGACTTGAACTTTGATCGGCAATGGAAATAACATATTTGAATACTGGGCACAAGTTTACTTCCTGTCAGCTCATGTCACTCACATACACGGCAACCAGAAATAAACTGGGACACATTAAGAATGTGTACATTGAAAACAGTGAAACGGTGTACATATTGTGTAGTTGTGACATCACACCGGTACATCACCTTGACCTGCTTTATGATAATAATTTATAAACAACCATGAAAATCTCCCTTTTTACAACATGGGACCTTCAATTTAGGTGGTGTTCCCCTTTAAGTTAGCATTACTAGTGGCAGAAGCTAGACATTCAATCAATTATTCATTACATTTGGCAAACTATTCAAACTGTTAATCCGTTAGCTATCTTCATTCACCCGTTACTTTCAGCTGACGATTGCAACCATTTATTTGTTTCTTTTACATTAACTGCATGAGCACCGCCAAGTGTAAATGTTCCCCTGGTTCCCTGCTCTTAATTATCTTTCTCATCTCAGTTTGGGCTCCTGGTCAAAGCTGCTGATTAAAACCATCCGTGTTTCACACTGAGAGAGTGATTTTAATTTTTTTATTATTATTTTCCAACGCTAATGTCCTCCTTCCTGTCGTGGCATGTGCATTGGCTCAGCAAACTGGGCTCAGATGACCCAGTCTGAATCCCAGGAGAGGATTTTGAAGCAAACACATTGTTCTGTTCCGTACTTCTGTGCAGACACAGAACTTTCATCTCGACATCCATCGTTTCACTCACCCGTCAGTCTTTGATTTCATCTCGCATATTCTTGCATAGTCTTCCTCAACACTTACACAAACAGGAACAAGTCGGGCCCTTTTTTTTTGCCAACGAAAACAAATGTCAGGAGTGAAGTGAAGACTGAACAGGTGTTTCCCCTCCTTTCACATTAATTTCGTGATCACCTGCAGCGGTTCCCATGTGGTGTCGACATGTCTGGTCATGAAGTCTAGGCTCACCTGTTTCGAGTGATGAACCTGCCAGAGTAAATCTGTTCTGCACTTCACGGCTTGTTGGGTCTCTTGATGTAATCGTTTATTTGAGAGGTGCACTGGTGGATTTAAATAAATGCAAAAGATCAACTGCACGAGCACTGACAGAGCATGCTGAAAAAGAGCAGTTAAGTGTTTTAAAGTCTCTCTTCTTTATCCCTTCAAGTCTTTAAATAAACACACGAGATATATCTTGATTTAGTTTGTGAAGATGTCATCACTTGCATCTAAGAACTCAAGCAAGCATAAATTGTTTATATGCTGTAGATAAACTAAATTCCCTTGGTGGCTACAGGGGCCAGTAGGGGTAAATTATTTATTTCTAACAGTGACATGATGTTTTGAGAGGTTTTGAGAGGTTCAAGGCCAATGTCCATCCTGGCAAAGTATCCAAGGGCCAGACACTCAACCCTGATGAGCTCCCCGTTCTGCTTCTGACCTCCTTTTGGAACGGAGAAATAAAAACTAACATGCATAAATAAAGGGCTGTATTATCAATATTACACCTATAATTATATAATCTTTCCAATATCAGATAGAGGCAAGTGTACAGTTTCAAAAAGGTTAAATTATTGAGTGTACAGTAGAAAAAAAAAGAAGAAAGTATTTGATGTAACACAAACCCATTAATGATATAAGCAGCAGTTTAGTCTCGTGATCAGTCTGATACTGGGCAGCCTTACAGCATACATAGTATCAAACAGTTGGAGGCATTACTGCTACTTGTTTTCAAAGCGGTGGTCAGACTACCATGTTGACACACGAGGGAGGCCCTGGATGATGCAGTCCATCCTGAGAGTTGACTGCTACTTATATGGTCATAAAAATCCTTAGTATGCACATACCTCTCTCATTAAACACAGCTTTATCTGTACCCCTCTCCCCACCCTCCCAACTCTTTCAAGTTCAGCGTTTTCCTGCGCGCCTCGCCTGCGCAGTGGCTGTCCCACTCCAGTGAAGCTCCGTCTGTGATTGGTCCAAAGTGTTCGGATTATCAGCGCGCGGCCGCCATTGGCCAGAGGGGCGGTGCACGCGGGCCCGGGCCCGCCTCGTCCTGGACCGCGCCCCGACTCCGGATGGCTACGTACCGAGTTAAATTACGCGAACCAGTTAGCAGCCAGTAGAGGAGGGAGGGCAGAAGGAAAAGGGGGAGAGAAGAGAGAAAAAAAAGAAAAGAAGATAGAAAGAGTGGGAGGATACGAGCGCTGTAGTTTAGCTTGAACTCTCTGCGAAGCTGCTGTCGACGGGAAGAAGTTTGACTCACGGCGACGCTGACCGAGCACCCGGTTGTTGTTAGCTACCCCCCCTGAGGAAAAGGCGTCCTGCACCCCAAAAGAAGCAGGTAATTATTTCAACTTGAAACCCGCTTGTCCGCCATGCTCTCTCTGTGTAACTCCTTCAGTCCGCCGTCACTCCGGCAAGTGCAGCGACCAGGAAGCGGCGCGGGGCTCGTGAAGGGTGGAGCGGGACCTCCTCGACGGAGGCAAACCGAGGTTTAGTTAGCGTTAGTCAACTTTTCCGAGGACCCGACTTCACTCTTAATTTGTTCTAAGACTTCAAATGAGCGTGCGTGTGAGCGATACGCGGGACGTACGCCGTCAATTACAGTCTGTGCATTGTGGCGGCTGGCGAGACGCCGGGGAGCCGTAACGGGGAGGCAGGAAGTGACCCGCCTCAATGAGTTGAGAGAAAGAAAAGGAAAGGGGCCGCTGAAGAGTTTGAGTGCGAGGGAAATGGAGGAAAGTGAGTTTTAGACCGAGTGTACATCTGGTCGTTTGTGAATGTTTCGTGGTTGTAGGTGAACTTCGTGTCAGTAACGGACGCGGTGTGTGGCCGCTGACGTTAAGTCTAGCTGGCGGCATGACGTCAGCGCTTCACCGGTGCACTGAACAAAAAAAGAAGAAAAAAAGGCGCTATGCTGCTCCTCCTCACGGTACCGATGTCATATGCAGGTCTGTGAAGCATACCGGAGCCCTCGAGGGTTTTTTTTTTTTTCAAGGGGGCCACCCAGCAGAGGAGGAATAACTTTTGACTGTGATTTGTTTCACCTTAGGTTAACGTGGTTAGTTTTACATCGACCTCTTACAGAAGGGCCCCTTCTTGATGGGACAATATCAAATACGAGTTGGAGCATATTTTGAAAGTATATCAGCATTAATCTGCAATTGTGGTACGGGCTATTATTATTTATTGTTTTAATGTCACCATGAAGTCTTTTGAGAAATATTATCTGGTTTAAGAGAGAGACTTTGCCAAAATCACAGCGTAGAAATGGATAATAGAAATGTACAATATTGGACCCGAGACGGGGGGAATTTCCATTCTTCATTAAACATGTTTTGGATGTGGCATTTGAATGCCTGATATGAAGTTTGGCTTATAAGTTACTCCAAGCCCAAGGGTGCAGAGTAAAAAAAAAATGCTGCTTTGATCAGCGCAGAACACACTTTAGAGGATCTGGTCTGGTGATGACTCAAGCTTTAATTTTTTCAGGGGTTAATAGGCACTGGTTGTTATGTCAGTTAGCCAGAATGAATTCTGAGCTCCACAAGAAGAATGCCAGCTGAAAATGACCAGGTTTGTCTTGTAATTACAGTGCGGTCCACTGTGATGAACATCGCCTAGGCAGCATGAGAGATTTTATGGGATATATCAATATCAAGCCAAGTTCGGACCGTTTTTTATTTATACAGCCCCAAAGTCACAAATCACAATTTTGCCTGAGAGGGCGTCACGAACTGTGACACATAGGACAGGGAGAAGGATTGGGATCCCTCTTCCAGACATCAATGGGTGCAGTTTAGACAGAATTGGCAATTGTAAAATTAATATCTGGAGAGAAGGTGACAGTATTGGGTAAATAAAGTGCTAACATAATGTTAAGTTGGGATCAGCAAAGAATCTGGAAAACATCAGGAAACATCTTCTGAATATTATATTTTTTCCCCTCCAGTTTGCAGCAAGTACATGCACGATCACAGGAAATCAACTTTCATTAATTTAACCTAATTTGAAAAAGTGTGACAGCAACCCACTCAATCTTTTCATTCCCACAGGCCAATCGCAGACTCCCCTCCGATCCGTCAAGTGTCACATTCTCCTCATGCCTAACTGTGCCCTGTCTTTGCACACCTACACAAAGTGTGCTTTGTCAGGTCAATTTGTGTTTGCTCTGTCAGACGGCACATCATTGTGTTTGCCCTCTGGGAAGCAAACAGTCTGTGGTATGCCTGCGCCCGCCCCTACTGACGTTCGATGTGCGGCTTGAGCATTAGCGCACCGTCTCCGGGCATCGATAGCTGGCGCCCGCTCGCCCCGAAACCTGCTTCTCATTGCGCAAAGTGTTAGTGGCGTCCGCGAGAGCGGCACCTCTCCGCTCTCATTTGCAGCAATGGGAACCATACGCTTACAATCAGCTGACGCTTTCTGCCAAGAAGCGATGAAGCCGCAGTGTGAGATTACCTCACCAAGTACTCGGACATAGAAATGATTGTACAAATGATTTTTCATGCTGAAATGTTAACAGTAGCCGAGAAATACAAACCACTGTCTGTGTCTGTAGTCATATGTTGCTTTTTTGATGATGCATCTCCACTCCGTCATAGAGCAGGCCCAGTCGTTTGCTTGAGAAAGAGACACCTCAGTCAAAGTGTAGCCTTAAAGGGGCACATTGGGTGACATGTAGTATGTCATGTCCTGTTATTGTGTTTTGAGTCATAGATTAAGCACTTGCAATGCATTGTGCAACGGCTTCCCCGGAGGCCAGTTCTTCTCACTTGTTGCCAGTTTCAGCGGTTATGGAGCACCCCACGGAGATCGTTACATTCCATCACTCGTGTGTCAGCAATGCCCCCCCCCCTCCCTCCTTTCCCCCCCTCCAGGAGGGTTACGTACTGTAGGCTAGACGAAATGAAACCCAGGCGTCTTAAAATGTGAACAAGGGGGCGGTGTACGTTCAATCATGCCTGTGGTTGTTTAGATTCTTTTTTATTGGAGGTCGGGTGGTCGTGGCTGAACCCGATTAGTTGCTGGCCCCCTTTTGCTTTTGTTGCAAATACGAGTGCAGCGCAGTTGTCTTCGGGATGATTTTCAAGGTTCTTGTAACAAACGTGAGGTATTTCTAAAACAAGAGCGAGAGCTGTAATGATTTGTCGATCATAAGTATTCTGATAATTGGTTAGTTGGTGATTTTCGCGATAATGCAATCTTTTATGTTTGCTTTTTTTAAATGATTGTAAATGGAATATCTTTTGGTTTTTGAGGGTTGGTTTTTGACACAACAAGCTATTTGAAAATGTTAGCAAGGCTTTGGAAAATTGTTGCAATTTGTCGCTATTGCTATTTTTTTTTTTTTCTTGACATTTTGGCCTGCTGGAATGTGCCAATTTTCTTTTCTGAGTGCATTACTCTAGCGATACTTTCCCCTAGTGATAGATGTCGTTGGTGATTGGTCGGGCAGCGAGGGGGTCATGCCTGGTTTCCTACGCAGTCAGCTGAGATTCATTCATGCGGGCAAAACATTCCAGTCAGAGCGGAGACTGTTAAGGTTCTCTATTAACCGTCGCAGAGCTGACATTTCTCAGTACGTAGTGACGGTGGGAGAGTTTTGTGATGCAGACAGTATCAAACACAAGACTTGCACACGTCCTGCATGTGCCGTATATCACCAATGGTGGCCTTTAATTCAGTTCTCTATGTTTCCCGCATCTTTTTAGCTGTTTATTCAGACCTTTCTCCGTGCCCTCTGTTCCCTGTCTATTTCCAACCCACCTATTTTCCTCTGCTTATGTTTTTTTTTGCCACCACCCTATCCTTTCCTCAACCTCCCCCTCAGCAAGCACCTGTAAGGCTTCAATGAAACAGAACAATACCAGGAAATGGTTGCGCTCCAACTTGGACTATGCACAGACAGGACTTGGTCTGGACTGAGGCCCGATGATTACTTGTGGCTCAGTAGATCATTCTGCTTTCTGTTTTGTGGCATAAATGATGAGGTAATCCTCGATCAATGATTACTGAACTCTCTGCATTGCCCGATTAATGACCCAGCTTCCTGGATTGTATAAGGATGAGGTGATAGTCAGCACCTAGGCTCTCCTTTCCCCCCCCTCATAACTTCCTTGTTGGAAATAGTTTTCATAAGGTTCTGCTAGTTGGAAGTCTTCTTAGTGGTGCTCTTGACATTTAATGTATTTTGAAACGGGATGTAAAGCCATGCATTTTATTAGAGATTCTGTGGCGATTTCGGTGAAGCATGTCAGAAGTTAGACTTTGTGTGTGTGTGCGTGTGCGTGTGTGTGTGCTGCACACCTGCTGTGTGACTCCACAGCAAATTGCGGTGAATGTGTTGCGCAAGCGCTAACCAAACTTTTTTGCACGGTGAACTTTGGAACGTGCATAACGCGTCCATCTCCTGTCTCCCATTGGACGGTTTATTCCCATGTCAGTCCAAATTGCATCGCGCACCAGACGCCCAGCTTGTCGATCCGGCATGTGGATATCGGAGGTCGGCGATTGCATTGTTTGACGAGATAAGTCTGAGTCTGTGGGTGACTCAAAGGGAGTGCCTTAAGGTGGAGATAAGTGATATAGCTGGAAAGTGCCACATGATAATTCCCAAAGGTTGAAGAAGGGAGGGTAGCCCGGCGATTGGCTGAACAAAGGAGCAGAAGTGAGTCGGTAATAGATTTTCTTTAAAAAACCTAGTTGTGCCAGCTTAGCATTCCTCAGGAAAAAAAGCTTTACTGACATAATGAAATGTGTATCCTAACTCCCCTCTGCATTCTTTCAGTCTGCTAAAAAAGGCTTACGTAACCACCTATCTATTTATCTGAGGGTAAATACAGCAGGGTGCTCCAGTAATAGGGCACACCGGTATCTGCTCTGTTTTGTCCAATAACCAGTCAATAGTGCATTCAATGGTGTAACGGGATAGCTGTTCGATTGATGGATGTGGAATTTGTTCTATGACCCCGGAAAAGATGTGCTTATCAGACCAACACCCTTTTTTTTCTAGTTATCTGTCCTCGCTGTCATTTGACTTAAGTGTTCAATCGGTCTGCATTCTGACTCCCATTGATCAAATTAATTTGAAATGGATCAAACTAATATTTAAGAATGTTTAAACATGGCCGAAAAAACTTGGTGTGTGTGTGTGTGTGTCAGTGGTTCCCAATGATGGGGTGATGATCAAACAACTAACTTAGTTGAAGTAAAAGCAATGGATAAACCAGCCTTACAGTTTAAGTGTATGAAACTATTATTGTAACATCCCCCTATATGTCTGCATTTACATAACTTAATAGTTATAATATCCTGTTTTTATTTGGTACACGACTGGCGGTGTTGGGAGCCACTGATGTAGTCGCTGTGCCGAGAGCTTCAGTCAGACCCATAGCATGGGCCTCTGGTTGTAAACGGTAGATGGCATCGGCCAGCTTACAGTTCAAAGTGAAACCGGATCCCGGTCGGGGTAGGAATGCGAGAAGTAATGTGGAAAGTGATGTGAGTTCTGTCGTGCAGCACAGTCCGTTTTCCAGGAAAGGCTTAATTTTGCCTCTCGGAGCCGCACAGCGTGCGCTCAAGTAGAAAAAATGCCACCTTCCCTCCCTCCCTCCCTCCTTTTTTGAAAGACTCGCACACAACAAGTCCCACAAATGGCAAAATAGTTTTCTCAGTTTGTCATTTCCTCTTTCTTCCCCTCTTGCGTCCTTGCCCCACCCTTCCCACTTCCACAGAAGGAGGGAGAGGGAGAGGGAGAGGGAGAGGGAGAGAGAGAGAGAGCCGACGTGTGAGCCCACAATGAATTCTGACTGACTCTGTACCTTTCCAGCCCGTCTGGCACCAACTCTCACTTTCATGAGAGAGCGAACCCTCAGTCAGTCGATCATCGTGCTGTGAGGGGGATGAAAGTGGTAAAGCCAAGACTAAAGAGGGGCTGATACTTGAACTTGATTGGAATGGAGGGTTTGTTGGAGAGGGTTATCTAAACAGATGAAGCCAAACCAACAAGGGTGAATATAACACAGCATGAGGAGGATGAGCAGCCTTGGCTCAGATGAAGCCAGCCGGGATGTTGCAGTTGGTGGGGAGTGCAGTGTTATTGACTTTTCGGTCGTTCTATTAATATTCTTCCTGTCCATGGGGCAGTCGACACGGCACAGCTGGTTTATGGGTTCCCTTTAGCAGGAGGGGCCTGACTGTACACGGTCATGCTTTGGTAGAGGTTGTCTCGTCTCCTGGTTTTTACAGGAACTCGGGGAGAGTCGCTGAGGTGGAAAGGAATGAGAGGGAGTCTGGCTGTTGGGTGGGATGGCCTCAGTTTTATGAAGACCAAGGTTGACCTGCTTTCTAACCGGGACAACCAGGACTGAAAAGGACACTTTGTAGCTCTTCCCTTTTCCTCTCCTCTCCCGGTTCCTCCCCCCCTCCTCAAAGTCCTGGCCTTCTGCATCACTTCCCCTCTGTAACCACATTCTGGTCCCTGTGATGAGGCCTGTTTCTAAAAAAACGTCCTCGTCCTCATGCTGCTTATTTCACGGTTCCTCTTTCAAGAAAGCTGCTTCTTTGACAGGACACCACCAACTCTTGTTTTCATTTTTTTTTTTTTAAATACATAATCCTTTAATGGTATCTGTCAGGTTTCATAAAGTTCAGGGATCTTTGCAGGATGACTGTTTTCCTCCGACTGCCGTGTGTTCAATTAATGAGTAATCCTTGTTATGATTATCTAGGCCAGCTAATCTCGTCGTAAACGGGTCTCAACAGAATAGATGCTGAACTCTTTTCACAGCTGAGCGTGTCACAAAGCGACAAGGAATCGGAGAAAGCTTGATTCTTACAGGATTACAGGCGGACTTGGCAGGGCGGCAGCAGGAACCTGAGCCAAGCGGGTTCCTTTCAATGAACGCCGTTTTATCTCAAAGTCAAGTCAACATCCGTTTCTTACTACAACGGTCAGCCTCCACTAGGCAAGGCCTACGTCTAACGTTGTCCGATTGGGAGTTCGTTATCCCTCCGCTTTCTTTCTCTTTTTTCTTTTTTTTTCTACTTTCAATTATAGAGCAGCACTTGTCAAACTAGAATAGCCTTTGGAGTAATTTTTAGACCTAGCGTTACTCTCTAGAGGTGATTTGAAGTGTGTCACCGAGTTATCTGTGGCAAATATGTGAGTCACACGGAGGCAGATATCAACAGACTTTGCTACAGCTACGGTCCAAATTAGAGCTGGAATGCTAAGTTGATTATCAATACAGTTCATTTTCTGACAATAGTGTGTCATTTTTCAAGCAGAAATATCACACAATCCCTAGTTTACAATGTATTTACTTTTTTTGTTATAAGTGATAGTAAATTGAATATCTTCTGGGTTTTGGTCCATTGGTCGGACAAAAAAATGACTTGTTGGCATTTCTCTCTGTTTCCTGACATTTTAAACCATTAATCTGGAAAATGATTGATAGTGGGGTTGGGCGATATGGAGAAAATCAAATATCACAATATGTTTTGACCAAATACATCATGACAATTAGTGCTTTGACTAAATATATAAACGATGAAATCTTTGATGAATAACATCAGTTATGCGGATGTAATAACTAAGTGGGTAAAGGCAACCGTGACTATAACAATGGAAACGTATCAAGCTAAAAGCAATTGCAGAACTTTGGGCGTTTTCAGCCTGTTCTGTTTCTCTTCTTGTTTTTGCCAAACAATAAAGCTACAGGGATTATAGTGAGTTATTGCTCATATTCAGCCCTGCATGGGGGCCAACTGATCTAAGTGTACTGGAGCAAGTAACATGCATGTCCTTTTTTTTTTTTTTTTTTTTTTTTTTTTATAAAGGAGCTTGGGAACTTACTCAAAGGGGCTAATAGAGCACAGGTCTGTTGGATCTCTGCAGCTCTGGGTGTGCTGACACTTGTGTGAGGTGATGCTGATTCCCCCCCGGTCGACAACTTCCAAGGGTTCCAAATAGTCTACTGCTGTGATGGGAGTATGGGGGAGGAAACGGAAAGGAAAGTCAGAACAGGTCTGAGTAAGAGGGGAGGCACAGAGGACAGAAATTTGTGGAATGCCGCTGCTCGCCGTCTCTCCCTGATAAAGGGTGAGCATGGGAGGAATGCGACCCTGAAAAGACTGGATAAACAGAGGGAGGGGGGGTGTGTGTGTTAGGATTCTGGGGGGGAGCGGGAAGGGAAGGCAGAGGAGGGAGCGTGGAGCCAGCTGAGAGGCGAAACAGGACCAATTAGCCCCACGTTCCGTTACAGGATGGGGTCGGTAAACGGGAGATGGGTTCGGGGGCGTGTGGAGTGGTGATGGACGTCGGCTGCAGCGCGGCCCGACGGAGAGCGATGATGGAGGACGCAGAGAGGCAGGGGGTCATGAGAAGAATGCCTCTCCCTCTGCTTTCTTTCTCCCAGATCAGGGTTAATGTGCTGGAAAGGACGCGGGACATAACCTCGTTAAACGCAGCAACCTCTCGTCTCTCAAGGGTCTTCTTTTTTCAGTACAGACGAGGAATGCTGTGAAGTTAATTTGCATTTTGTCATCCATGAAATTCTGATGATTGTTGATGACAGTTATTTTTTTAACAGTTGTCAGAAGTAGAGCTTGAGAACGACAATGCCGATATTAACTTATTGTAGATGTATCGCCATATGTGTATGTCGGCCAATCCACTAGAAATTTGAGTATTTTTTTATTTTTTTTTATACTAGATTTTAGGTAATTTAGAAAAGGTGTCATTATTAAATTTGTCAACCAGAGGGGACTAAAAGTTTTGAGATCCCTATAAAAAATGATTTTGATATTATAATATTAATATAATGAATCCATATTTATGTGTTTGCCAAAAAGAAATTACTATCGGCTATTGTTTAGTTTAGAATCTTTTTCTAAACTCCCAAATATTCTCAAATCTATAATTGGAAGTAACCATTAGTTAAACACATTCCTCAATTTATATTTGGGTATTTTGCAGAGACTATTTGTTCTGAAGTAACATTAGGTTCATCCACTGTAATAGGTGCCTAGGGAATACCATGTTTAAAAAATAATAAAAAATGTACGTGAAATGCAAAGCTTGTAAAAGCAATGTTTTCTCCCACATTGTTGAAAGCTGCGCGTTCTTTTTTTTCTTCCTTTTTTTTTTTTATACTATGATTCTTGCACATTGAGTCGTGCATTCATAAATATATGTATTTGCGTGCATTGTGCAAGCGGTGTTGAATGAGAATTTGGCACCAGTGCGTCCTCTCAAAGGACAACACCGCGATGCAGAAATCCCCTCATGGACACAACCAAACACTTCCAGCTAATATTTCAGACACTATGATTAATGTAACACCGGGCCGGACTCAACCTCTGCTGTGATTTCTCGGTGCTCGCATACGAGCAACACGCCACATACAAACGAGCCTCCACGGGGAAGCTCTCTGGGTTGTCCCATCGGAGGTGAGGAAACCGGTGTCCTGCTCCCACCCGGTCAGAATGATAATTGTAGACGGGGTAGTCTGGTGCCTCGGTAAAAGCACATCGCGTTCAGTTAATTGCACTCGCTTTAGTTGTACGAGTTGTCTTGTTGTCCTTTTTTCTCCTCGATACTGGTAATACTCGCCGGGTCACTTTCTATGTGGGTTAAACGGCAGCACTCCCTGTTAACAACATGTTATGTGCGAGCTTTTCAGAGGCGTGTCAAAGCCACAGCAGCCTGTGCAGATTCAAGGTTTAGTTTCTGCAGTGTTGTTGTGTTTAGTATGACATATCGGCATGCAGAATTTAATGCCATATGTTTTTGTTCATTGCATATTTTATGGGAAACTTTCATCCAGTTTGACAGTTTCCCATGAAGTCCTCCCCCGCCCCCTCCTAGATCGCTCCTCACGACACAGCATTGACAAACCTAATCAGAGCAGTTGTGACACAAACTGCGTATTTAAAGTGCACTGCTCATGTTTCTCAGCGGTTGTAGAAGCCTGTTGGCAAGTTTGCTATCTGGTCGAACACAAACCTCTGCCATTCATCGACTGTGGCTCGTATCAAATATAAAGGGATAGGATTGTATTATTTTTACTTCAAGAGAAACCTGTACGACCAATATCAGTCTAACAAAAGGAAACCTAAAAAGGAAATGGTAGGGTACCGAGAGAAGGCGTGACCATGACAAACAAAACGGTTATTTACTAAATCAGACACAGAACCAGGGAACGGTTAATAGTAAATGCCAAGGAACATAATGCCTCTTTGGTGTTGTATACAAAATTAAAACAATGTTCTCAAACAAAACTTGCTTTTCACTCCTTTTGATCCTTTTCTCTTTGTGGTTCCTCTGAAGCAGGAGAAAACAAACTATTACGCACAAAAGAGACTTTTGTGCGTAACCGTTTTAGTTGCTGGGTTTAGTCCCTTGAAACTATTTGGTTGACGAGGGCCATACGTCATGCAGAGGTTTCGGCTATCTCTCCCAAGGTCGCCCTCTGAGCAGACACTCAACCAACCAGCAGAAAACGACGACAAAAGACACGCTCCCTCACAGGCTTCCCTCCAGCGGACAGCCAGTCTGCTGGAGCGCTCGGCCGAACTGGAGGCACATCTGCTGGGCAAATGTTTCTTCTCTGTCCCCCGGATGGTCCAGCAGCTGGAAACTGTGTGTGTTCACAGCGGTTTGCCAAGAAGTAACACCGAGCCTTGTGTTTTATGTCGACCCGACCTAACTTTAAGCAGACTCTTCCTGTTGTTCGTCCCATTTAGACCTCGCCATTCCCCAGAGATTGCATGTTGAAGATGGAAGTGTAGCAACGGCCTGGTCCTATTAACAAGACCATTATTGAGGACGTGTGGCATTTCATACATTTCTTTTTTTTTTTTATATATATATATAATGTGGTCATTGATAACAAACCTTTAAATCTGAATTAATTTCATATGTTTTGCGGTTTGATGTCTGCGTTTCTGACCTCTGTCCATGTTTTTCTCAATTTCCCAGAATTAACCACAAACTATCTTTTTCTCTCTATCTCTCTCTCTCTCTCTCTCTCTCTCCCTGAAACAGCCACCATGTCCGCCGCAGACAAGTTCCTGTACGTGGACCGCAATGTGGTCAACAACCCGCTGGCCCAAGCCGACTGGGCGACCAAGAAGCTGGTATGGGTGCCCTCGGAGCGCCTGGGCTTCGAGGCCGGCTCCGTGAAGGAGGAGCGCGGCGACGAGTGTGTGGTCGAGCTGGCGGACTCCGGCAAGAAGATCCGGGTGAACAAGGACGACATCCAGAAGATGAACCCGCCCAAGTTCAGCAAGGTGGAGGACATGGCCGAGCTCACCTGCCTGAACGAGGCCTCCGTGCTGCACAACCTGAAGGAGAGATACTACTCCGGTCTCATCTACGTGAGTGTGAAGCTCGTCATGGATGCAAAACGCCTTAAACAAAGCACTGATTCATACGTTGTACCTCATTCTGCTGCTGCAGTGATGCTTAGAGCTAATTTTAGTTTCTGTTTTCGCCCTTACGTTTCTTTAGAGTCTTAACCCTCTGAACTCCAAGCAGTTTCGGGGCATTCTTTGTTCCGGTCATATTTAATTCTCTGTGGCCTTGTTTTTCACTGCAGTACATAAGTCCTGCAACTCTTTTGAAATGGCACATTCATGGCTAGAAGTAGAGAGAACTCAAACATGTCTTTTGTGCAGTATAACACAGTGACAATGCCATGAATCATAAAAACAGAAAAAAACACAAATTGAATTTTGTTAATTTATTTTACAAAGATCTGAAAACAATGGAATCCATACATCAAACAAGTGTTAACAATGTTGGGGGAAAAAAATATTGAGGCTCCACGTGCTATATACATTGAACTATTTAAATTTATGCAACTTCTACTTGTTTGATTTTATTAGTGGCGGAATTTTAAATGAAACATGTAGAATTAAGCGTTTTTGATGAAATTTCGCAATTTTGAGCCTCAACTTTGTTGCTTTTTTTTTTAACGGAAGTTTCCGTCACACAGGATGTGTTCAAGGACTGTTGAAAAGATAAAAAATCGTATTTCGTTTTTCTTTTTACATGCTTTTCAATTCTGTCATTGCCAGCCTCCAGACCTATTTATCTCCATGTCCAACCTCCCAATTATCTCACTAAGCCTCTTTGTTGAAGACAAGCCATTGTACTACAAAGCGACACAGCTAACATGCTCATGGTATGCGAGCCCATCTTGTGTTTGGAGTTGTCTTGTAAACAGGAAGCTGCAGGGAACAATGCACTCCAGAGTACGAGAGCTGTGAAGAGAGACTGGGTGGGGGGGGGTGGCGTCGTCAGGGTCCAGTTTTTGCAACACTGGACATGGAATGTAAATGGTGTTGTAACTGCAATTACTTCCCCCATAATTCATGTTGTTTATCCCCATGTGGGGGGCTGGGAGTGATTTGCTCTCTTTGGGGTGTGTGTGTGACCCGGTCATATCGACACAGCCCAGAGATCCAGACCCCGGTTTAGTTCGAGCGCCTACGGGCTCTGTAGTCTTTTTAGATCGACCGTTTCTCAAGGGAGAGCTGGGTGTGCTACAGAGGGAAACATGCCTGGTACAGAGATGTTGGGGAGGGCAGCGCAGGAATGCAGCGCTCAGAGGAAAAAAGAGAAGAGAAAAAAAAGTGTTTATAGAGGCATGGAGGAGGGTTTTAGCGTTCAAAGCAGATTATTCTGCCCCGTAGACCTTTTTAGATATGACTTGGTTAACCTGTGAAGTGGCAGCAGTGTCGCAGCACCTCTGCCAATCATCCGGTTGAACATGGAGCAGGGTGTGGTTGAGATTGTGTAATGATATAGGAGGGAAACAAATCCAAATCCATGAGAAACTTTCAGCTCAGTCTTAATGGGGGATGGGAAGGCCTTATTATTGAATCGGTGCCGAGCACAACTTGTGTATTTTTTATAGAGAAGCAAATTTGGGGGGGGGGCACTACACTGCGTAGCATATGAAGCATCCCAGTCCATGATCTGCACCCCAAATGGAGACCTAACATTATTATATTTATCCCATTTTAAACTCAAACCCCTCCTCTTCCACTAGCACCTCCACTTCTTCTTATTCCACGATCAAGTGCAGCCTTTTTTTATGCATTTCTAAATGCCACCTCCATTTGTCCTGCAGACATACTCCGGTCTCTTCTGTGTCGTCATAAACCCCTACAAGAACCTGCCCATCTACTCCGAGGAGATCGTTGACATGTACAAGGGCAAGAAGAGGCACGAAATGCCGCCTCACATCTACGCCATCACCGACACGTCCTACAGAAGCATGATGCAGGGTAAGTCGCGTAGTCGCGATGAGGTATTGCATCATAAAAGAAGGAAAGAAATTGAATGGAATTCTTTTGGGGGGCTTTTATTGAAACCTTTGTCAGATATTTTAGCAGCCCCCAAACTTGTAATAAGATTGCAATGTCAAAGAAGCTACTGTTCTCCAAGTGGTACCGCGTAGAGCTGTAAACTATAAGGCTCCCAAGAGATTAATCTGTACATTTTTATATACTACAATACAGGCAGTTTATTTTTTCAGTAACTGTGCTAAAAGAAAAAGATCCGAGGTGCATGGGAGTAGCTTGTATATCGTACGGGAGACAATGGGGGGCTGATTGCTGCAGAATATTGGCTGTGACGCTTTGCAGTGTAGATTTACTCGCCCCACCGGCCTCAGAAAAACACGAGACGCTCTCAATTCTAGCAAAGAGAGGTTCCATTTAAAAAGATATGAGGCCTGTGTGACTCCTATGAAGCTCATTTGCCACATTCCTTGGAAGAATATACAGGAGATGTAAAAATATAATCTTGCTCATTAAGTTTGTTCTTGAGACCGACACAGCTGAACTCTACCAAGGTCCTCTGGGGTCACATGGTTTAAAAAAAAAAAGAAGCAAAAACTCGTATGTGTAAATCTGTGCGAACCCATTTGTAATGTGCCTCCAAATATAGTCCGTTTTGCTCATTATACTTGCATGCGTTTACTAAATGAAATATTTACTGCTAATGAAGTATTCTACAAACCCGTGCCCTCGAATGCACAGATCAAGGTTCTTTTTTTTCCTACCATGTGATGCCTGTATGCATTTATACCGATACTGTATCTATCGCAATATAAAACTAGGTATCATCTTACATTTTAGAAGGGTTTTCTTTTCCTGCTCTTAAAGGCTGCGATACAGTAAAGTGCTGTCATCCTCTGAACTTACCAAATGGTTATAGCGTTGGTTATTAAAATCCTTATTACTGATGATTAATTTATTTATCAAAAATCTCAGTGTAAAAAATGTTTGTAATACAACCTCATTTTAGGCCTGTTTTTCTGATGTGTTGTCATGCAACCTCCCCTTTTGTTCGTCGTCTTCTTTTTTTCCTCTCTCCACTTTGGCTCCAGCAAAGTGGGAGGCGAAAGGTAATTAGTTGCTTAGTTTGAAACCCAGCAGCACCTCCTTTTATAGTCACAGGAAGCCAGATATTGGATTTCCTGTCTGTGGCCAATGCACTTCCTGTTGTGCAGACTACAAAACCTGTATGTGCTGTGGCGATAACGCGTGCTCACTTGGAACAAGTAGCGTAGTTGTTCTGCAGGGTTTTTTGCATAATCCAACATTTGCATCTTTTCCGCAGATCGTGAAGACCAGTCCATTCTTTGCACGTGAGTAACAAACGTCCACATGACACGTTAACAGGAACAATACTTCTGATCTTCTACTGTTTGTGTGTTTTTGTTAGACCATCCCTCTCTAAAATATTGTTTTCTCTTTGTCTCATAGAGGAGAGTCTGGTGCCGGAAAGACGGAGAACACCAAGAAGGTCATCCAGTATCTGGCTCACGTGGCCTCCTCTCACAAGACCAAGAAAGACCAGGTCGGTCCTGCCTCTGATCCACACAGTTCCTCCCTCAAGCCTTCCTTCCACTACTCTTTTTACATCCCTCCCATTCACGCCTTCATCTCTCACTTTACTCCCTTCATCTCTCACTTCACTCCCTTCATCTCTCACTTCACTCCCTCCTGTTGCTTTTTCTTTGATTAATTTTCAGGTGAGATACAATTCCTTAAATTCCTCCAAGTCATTGGTCTTCCAGGAACTACATTTTCCATATCCCTTTTTTTTTTTTTTTTTTTTTTCCATCATTTGTGACTGATATGCATCAGCGTGCGTGTGCGCACTCGATCGTGCACATGATTGTTAATCCCTCATCACACTGTTGTATTCAAACCATCACAGGGAAATGGGTGGCAATCAAGATAACAGAGAGGCAAAGTCCCACCCTTTTCCGGTGTCTCCCCCCATGGGACCTTACGTTGTAAAGATATGTACATTGGTCAATGGCAAAAGACTAATATTGTTGTTTGATCCTGTTTGAATGATGTTTGTCAATTTTAAAATGTAATTTTGCACATCAAGAAAGTTGCAACTTGTCGTCGTATCACTACTTTTTGTGTGAAACCTCCTGGGGAACTACGTTTCTTAGAGTTTTAAGACAAAATGCCACTTTCTGTTTGTGTAAAATAATCTTTTAAATTGTCAAACGTCGTGTGTGTGTGTGTGTGTGTGTCATGACACAATTCAACGGGATCAAAAAGTTATTTATTTCTCGCCGTTGACTACTGTACATATATTTTCTTTGGAGATAAGGTCCCATGGCGGTCCACCGGAAGGTGCGGGACTTCCCCTCTCTGTAGCCCAGCAGGCGCAGAGAAACAGTAGTGCAGATTTGAAAGGCTTCTGGCACTCCCAACATTAATACAGACCCGAGGTCTCACTCCGCGTGTGACTCATTCGGCTTTGCTGATTACACGGCACCGTCTCATCAGAAATAAAACTACCGCCGTGCAGTCGAGTGCCACGTCCGACTCGGCCGTAGAAGCTGCACCGCTGTTCTCTCGCCTGCTTTATGACAGAATGCCGCTGAAAGCAGCGCAGTGATGAAAACACACATCCATCAGACCCCCTTTTTTTGAGGTTGTCGTATTTCTCTCTTCCCATCAACAGAACAGCTCGATCCTGTCACATGTGAGTTAACTCTCTCCCTTCCATTCGTTCTTCCTCCCCACCTGCTTCTGTCATCACCTCCCACCCCACACCCTCCGTCCCTCCCTTTCCCCTTTTGCTGGAGCGCACTGTTGTGGGAGTCACTTTGTAAATCGAGGGCAGAGGTGACGTGTCCTGCCAGCCAATAGGAAGTAGGGGAGGAAGGTTGTTTGCAGATCGGTGGCAGCCGTTTTATGTTCCTGTGAAAAATTCAGCCAGACAATGGAAGGATAAGAGGGAGGGGTCTTTGCTGAAGAAAAAAAAACACAGCAATTTTTGGTCTGAGACTTATTTATGCATTTGTCTGGTTGAATTTTTCATCATCTGTATCGCTACCCTGTCCGAGTCCAAAGTTTGACTGCTTTTCTCCTTTTGCATAACTTTTTCTTTCTTTTTTTTAATTGCTCAAGAGGTACAGTGAAAGAACGGTAGTCCAGAATCAGATGTGCAGCACAGTTTGAAATTAATTCATAATCCAGGGCCTTCAGTTTTTTTTCTTTTTTTTCTTTTTTTTTTATACCATCACTCAGGAAAGCTTGATTAATAAATGACACTCGCAGACGACTTCTGACAAACCAGTTCTATGACGTCATTGCTTTGAATGTAGAATAAACTCACTTTACCTACAGTTCAGTGCAGTGGTAGCCTTTGGAATTTGGCTGACGTCAATTCCATTTTTTGAGTGACAAAGTGAGGTAGCTTTGACCTTAAGACCTTGCTGGAAAGCATAAATGAGTAAAACCAAACCAGTAAAGCTTGAAGGAAGAAGTTTATATTGAAGCAGAAAATTATTGTTTGTTTTTTGTTTGTTGTGCTTTGGGTTCACTGGATTGTTCTGCATTGGGTAACAGGTGACGGGTTACTGATGAGGGTCTCTGGGTGTTTGCAGATTTGGGCACTAACATGACGGTGTGTGTGTGTGTGTGTATGTGTGTGTGTGTGTGTGGGAGGGGGAAATGCTTGGGTGCAATGTGTGTGTTGCTTGTGTGTGTTGCTTGTGTGTGTGCGCGTGTGTGTATTTGGTATCCCTCCTTTGATCACTATGTTTTCATACACTCCGTGTTCTCCCTTCTCCTCAGACGTAAGTATGTTGGCATATTTCTTACAATGAAGGAACGTTCTGTTGAATGACTGACGGATCATAATATGAGGTTCTCGCAATCTGAATCCATGGCTGAGAACCGTTCTGATTTATTGCTTGAGGAAAGGAAAGCGTTCTTTAAATGTTGCCTTGCTGTTCTCTTCGTGTCCGTCAAGGGGGAGCTGGAGAAGCAGCTGCTGCAGGCTAACCCCATCCTCGAGGCCTTTGGCAACGCCAAGACGGTCAAGAACGACAACTCCTCCCGATTCGTAAGACTTGGTGCCCATTCAGACCTCTTAACTGCCCGCTTTGCTGCTGGACTACTCTCTAATTATTTTTTGTTTTTCCTCTAGGGAAAATTCATAAGGATCAACTTTGATGTCAACGGTTACATCGTCGGTGCCAATATTGAAACTTGTATCCTTGATGCTGTCATCTCTTCCTTTTTTCTTTTTTTTTTTTTTTTTTTTTTTTTGAAGACATTTTAGTGCTTGTTGTTTTTCTTTTTGTGTCTTAAGGCGATGCATTAAAAAAAACAAAAAAAGAAACGGGTTTGGAAATACAGCCCTGGTAGTATCGGGAAACCTTTTCCTTGACAGATTCACCACCAGACTTGTTGGAGAAATCCCGTGCCATTCGCCAGGCCAAAGACGAGAGGACCTTCCACATCTTCTACTACTTGCTCACAGGGGCCGGAGATAAATTGCGCAGTAAGCAACATATCGTCTAACTCTCTGTTTAAAGACAGAGAAAAGACTTGTTTTGCCTCTTTTTCCACTTCACTCACTGCGACCATCCTTTTCCTCTCAGATGAACTCCTCCTTGAGAATTACAACAACTACCGTTTCCTCTCCAACGGGAACGTTACCATTCCCGGGCAGCAGGACAAGGACCTGTTTACAGAGACCCTGGAGGCCTTTAAGATCATGAGTATCCCCGAGGATGAGCAAATAGGTGAGGCATGCTGCAAATTACTTTTAAAACCACTTTTTCAGTGCAACGTGAAACCACGTTTATGCTCCCGTTTGTTCTTTTCGTGCAGGCTTGTTGAAGGTTGTGGCCTCTGTGCTGCAGCTCGGGAACATGAGCTTCAAGAAGGAGCGCCACACAGACCAGGCCTCCATGCCCGACGACACCGGTACGTCAGAGCGGCACCTGAAGTAGTGGTCCGTCAGCACTGCAGAAAACCTTGACGAGTTGTCGATGGTCCTGCAAGTGCATCTTAAATCTTGTTTTGCCCTCTCCTCGTCTTTCAACTGTTTTCTTCCTCCTTCTTTTCCTCCGCTTCAGCTGCCCAGAAGGTGAGTCACCTCATGGGAATGAACGTCACGGACTTCACCAGGGCCATCCTGTCGCCCCGCATCAAGGTGGGCAGAGACTTCGTCCAGAAGGCCCAGACCCAGGAGCAGGCGGAGTTTGCCGTGGAGGCCCTGGCCAAGGCCACATACGAGAGGATGTTCCGCTGGCTCGTCATGAGGATCAACAAAGCCCTGGACAAGACCAAGAGGCAGGGAGCCTCCTTCATCGGCATCCTCGACATCGCTGGATTTGAGATCTTCGAGGTAATCCCGACTTGAAAGTGTAGTCTATGGCAGGATCGACCTCTCCGTGTTTTTATTTGTGCTGTGGATCGACGGTGTTCTTCTATCCCGTGTCCCCCCTCCAGCTGAACTCCTTTGAGCAGCTGTGCATCAACTACACCAACGAGAAGCTGCAGCAGCTCTTCAACCACACCATGTTCATCCTGGAGCAGGAGGAGTACCAGAGGGAGGGCATCGAGTGGAGCTTCATCGACTTCGGCCTGGACCTGCAGCCCTGCATCGAGCTCATTGAGAAACCCGTGAGTTTTGGAAATCCTGCACGTCTGTGTGGCTTTCCTTTCCCCCCACGTGACCCGGCATAAAGTCCCGCATACTTCTTTGTTCTTCCACCGTGTTAAGAACGTCGCAGCGTTTCTATCTCGTGCCTCAAGGTCTGCACTCTCCCCTCTGCTCGCAGGCCAGTCCCCCCGGGATCCTCGCCCTGCTGGATGAGGAGTGCTGGTTCCCCAAAGCCACGGACAAGAGCTTTGTGGAGAAGGTGCTGCAGGAGCAAGGCACTCACCCCAAGTTCTTTAAGCCCAAGAAACTGAAGGACGAGGCAGACTTCTGCGTCATCCATTACGCTGGCAAGGTAAATGGTTCATGAGGATGCGTTCTGATTATCGCTTTTCTTTTAGGCCTAATGTGTCCGTACATTTTTACCTATTGTCCAGTTCTCAAACTCTATGATAATGTCCCAGAGGTCTAAGAGAGTCTTCCTCCCTAATGTCCCTCCTCAGGTGGACTACAAGGCAGACGAGTGGCTGATGAAGAACATGGACCCCTTGAACGACAACGTGGCCTCACTGCTCAACCAGTCCACCGACAAGTTTGTGTCCGAGCTCTGGAAGGACGGTGAGTTGAGGCAGCTGAACCCGGGTGTTCCGCCGGATGTGGGAATATATACATATTTCATGTTTGCTTTACGTTTTGCATTTCACAGTGCTCTTATTTTTTATTTTTTTGCTCTTTTATTGTCTGGTGTATGGACCTTTTTGTTTTTACCTTCTCAAATCCCACTTCTTTCCATCCATTTCTTCCTCCGTTTTTGTCTGTCGTTCTCTCTTTTTTTTTTTCTTTTTTTTTTTTATTCGGTCTCAGAGGTACAGAATTGTCAAAGAGCCTATTTTTATCACCGTTTTCCTATTCTACACTCAGACTCAGGTGACGAGGTTTCTTTTTTCATTTATTTCGTCCTTCCCTCTTATTCCTGTTGTCTGTTTTTAAACCTGCTTTTTTTTCCCCACCATGAATCCCTTACTGCCGTCCATCCATTTCTCCTAAATGTTCCAACTTGTGTTTTGGGTTTAAAATTTCAGTAGATTAAGATTGTTTCTGAGTCTTGCAGTTAAAAAACTTCTTGTCATCTTACCACTTGTTGCTGTCATTGAACTCTCCTTTTTGTTTCTCCCCTTCCTGTGTAATAGTGTTGTTTGGGGACTCCTGGTGTTGGTCATGGGTACTACAGCGATGGGTATATACTGCATGGGTTTGGTGTGTTTTTAAAAAGTAAATCACCACAACAAAAAAAAACATGCACACTGCAACCACCTAAGTTTGCCACTTTCCTGACACACATATATTCAGTCGAACCATCACACATAAGTTTTCACTCGAAGACCTACGAACCGGCGGCGTCAACAGTTGACCAGCCGCTTCCATTCACTGCACTGAGTTCTGTTTTTGTTATGGTGTGTAATCTCTCCATGCCTCACTGGCTTTTTTAAAAAAAAAAATAGTATTGTCCTCCTACGCCTGATTCCCATCTCCCTCAGCATTCACTGTTTGTGTGGTGTTTCACTGGTCCTGGTGTTATGAACCGCATCCACTCTCTCTGTCCGGGTGTATGTTTAACAAAAAAAGAAGGGGAGACACAATGATCATAGTCCTTTTTTGCATTTGGTTTGAGTTTGCCTGGTTCAAATGCTTGACTTTAAAATCCACTGGCTTCTTACATATCGTCTCTCCTCTCTCTACTGTTTTGTTCTTTTCAGTGGACCGCATCGTGGGTCTGGATAAGGTGTCCATGTCCGAAATGCCCGGTGCCTTCAAGACCCGCAAGGGTATGTTCCGCACGGTGGGCCAGCTGTATAAAGAGCAGCTGTCCAAGCTCATGGCCACGCTGAGGAACACCAACCCCAACTTTGTTCGTTGTATCATCCCCAACCACGAGAAGAAGGTACCCGAGAAGTTCTGGCATCTACTTGGTGTTTCTACTTTTTGTCCTTCGGGACTAAATTTAGTTATTGTTCTATAGTTCCAGGGCTAGAAAATTAATGGAAAAAGTCCCTGTGGCGGTATTAGTGCTTTCTAATGTTAAAGGAAGTTTAAGGGTGGCGTTTGAATGGGGCTGACTCTTGCTGATCCTGTGTGCTGATTGGCCAAACACGGACACCAATGACGACTATAACTTGCGTACCACTATTTTCATAAAAGAAACCCTAAAAACTAGGGCTGCCCTCTCCTAGTCGACTAATCGTCACTATACTTTTTGGATAATCCACTGTGTTGAATAGAGCTGTACGCACCGCCTAACTGTAAACGTTCTCCGTTCTCAGGCTGGTAAACTGGACCCCCACCTGGTCCTGGACCAGCTCAGGTGCAACGGCGTGCTGGAGGGGATCCGTATCTGCAGACAGGGCTTCCCCAACCGCATCGTCTTCCAGGAGTTCAGACAGAGGTATACCAAATGATAACACTGTTCCCAGCATGCCTTGTTCCCTGAGAGGTATGTGTCAGAATTACATAAATCCTGTCATCTGCTTCCTCTCCAAGGTATGAAATCCTCACTCCCAATGCAATCCCCAAGGGCTTCATGGATGGAAAGCAGGCCTGCGTGCTCATGGTAAGGGCTCAAAATTCTAGCCAAGCTCCGCACTAACGAGTCCCTCTGCAGTTTAATTTGATCTGTGCATCTCCTGTCCCGTCAGATCAAAAGCCTGGAGCTGGATCCCAACCTGTTCCGGATCGGCCAGAGCAAAGTTTTCTTCAGGGCGGGAGTCCTCGCTCACCTGGAGGAGGAGAGAGACATGAAGATCACGGACATCATCATCAGTTTCCAGGCCTGGTGCAGAGGCTACGTGGCCCGCAAGTAAGACTATTTAGTAGCGTGTGCAAAAAAAAATGTATTTATATTTAGAGTGACGACCCAACACTTGAACAAGATTTTTTTTTTTCTTAAATCTGCATCTCTGAACTAATATTGCTTTGTAGGGCTTTTGCCAAGAGACAGCAGCAGCTGACTGCAATGAAGGTGATCCAGAGGAACTGCGCCGCTTATCTCAAACTCAGGAATTGGCAGTGGTGGAGGCTCTTCACCAAGGTAAACCCCAGGCTCTTACTTTAACCCTTTTAACCCTTTTTTTTTTTTTTTATTGTCCTTTAAAACTTCCATTATTTTGTCCTCAGGTGAAGCCTCTGCTGCAAGTCAGCAGGCAGGAGGAGGAGATGCAGGCCAAGGATGACGAGCTGGTGAAGGTGAAGGAGAAGCATTTGTATGCCGAGCAGCAGCTCCAGGAGATGGAGGATAAACAGCATCAGGTAAAACTTGAGAAACCACAATCTGTCACGTTCATTGTCTTTTCCTCATCAGGAAATTGGTATGAAATGTAGAAGAGGCATCCATATAATATTCATATTCTTTGATGTGTAAACATCATATAAGTGCTGTTAACCGTCACTTCTTTGCACGCTAACAGCTGAGCGCCGAGAAGATGGCCCTGCAGGAGCAGCTTCAGGCCGAGACGGAACTCTGCGCCGAGGCAGAGGAGATGAGAGCCCGTCTGGCCGCCAGGAAGCAGGAGCTGGAGGAGATCCTTCACGACCTGGAGGCCCGTGTGGAGGAGGAGGAGGAGCGCGCCTCGCAGCTCTCGTCTGAGAAAAAGAAGATGCAGCAGAATATCGGAGTAAGTTCCACTCGCCTCCGTGACACCCACTGATTCGGACATGTCATGATTTGCTCCGCCAACCCTCCTAACATTCATCTGCTCGCAGGACTTGGAGCAGCAGCTGGACGAGGAGGAAGCGGCCAGACAGAAGCTTCAGCTGGAGAAGGTCACCTTGGAGGCCAAGATGAAGAAGATCGAAGATGATGTCATGGTTCTCGACGACCAGAACGGCAAACTAAACAAGGTTAGGACGAGAAGAACTATCGCCACTGTGACGACGCTTAGATTGGTCAACTGGAGTAGTGGTTACTCGTTATTCTTTTTGGCGCTCGATTTAACCCGCTTAACAAAATGGACAAAATGTAAGAAATGAGAGTGCGTCATCTCTGGGGATACTTTATGTTGACCCGTTTTGTTTTGTTTTTTTTGTTTGTTTTTTGTGTGTATACAGGAGAAGAAGTTGTTGGAGGAGAGAATCTCAGAGTTCACCACCAACCTGACAGAGGAGGAGGAGAAATCCAAGAGCCTGCAGAAACTCAAGACCAAACACGAGGCCATGATCACAGACCTGGAGGGTAAGACGAGACCACGATAGGGACAGTCGCGTACATTATAGCTATTATAGATCCCACTGGTCCTAAATGGGTTTCCACATTTTTTTGTCTCTCAGACCGCCTGCGCAGGGAGGAGAAGCAGCGCCAGGAGCTGGAAAAGAACAGACGCAAGCTAGACGGCGACTTCAACGAGATCCACGACCAGATTGCCGAGCTGCAGGCCCAGATTGCCGAGCTCCGCGCCCAACTCGCCAAGAAGGAGGAAGAGCTCCAGGCAGCTCTGGCCAGGTCTGTATGGGACTTTACCGCTCCTTGTTTTTATCAATTGTTTGTAGTTTTACTTCCATTTACACATTTCTTTTGCTGATCTATTCCTCCCGTCAGGATTGAGGAGGAGGCAGCGCAGAAGAACCTGGCGCAGAAAAAGATCCGTGAGATGGAGGCTCAGCTCTCTGAGCTGCAGGAGGACCTGGAGCTGGAGAGGCAGGCGCGCACCAAGGCAGAGAAACACCGCAGGGACCTGGGAGAAGAGCTGGAGGCCCTCAAGACTGAGCTGGAGGACACTCTGGACTCCACCGCCGCTCAGCAGGAGCTCAGGTAGAGATACCGGTCTACAGACCGCCACGTCCGGTAAAGTGCCGTCATCCATCTTGACACGAGGAGATTAAGCTGTGCTCTCCCTCCTCAGGTCCAAGCGCGAGACCGAGGTGACACATCTCAAAAAGACTCTGGACGAAGAGGCCAAAGTTCACGAACAGCAGCTGGGTGAGATGAGGCAGAAACACGGCCAGGCCTTCGACGAGCTCAACGAGCAGCTGGAGCAGGCGAAGAGGGTAAGAGCCCCTTCCATCAGAACTACTTTGATTTTCCCTTAAGGCACACTTGTTAATTTGACTGCTGAAACCATTAATGCCCCCCCCCCACCCGCAGAACAAAGTGTCCATGGAGAAGGCCAAGCAGGCTCTGGAGTCGGAGAGGAACGAGCTAGCCATTGAGATGCAGACGCTGATGCAGGGGAAGGGAGACTCTGAGCATCGCCGGAAGAAGGCTGAAGCCCAGGTCCAGGAGCTGCTGCTCAAACACTCGGAGAGCGAGCGCCAGAGGCTGGAGCAGGCCGAGAAACTGGCCAAAGTGCAGGTACGACTCTTTGTTTGAACCTACAACTTACAACACTGATGCTTACCGATCTCTGCGCGTGCTCCGAATCACGTCTGTGGTCAATAAATGATTACTTCTCTGTGATGCTAAACGCGTGTCTTTATGAAACCGGCTATTCTATGTCCATACGGGTTGACCACTGATTAGGTGATGTGTTCAGTGGTTCACTCGTTGCCTTTTGTCCGCAGGCCGAACTGGAGACCGTCAACACCGTGCTGAATGACGTGGAGGGCAAGTCCATCAAGGCTACAAAAGACTGCTCTGCTGTGGAGTCCCAGCTGCAGGACATCCAGGTACGCACCGACACACCCACTGTTTATAGCCTCCTGTATGTTCAGCGATAAAACAAACTTAATTAAAACGTTCCCTTCCTCTGGATGCTTTAGCCAAATTGCCATATATTTGTTCCCTCCCTTGATCAAGTGCATTTAAGACAATGAAATGGTCTGCGACGTCTAACTCGGCGTCACACGCCCATGTATCCAACAGGAACTGCTCCAGGAAGAGACGCGCCAGAAGCTGTCCAACAGCACACGTCTGCGGCAGCTGGAGGACGAGCAGAACAGCCTGAAAGAACAGCTGGAGGAGGAAGAGGAGGCCAAGAGGAATGTGGAGAAGCAGCTGCAGACCGTTCAGGCTCAGGTAAGAATAAAACAAACTCGAGACACGCGCACAGCTTAGAAAACTTAATTTGGACTATTGCTGCCTCATTAGGGATAGTTTATGAAGCCTCGCAGCATTGAATGTTCCAGTGACACGCCGCCTCTCTCCGTACAGCTTCTTGAAATGAAGAAGAAGGTCGAGCAGGACTCGGGTTGCCTGGAGACCGCCGAGGAGGGGAAGAAGAGGCTTCAGAGGGACCTGGAGGGACTGAACCAGCGCATGGAGGAGAAATGTTCTGCCTTCGAGAAGCTGGACAAAACCAAGACACGTGTCCAGCAGGAGCTGGACGACCTCCTGGTGGACCAGGACCACCTCCGGCAGATCGTCTCCAACCTGGAGAAGAAGCAGAAGAAGTTTGACCAGGTGAGATGTGAGAGTGTGAAACACTTCTTTAATCTTTCATGGACTTGAAATCTAAAGAATTGACACGCGTCATCCCGACTGTCCCCAGATGTTGGCGGAGGAGAAGAACATTTCCGCCCGCTATGCAGAGGAGCGTGACAAGGCTGAAGCCGAGGCCCGCGAAAAGGAGACCCGGGCACTGGCTTTAACCCGCGAGCTGGACTCTCTGATGGACATCAAGGACGAAGTGGACCGCAACAACAAGCTGCTGCGCGCCGAGATGGAGGACCTGGTGTCCTCTAAGGACGACGTCGGCAAGAGCGTAAGTGTGGAAAGATGTTTCAGAGGCGTCTTTGTGCCCGTCATGTCCTCGTCACAAAACATTCCTCCCTTCTTTTTTTCCTGCAGGTCCACGAGCTGGAGAAGGCGAAGCGTGCGATGGATCAGCAGCTGGAGGAGATGAAGACTCAGCTGGAGGAGCTGGAGGACGAGCTGCAGGGCACGGAGGACGCCAAGCTGCGTCTGGAGGTCAACATGCAGGCCATGAAGGCCCAGTATGAGAGAGACCTGTCGGGACGGGACGAGATGGGCGAGGAGAAGAAGAGGGCGCTGGTCAAACAGGTACAATGGGATGTAGACGGAACCAAGTCTTATTTATATGGTAACTGTTTCCTGCCACCTGTGGGAAGTTGGTTCTAGACTGGTGAAACAATCTGTATATAGTGTCCTAGAACAGTTTTGTCTAAAAGGTTGAACAAACTGCACGAGTACAGATGTTTTTCTGTCTTGGCATTACATATTTTAGTATGGCATTAGACGAGCTTTATTGAAACGGGGAAAAAGTCAAAAACCTTTTACGCTTGCTTGAGGGGATGAATGAATTATGGAAACGGCTTCGCTGACTAAATTCTGACTTAGAAAACATTTAAATCACATGACTGATCAGCTGTTTCTGCTGTCGGCGTCTTGTCTGGTATTCCTATAACACACAAATGTCTCTGGAGAGCATGAAACTAGCTGACATGAAAGAACACTTCAAACCTGCTGGTTACCTCTCTCCATTTTTCTATCGTAGATGAGTTAGATCGGCTAAGTCGACTTGTTTTGTTTTTGGTTGGCATCCTCTACTTCTACTCTGTTTACTGGCATACTGCAGACATGAGTAGCCTATAGTGCTTCTAACCAAACTACGCTGTACCCAAGTTTATTTGCTCATAATAAGTTAGTGGAAACTTGCCTAATTCACTTTCCTCTTCTTCTTTTTTTGGCAACATTTCAAATGTTTGCTTAAAATTTGCTTGCCAATTGAATGGAAGCAGTCAGAGCCTGCAACTGAGCATGCCATGAAAGTGCACGTGCTGTTGCCATATTCGGAACTAAATTTCTAACACAGTGGTGCTTTTTAAATAGCTGCTGCAGTAGATATAGTACATTAGACATGCTTTAAATGGATGCAGTTAACTAATTTGAACTCAACGATGGCTTAAAATGATTTAAATTAAATGTGGCTACAACTTAGAGGGTGTAAGCATGCCGGTGCAGTGTCTTGGTTTTGGGAAGTGGCTGAAACTCAAACTGGCCTCCATCAGGTGCGGGAGATGGAGATGGAGCTGGAGGATGAGAGAAAGCAGCGTTCTGCCGCCGTGGCCGGGCGCAAGAAGCTGGAGCTGGACCTGAAGGAGCTGGAGGCGGGCATCGACATGGCCAACAAGAACCGTGACGAGGCCCTGAAACAGCTGAAGAAAATCCAAGTGAGTCGCTTGTTGAAATGTCTTCAATACGACAACAACAAAGAAAGCCATTGTCCACATCAACGGCTTTCCCCGACTCGGTTTGACTGACTCCCCTTGACTCCGCAGGCCCAGATGAAGGATCTCATCCGGGAGCTGGAGGACACTCGCATGTCCAGAGAGGAGATCCTCGCTCAGAGCAAGGAGACGGAGAAGAAGCTGAAGGGCATGGAGGCCGAGATGATCCAGATGCAGGAGGTCAGCACGCGCTCCTCTCCAACTCTGCTCTGCTCCCCTGCCTCTGTTTGCTCACTGAAACTTATTGCTCCTTTCTCGTTCATCCTACTGTGCAGGAGTTGGCCGCCGCAGAGCGAGTAAAGAGACAGGCCCAGCAGGAGAGAGACGAACTGCAGGATGAGATTAACAACCAGGCCAGCAAGAAGTGAGACATCTCAAGTTAAAAAAAAAAGAAGCCAGACTGTCTGTGTGCATCACCTGTTGACCGTTTCCCACCTTTCTCTGATCCGTCTCTCAGTGCTCTGGTTGCAGAGGAGAAGAGACGGCTGGAGGCTCGCATCGCTCAGTTGGAGGAGGAGCTGGAGGAGGAGCAGTGCAACACTGAGCTGACCAACGACAGGCTGAAGAAAGCAGTGCTGCAGGTTTGTGGACACGAGTATTCTGCAGCTCATTATAATCATTTCAGAGGGAACATTGATTATTTTCCATTTGTGGTTTGAAAATGGCTGTAGTTTAAGTTATTAAATCGATCAAACCCCCAGGCTTAGAGAAGAGTTCCTGTCCAACTTCTTTTTTTTTTGTAGACTGACCAGATGAACGTGGAGCTGACTGCAGAGCGCAGTACTTGCCAGCGTGTGGAGGGGGCTCGGTGCCAGCTGGAGCGTCAGAACAAGGAGCTGAAGCTGAAGCTGCAGGAGCTGGAGGGAACGGTCAAGTCCAAGTACAAGGCCAATATGGCCGCCCTGGAGTCCAAGATCGCTGCGCTGGAGGAACAGCTGGACATGGAGACCAGGTGGGAGCCTCAGCTAAGGCTTTTATTCTGCTTTATATATTTACACCTAAATATGAAAAAGACGTTTTTGTCCTGAATGCCCCGAAAAGTACATGCATTATATTAATGTCCAACAAAGCACTTTAAAGTGGACATCTCTCACATTTTCATATCTGAGTCATTATCACATAAAGAGGTAACTCACTGGTGATTGAGCCCATGGCCCACTGATGAAAGTATTGCACTATTTATATATTTGTATTATTACAGACTGGGTGTCTGGTGACATTCCAAGAAAACAAAAGATTGGATTCAAGTTTTTTTTTTTTAATACAATTTTCAAGAAATTGAAAATGTCTTGCACCAGCCCACATTATGTGACATTAGTCTGACCAACGCTGTGCTCTTGACTCAGGGAGAGGCAGGGCGCCACCAAGCTCGTGAGACGCACCGAGAAGAAGCTGAAGGAAGTCATCCTGCAGGTGGACGACGAGAGACGCAACACGGAGCAGTACAAAGACCAGGTCAGAGCTTCTCCATCGCCCGGGAGGACGGAGGTCGGTCCTCTTCTGTACGTCTTTAACGTTATCCGTGTCCACATTGCAGGTGGACAAGTTGAACTCCCGCATGAAGCAGCTGAAGCGTCAGCTGGAGGAGGCTGAGGAAGAGGCTCAGAGAGCCAACGCCAACCGGAGGAAGCTGCAGAGGGAGCTGGAGGACGCCACGGAGTCGGCTGACGTCATGAACCGTGAGGTCTCCACCCTCAAGAACAAGCTCAGGTGGGGGAAAAAATATGTACAAGAAACTAAATACAAGACCAAAGTCTTCAAATGTGTTTAACAAGACTTTAAGCGTTCTGTAGTTTAGTTGTAATCGCTTCTTTTTTTTTTTTCTTTTTTTAGGCGCGGCGACTTCCCCTTCACCGTGCGCCGCACCGTCACCCGCGCGGGCATCGAAAGCGACGAGGACAGCGAGCCCAAGAGCGAGACCCCCGAGCCCAAGCCCGAATGAACCGCCACCGTGCCACTCGACTCCTTAGACCTGCATCACGACTAGGCCGATCCAAATACACATACGAGCACACATTACTGTACCTGCTGAACGGGAGGAACACACACGTAAGACTTAGACAGGGATTCCACCCGTTCCTCCAGGTTTAGCCCTGTGACAGTCTGGTCTCTTTACCATTGACAATCTATGCATTCTTAACATACAGAAGCCAGTAAACTCGGACAATCGCCATGCTGACAAACGCAAACGTTATGTTTTTTGTGGGGAGGGGCCCAAATTTCTTTTTGTTTGCTTCATTTTTTTCATTCTCTGGGAAAAATCGAATATTTTTGTAAGGAAACATTCCAGTTATAATAGTCCTGATTTGGGATCTATTTTTCTAATTGAAGAAAGAGAAAACAAAGAAAGAAGTATACATAGATGAAGACAGATTACTGGAAGGGGACCAAAGTAATATCTCGATTTATAGAATTGTATTTTATGCCGAAGTTTTTTTTTTTTTTTTTTTTTTTTTTTTTTTTCCTTATTTTAATGGTTAAGAATGGAAGTGCTTCATGTTTATTATGCTCGCGCTCTCGCTTCAGTTTATAATGAAGGTTTATACGCGGAAATGTATCCTATCAATTTAGCTGCAGTTAGTACTCGTGACTACGCTTTTTGGGCTTAATGTTATACACACACATTTCTTGCGGGAACAAAATTGGAGGCGGATTTCAAGTAACCCAATTGGACTCATTGACGCATACTGAAGGCATTTTGATTGTGACTGTGCGGAAATATCTTAATTTTGCACTGAGTTAAAAAGAAAAAAATAATAAAAAAAAATAAACACTTAAGCCTAGACATTATAAACCACTGCATTTGTGTGTTTTCATTGACACATTGACGGAGAAGCTTGGAAGTTTTGGAAAGACTAGTGCACGTGCTCATCCTGTAAGCGCACAGACTGCCAACACACACTAAGGCCTTAATGCAGCTGAATTCTACTGGGCGGACTTTTGTTGGCTTTTTTTTTTTTTTTTTTTTTTTTTTTCTTGACATGCATTGATTCATTTCTTTTCTTTTCTTTTTTTTTTTACATTTCTTATCACTATCAGTGTTCTTGTTTATGTTCAAATGGAGTGACGGGGTAGTCTATTACTCACAGCACACACTGTATTCTCAGAGCACAGCTTGTTGGGGGGGGGCAGCTGAGGGTACTTGCATCACTGTAACCGATGCACACTGTACTCTGGCCGACGGGCTCCATGTAGACACGAGTCAACATGGAGCCGATGTGTAAGACGAGCGGTTTGATGGAGGCGCAGGCTCTCTGTGCGTCGGGATGGAGAGCCCCCTCGCAGGCTGTGCTCGGGGGCTGCTTTCGGCTCACACTGCTGGGAAGTGAGAGGAATGTGCTGTTAAGAATAACAGCTCACAGATTTCAAAACAAAACAACAAAAAAAGATTGCTCTTTCGCACTTAAAAATCAAAGGAAATGCCCCAACAAATAAACTGCATCTCAATTCTTTTGTAATGTTTGTCTGTCTGCACCTCTGGAATGGAAAATCATGTTGTGAAATGTTGGTATTATTGCAATTAAAGAGGCTTTCTAAACCGCTACATGTCGTCTACCGGTGTCTCTGTCGTTGGCTCTCACTTCAGAGGGTGTTTAAGTGTTTAAAGTCAGGTTTGAAGTCCAGAACTTGACTATTGAGACCGAAGTTGTTTGTGAAATGATGTGTCGTCACCAGCAGAGGGCAGTAGGGGTTCTTTCCATAAAACACAATCGGAGCGCAGCAAGTTAGAACCGGTTTCAATAAAATATAGTAAACAAGGATGGCGACATTTGGGTGAGAACGTTTGTTTATTTTCATATGACGCACGTTTCTTCTATAAGAAAGCCTTCAGTTGTAGACTTTAATTCATGACGTGACGGACCTCCACTTTAAAGTACCGCAGCAGTTTGTTAGTGGGAAGTATTCGTTTGTTACTGAATCGACATTTGTGACAAACGTGTCAAATATAGATATAAGTTTTCTTTCATACAGCTAGTGGTGTAAAGTGACTAAGTACATTTAAGCACAAATTACATTTAAGCACAGCAGGACTAAGTACAGTTTTGAGCTACTTTAGTATTTATTTTCTGCTACTTTCTACTTCACTGGAATACACGGGGTATTGTACTTTTTTTTTTTTTTTTTTTACTACATTATTTTAAGCCTAGTTGTATATCGATATACAAAACAACAATGAATACATATTTCACTTCCAAAACAAACTAATTTGAGCATGAATAAAAGTGATGCGATGCTATAATTGTATCACTCTTTGTAAGGACTCATTCATCAGAAGTTCTTCTGCTTATTTGCTGATCATGCTTCTGTACTTTTATTTCAGTAAAATGCCGACTTTTACTTGTAAAAGAGCGATTTACTTTTACTCAAGTAGACTGAGTTGTTCTTGTACGATGGAAATAGTCTTTGTTGATCTCCATTGCAAAAAAGTCTACAGAGGTTGAAAAAAATTAATAAAATGAATCCTCTATCACTTTTATTTTATTTTATTTTATTTTATTTTTTATTTTATTTTATTTTATTTCCCTCAGGTACTTAATTAAGCGTTGCCCCTTTAAAGGCGGCATAACGTCCCGCTGTTTAACCAATCAGAAGCCCCCTTTCGAGACAGGCGGGGCTTTCTCACACTTCGTCACGGCGCGTCACCGAGCAGGAACCGGCCGGTTTAATAAGTTTACAACGAGACGGTCGGACGTGTTTTTACGCCGCAGCGCCCGTGACCAGCGGAGCTCAGGTGTGTCCGCGCGCCCGGTGGTTGCCGTCGGACAGGAGAGTTTTCCGGTGACATGAAGTCACTCGGTCGGTGTTACTTCTCGGGCCCCCGCGACGGAGAGACAACTTAACTGGCTCCGCACCTCACTCGCTAGTGTCGCAGTCTATGGAGCGGTCTCTCCATTCTGCAGACTTTTTTTATTTTATTTTTTAAAAGAGGGTAAGCTACAGGAGAACACACCTGAAGTATCTTTATGCTGTTTGTTTCTGTGTAAACAGATAGTTCTGCCCCTATATGTAGATATCACACCGTTTAACACATAATATAATCATAATTATCATGCGTTGAGCAAGAGCATACACCTTGAGCTGCATGCAGCCTGTGAGTGAAATTATATTGGTGTTATGTGATTGGACTATTTCTGCTGACCACTTCACACCTTCTTTTTCTCCTTTGGCTGCAAAGTGCGTGCGTGCGCAACACAAACGTCCACCTGGAGACATTGCTCAGAAAAGGAAAAAAAAAAGCCCCCTCCTGTGCTGATTCTACCCTTCCCCAGATATAGATTCAGCACACACACACACACACACACGTGTTGCAGTAGTTCATCATGTGCACCAGATCCATCCTAATATGTAGCACAACGGTCTTCGGTTAGTCAATGAGTAGCTGTGTGCTGTCTGTCCGGTGGTCGAGAATAGGAAGCACAGTGTCAGTCAGGTGATCTGTATATTTAGCTGTGTGTGTGTGAGAGAGTGTGTGTGATCATCTGTAGCCTGATACCTGATACAGACAGCAGACCAGACCTGACACCTGTAAGAGTGACTCTTGAGTGACTGCGTTTTTTTTGTTTTTTTTTAATCATACTTACCTGACAACTGAACGGCCACTTCTCTCTTTTTAGGTTTGCAAACATTCCCGAGTGGACAGCAGCAGAGCGACAGATTGACTCAGGGAGACGAGAGATTTTGCGCGTGGAAAAGAAACATTCATCGTCCCGAAGAACTATGGAGCTGTCACTGGTGAGTTTTACCATCTGGAGAAAAGATATTTACCTGATTAGTGATTAGGTTTCCTTATTTTTTTTAAATCTTTTTGGGGTTTGAGCAGAAGGAGCATTCTTGTTGTTGCCCCTAATTTGAGGTCATGGCATCCTGTCTGACAGATAACACCATTCTGACATATTTGTGACCTTTGACCCTCCTGTTTCTGACCGGACAGACGGGGTCCAGAGGTGGTAGTAGAGCTGTAGTTAAAGCGAAGGAGAGCGGGGGACAAGTTCCTGGATTATTACATTTAGGGAGGCAGATGGTGTTGTTACCTCACAGCTGAATAATACACCAAGGGGGGGGACAGTTGTTTTTTATTTATACATTTATTATTCATTATTCATACATTTTTCTTCTCTCATTGTCTGGCACAGTGTACACTGTGAAACTCAAAAAGTGTGCGATAAATATTTTCCTGATTTGTAGAAATGTGCTTGCATCAGGGCTTTATGGGTATTTTTCGACCAAACATCTATAGAAACACACAAAAAATGTAAAAAAAAATAATAATAAAGAAAAAAAGTTAACACCCTCAATAAATATCTAAAAATAATCACAAATCAAGCTTCATTATCTCTGTCTCTGTCTCTGTCTCTGTCTGTGTGTGTGTGTGTGTGTGTGTGTGTGTGTGTGTGTGTGTGTGTGTGTGTGTGTGTGTGTGTGTGTGTGTGTGTGTGTGTGTGTGTGTGTGTGTGTGTGTGTGTGTGTGTGTGTGCCAAATGTTTCCTGGATCCCTCAGGCCCACCCAGCCATCAAAGCCTTCATGTGTGGCTCCGTCAGCGGGACCTGCTCCACGCTGCTCTTCCAGCCTCTGGACCTGGTCAAGACCCGGCTGCAGACCCTGCAGAGCGGCGTGCAGCCCGGGTGAGTCCATGTTGCACAAGCGCACAGTTGCGTCGCCAGTTTTCCTGCCTTATGACCTCCAAAAAATACAATTGCCATACTGACTGGAGTACCACCGTAGTGGGTTTGACCCCGGCTAAACCTTGTATCGCAGCACGAGGCCCCCGGCGCATGAAATAGTGCATGAAGGCAGTATTCATTGTGTCTTCTTTCCTCTTTCAGCTCGGGCAGAGTGGGGATGATGACGGTGCTCCTGAGCGTGGTGCGGACAGAGAGGCTGCTGGGACTGTGGAAAGGAGTTTCGCCGGTGAGGACATCTTTATTCTGTCTTGACCCCCCCCCCCCGCCCTTCCACCTTGTCTCGTTGAAAGTATTTTTTAAAACCAGCAGCTGCAGATTTCCCCTCTTCTGACTCTCTCATCCTCCGCTGCCCCTCCAGTCCTTTGCTCGCACCATCCCGGGGGTGGGGCTCTACTTCAGCACCTACTACTCTCTGAAGCAGCACTTCTTCCAGGACAGCAGCCCGGGGGCCGTGGGGGCCGTGCTGCTGGGAGGCGGGGCCCGGGCGGTGGCAGGTGTCGTCATGCTGCCGGTCACTGTCATCAAGGCGCGCTTCGAAGTAAGTGTGGTAATGGATACATTTTGGCCTGAACACGACCTGCGGTTCCCTCCTCTTTTTTTTTTCTTTTTTTTTTTTTTTATGTACCCCTTCATCACCACCACCAGTCATGATCCAAATGTGTGTATTGAAACCGACTCAAACTGGATGTCATTTCACAATATGAATCATCTAAAAGTGGATATTGCTGCATGCTATTGTTTCAGTGTGGCAGGTACAGCTATGGCAGCGTGACCGGGGCCCTGCGCAGCGTGTGTCGGACTGAGGGTCCCGCGGCTCTGTTCTCCGGCCTGGTGGCCACTCTCCTCAGGGACGTTCCTTTCTCCGGCATCTACGTCATGCTCTACAGCCAGACCAAGGCCTCGCTGCCGAAAGGTGGGCGCGCATCACGTCGTTATACAGTGACTGTTGGTCTTGCTTTGGCTCTTTTTGTTCGGAAACATCCGTTTGACTTAAATCCCCGCTGTCTAATCCTCCGTTAAGAAATCAGCACGTCTTCCTCCGCCCCCCTGGCCAACTTCAGCTGTGGCATCCTGGCGGGGATCCTGGCCTCCCTCATCACCCAGCCTGCTGACGTGGTCAAAACACACGTCCAAGTGAACCCACAGCTGAGGACGGTCGAGGCTATCCGATGCATCTACATGGTAACCGTCTCTCTCCTCTTTTGGCTTTCAGTGTCTCGCTGTTTGGGGCGAGACTCGAGGCGAGCATCAGTCCCAGCCCAGTTTTAACTCCACCACCCTTGTTCTTCCCTCTCTCTCTCTCAGGAACACAGACTCACGGGGTTCTTCAGAGGGGCCGTTCCGCGGGCGCTGAGGAGGACCATGATCGCCGCCATGGCGTGGACGGTGTACGAACAGATGATGGCCCGTTTTGGACTCGAGTCCTGAAAGCAGGGGAGGGGGGGGGCTAGGGGGGTAGGAGTAGGAAGATGAGAAGCTTTGTGAAAGAGAGAAGAGCTCAAACTCAAGTGGCAGAGTGAAGACGGTAATGTGAACAGGAAGCTCTACTCGCAGGAGTTTAGGATATATTTCACCACAACACAAGAGATGAGGTCCGCTCTCGCTCTCTACAGACGAACGGGCGCGTCACAGAACGGATGAGGAGACTTTGCTCTATGGAATGTGCTTTGCTGGCTTATGGCTGACATTCAGAAACCAGACTTTTTTTTTGGCCAGTGCTTTATGAATATAATTTTTTTTAAATACCACTGGTATGATGTGGCGCCCTGTATTGAACGTCTGATTGCGATCCTCCGCGAGTATTTAGTCGTTTTAGAAACGCCTCAGTGGGAATTCTCCCGCTTTCACGGTGGTGACCTCGATGAGACTGCAGAGACACGATCCTCCATTACTCAAGAGGTGTCCCAGATACAGCTCAGACCTCCGCGGTGCACTTTGACCCCTGCAGTTCTGTCTCACGCACAGTTTACTACCGGGAGAGACTCTTGAATGCCTCGCCTTTAACACAATGTTGTTTTTATTCTTACTACTTTTCTTTTTTTTCTTTTTGTAAAATAACTTAATACGTGCTCGTGTATGAGCTCATGACATTCGTCTGCCTTTTAAAATGTTCTGATATTTGTCTGAAGTGTACTTTCATGCAAAGACTTTTACTGTTTTTAAGGATGTTAAAGAAAATAAATACATAAACATATTTGTGTGGAACGTGAGTCTTGGTGTGTCCACTTTAATCGGCGTCTGTGATCCAGAAAGCCCTGAATCCCAGCCCGGGCTGAGCGGGCTCATCTGTGACACGACCGGCTTTAATATTCAGCTGGTTTCCAACCCAGCGTTTCGTCTGTGTCCAGACTCGCTTATACCACAAATAAGCTGTGCATTCATCCTTTTTGATACTTTTGGTTATCTTTATTTAACTACCAGGTTCCCTTCCCTTTTTTTTTTTTTTTCTAAAGTGATCTTCTAAAATCTCATGTTCAAGTACCTGAACTGCATGACATGGACTTTGTTACTGTTTCTCATTAATTGGACGGGATATAAAACAATGCAATCAATAAATAGATTAGAAAGACACATCTGTAGTCGGCACGTTGCAGCAGACTGCAGAAAGGCCAGAGACTTATCGCTGTGAGACGGAGATAAGCAGCAGAGGGGGAGCGGAGACATCATGTCGAATAGGACACGAGGACCAGGAGGTGGTCAGGTTTAAAGTAAGACATGAAGCTGCTGAGCGCTACTATCTGCTGAAAATTATATAAATGAATAATTAATCGGAATTAGAGACTGTTTGCCATGGATTTTGATAAAATTTAATAAATAAAAACCTGAAAACAATTCTCATATATATATATATATATATATATATCTCCCCACATCTTTAGTCAGAAGATGCACAGAGATATACATCTCTATGTGAATAATATAAAGCTTTATATAAATAATCGTAGCACAGTGTCGAACCCAATGTCTTTCTCCACCGTTGACTGATTTGTGACGGAATTATAGACAATGATTTGAAAGGCTGAATATAAAATGGTCGCTTGCCCAATGGAGCATAATAAATCAGACCAAAATTAATCTGTGTATGTTGACAACCAGTAAAACAACTAGAACAAAAACATGTTATTTCACAGCGTGACACGTCACTCCCACGCCTTCTCTTTTAGCCTTATTTGTAAGATCCATTACCTAAAAAAGTTTTGAATCAACACATTTCCCATTCAACCCTATACCTATCCGCTCGTGTGTCTGTCCCCGCGTCATTTATGTCCCCTGTGTCCTTTCAGAATTATTATACTATATAATAATCATATAGTATAATACACTATCTGCACAGGAGACGCACTTTATTGAAATTGTTTCTCAACCCGTTGTGACATTGTGTACATATTGTGTCCCCTTGGCCTGGAACTCATTATCTCGAGTAAATATACAGTTGCAACACGGGTCAGTCTCTCACCGAGGAGTCAGCGTCTCCGCATTGTCTTAATATGGGCTTTCCAACTCCGCTGTCTTAATATGGGATACCCGTCCGACCCGGTGGTCCGACCTGTGGTTACCTCCGCTCCCATCGTCACAGCTCACGGCAAACAACGCCCTCTAGTGGTGAACTCCGGGAAACCATATCCGCCCCTCGCCATCACCAACCAATCACAGGCTATGGAATCTGGTATTTATACTACGTCACTTCCTCCCAGCGCCCTCTTTTTCACCGTGGTCAGATTTCTATACGGCGTTGTTTCGTGGTGAGTTTTCTAAACCGTCGTATTTCGATAATAAACCTTTAAAAGACGCATTTAAGACTAATTAACGACGGGCGGCTCACAGAGCACGCGATGAGACCCCACAACCCCGACCTGTCGCGTCTTTCGCATGGTAAATTAACCCAAAAAAGATATGCTAACGGGCACAGCTAACTGCTAGCAGTTGACACGCGCTCATCTCGTAGTGTTCCCCTCGCGCCTGACTCTTAATATTTATATGAGATATCGGTGGCTTACCCGAATTAAATACTATATATATATATATATATATATATATATATATATATATATATTTATTTATTTATTTATTTATTTATTTGCATTAGAAATGTAAGAATACGTTTACGTGGACACACTTGGTTTGCAGCGTGGCTTTTACCCGGATACCCTCAGTTTATGTCTGTCATAGTTATATATGAATATTTGATCCTCCGTGTAATTCAAGTCTCGACCTGCTTCCACACTGAGTCAGCGTGAAGACACAAACCTGCCGCTGCTGTCTGACCAACACTTGTCTTCCTCTTCCCAGCTCTCCCATCACTCGTTACGCAGGGAAAGCCTTACGATGTCCGGGGGTCTAGATGTCCTTCAAATGAAGGAGGAGGATGTGCTGAAGTTCCTGGCGGCAGGAACCCATCTGGGAGGTACCAACTTGGACT
This sequence comes from Ophiodon elongatus, assembly GCA_016806645.1. Lineage (NCBI taxonomy): Eukaryota > Metazoa > Chordata > Actinopteri > Perciformes > Hexagrammidae > Ophiodon > Ophiodon elongatus. The sequence continues at coordinate 202,169 of JACSYO010000349.1, forward strand.
TCCAGATGGATCAGTACGTGTACAAGAGGAAAAGTGACGGTGAGTGGAAGGCAGTGAAATTATGTTGAAAGACAAACTTGGCAGTAAAAAACTTTATTATTGCTATCTGCACCGTAGTCCTACTTTTACAAGTTATAAATGTCAATCAAGTTGGACCGTCTCCTTATACCTGGGGTTCTCCATTAATCAACAGGTGTGTACATTGTTAACCTGAAGAGGACCTGGGAGAAGCTTCTGCTTGCTGCCCGGGCTATTGTTGCCATTGAAAACCCAGCTGATGTGTGTGTCATCTCCTCCAGGAACACTGGACAGGTAGTTAAACTCTTGAGGAATGTTTTTCCTGTAAGACTGAGTGATTATCCATTTACACAGCGAAAGCTTGTACTTAAACAATGATGAGCACTCTGTTAAAACCGGGCACTGATGTCGGTGTTCAGGTGTCGGAAGTGTGCGAGAGTGAGCCGGCCGGGTTTTCGCTAACACCAGTAGGACTGCTGTCCCATGACTGGAGTTTGATAGTGACCTGAGCCACAGTTCAATTTGTTTTAATAAGAACCAGAATTCAACTGAGATCCTTGGTGTAACTTGTTCTTTCTGGCCCTCTTTAGAGAGCCGTGCTGAAGTTCGCCTCTTGCACCGGTGCCACCACCTTCCACGGTCGGTTCACCCCCGGTACCTTCACCAATCAGATCCAGGCAGCTTTCCGTGAGCCCCGTCTCCTGATTGTGACAGACCCTCGTGCTGACCATCAGCCACTGACTGAGGCTTCCTACGTCAACATCCCCACCATCGCCCTGTGCAACACTGACTCTCCACTGAACTACGTGGACATTGCCATCCCCTGTAACAACAAGGTGAGACCAGCTGAAGAATTGATCACATATTGACATAATCTGTTTTTTCGTTAATTTAGTAACTCCTTGCTGCTTGCACACCGTTAGAGCCCGGCGCTGTCTCGTCTGTGCAGTGCTGGGTGTAGGATGTGTGCTAAATAATAGTGCTTGCCCTCGCTCCGCCTTTCTATATACCACTCAGTGGGGATGAGAGTGGAGGTCTTGCCACAAAATGCCAAACTTTTTAACATTGTCATGCTTCTGTGTATCTTGTGAAACATACAAGGTATAATACATATTTTCTGATACAATATACTTCTGTACCGCTGTGTCGCAGGGTCACCACTCTGTTGGTCTGATGTGGTGGATGTTGGCCAGGGAGGTTCTCAGGATGAGGGGAACCATCTCCAGGGAGCACCCATGGGAGGTCATGCCAGATCTGTACTTCTACAGGGATCCCGAGGAGGTACGACGGTGCACCTTGAGAGCTGTACAGTGGCTTGAGGTTGCTGCATGCAACGGTTACATGGTTTGAGTTGCACACTCTGATGCACATATTTTCAATGCAGATCGAGAAGGAGGAGCAGGCCGCCGCCGAGAAGGCTGTCGGAAAGGAGGAGTTCCAGGGTGAATGGAGCGCCCCTGCAGCTGAGTTCACCCAGCCTGAGGTGGCCGACTGGTCTGAGGGTGTTGCTGTGCCATCTGTGCCCATCCAACAGTTCCCTGCTGCCGGTAAGATCACTAGTTTCCTTTTGATGGACAACGACAATATATTTCATGTTTGTATGTTATTTGACACTAAACTGTTGTTTTTTTTCTCGTTAAAAAGCTGCTGCCCCTGCTGTTAAGACAGGTAAGGTTTTTTTAAATTTTAAAATTAATCTAAAAATTAGCTGAACACTTTAAAGGTGTTCATTTCACTTTTTGACTCTAAATCGATTTTAATGTTTTTTTCCTGCAGAGGACTGGAGCACACAGCCTGCCACAGAAGACTGGTCCACAGCCCCCACTGCCCAAGCATCTGACTGGGGTGGTGCTACTTCTGACTGGGCTTAAATCGTTGACTTTGGCAACAATAAATGGTGTTTTCACACTTTGACTTGGTTTTTCTCTTGGTTTTTAATTGACATTCACTGAAGGTTACATCAGCTGTAATGTTCCTGTCAACATAAATTGCAGGTGATGTGACGAAGCCAGTGGAACTCGTGACATTTAGAATAATTAAGACTGGTATTGTGAATACACTTTGTTAATTCGGCATATTCATATCGCTGATTGTTAGTGCATCACACAGAATAAATTCCATTTGTATTATTTACTATGTATTTTGGTTAAGTTGTAAAAATCACCAAATACAACATTGACTAGGTTTAATGAGACCATTATAAGTTGAAAATGGTGTCATGGTGAAAATTATCTTACTAAAGGGCAATGTGTCTGTCAGCCCAGAACAGGTGGAAGGGGACGGAGACATGACTGCTTGTGCTTTCCATGTATCAGGATAGACAGAAGTGTAACGTCGTGAACATAAGAGTTGCAACACATTCAATACAGATGCCAGAAATTATCATAATAGTAGGCATGAAAAGTTACAGCTGCAGTGGATGTAGTATAATAGCAGTAATGATATGGGCAATAGGAATGGCAATGCAACTAATAATAGGTGTTCGGCAGGACCAGGGTCCAGTTATAACCACAAGCCATTAAAACCTGTGAGGGCCTGAAGAATCAAAGTTAGTAATGGGCATTAATGGGGCATGAATTCATACAGAAGGAGAGACATGAGAGGAGAGAGGAGCTCAGTGTATCCTAAGCTGTCCCCCAGCAGTCTAGGCCTATAGCAGCATATCTAGGGGCTGGACCAGGGCAAACCTGAGCCAGCCATAAGTGTTATCAAAGAGGAAAGTAAATGTGGTGACTGTCTGCCCCCTGGACTGAAAGTGGAAGCTGGTTCCATAGAAGAGGAGCTTGATAACTGAAGGCTCTGGCTCCCATCCTACTTTTTAAGACTCTAGGAACCACAAGCAGCCCCGCATTCAGTGAGCGCAGTCAGTGGGAATATGGTACTATAAGCCTCTAGTGGGTAATATGTACTATAAGCTCTCTAGTGGGGTAATATGGTACTATAAGCTTCTAGTGGGGTAATGTGGTACTATGAGCTCTAGTGGGGTAATGTGGTACTATGAGCTCTAGTGGGGTAAGGTACTATGAGCTCTCTAGTGGGTAATGTGGTACTATGAGCTCTCTAGTGGGGTAATGTGGTACTATGAGCTCTAGTGGGGTAATATGGTACTATAAGCTCTCCAGTGGGGTAATGTGGTACTATGAGCTCTCTAGTGGGGTAATGTGGTACTATGAGCTCTCTAGTGGGGTAATGTGGTACTATGAGCTCTCTAGTGGGGTAATATGGTACTATGAGATCCTTAAGATATGATGGTGCCTCACCAATTAAGGCTTTGCAGGTGAGGATTTTAAATTTGATTATTGATATTATTATATAGCATTAATATGATCTTTTTTGTTATTAGTTAGACATGCTTCTACACATTGCAGAATAAAGGGTCACCTAACTAGCAACTGAAACTCAGTTTACACATAAGAAATGGGCTGGAAAGGTGAGATAAAGGAGACAAGAGGGACATCCAAGTTCCACGTTGAGAAGTAAAGTGGGTCTTTGCAGCTGACTGCAGCAATCATTTTTAATTGATGTGGCTGTATGTACATAAATTATATTTGTACTGTTATTTGTTTTTACTGATTGACTAAAGACCTCAGTGGATAATTGAAAAATAATGGTGGTTCAGGAGAACCATAAAAAAACAGGTTTATCGTAGTGTATTAAGGTAGACTTTACATCTAGCATACATGAATACAGATACAATCTGTGTGTTCCGATGGTGTCATTACTCATACAAAGACGAGCACTGAGGCTGGACAAAATGTCTGACATGTATTATGTATTTTCATATTAAAAAATGAATCCTGTGGTTTTAAAAAACCACAGAATAACACGACTCAACTCCACCTGCAAGGCTATAATCTATAATCTCTGCATTAAAAGAACCAAAGAAGACAGAAGAACCAAAATAGGTTTCTCTTGTCCAGAAGTTTGTGTTCATTATTGCAGCTTATTCTTATCTAATTGCTTTGAAATCACTTTATTTGAGAGGAGATTGTTTTTTTAACTTATCAAAACACTGAATTTGCAGCAGATCACTCATTTTATCTGCGTGTTGTCGGTGTATTGTTTTCCTTCAAATTGATCAGATTTACAAATATACCAACACTAATACTGATATCAGAGTCATTTGGGGGCTTTTACCCCTCATATATCTTATATAGCATAAATATACTTTAAAAAAGCCTTTTGCATTCATGAATGAATGAAAACGTTTGTAAAATAATAAAAATGTATGTGAGAAAAAAGCAATCCGAACATGACATTTATAGTTTTCAAAATAAGTAACTGCAGCTTTAATTCAGACATTAAAGCGTGACTAAAGCCAGTCTGTTTGTAAATATAATAAAAGGGTGAAGTGCCCCTCTTTAGCCTTAGGGGGGAGATGGGGGTCGTATTGTTTCATTTCCGGATTTTACGAGCAACCAGGGCAGAAAAAACCCAAACGCATCCCCATGTAAAGCCTCCCTGTAGTAAACAGTAGTGAGGCGTTCAGGCTCCGGACATCCCGCCCGCTCAGAACAACCCTCCCCCTCCACATTCGCGCTCGCCGGTCAGCTGGGCGCGCTGCGGCGCCGCCATTGGACCGACGCGACTCCTCTTCCTCGCCGGCTTCCGCTTTCTTTTCGTGCGCACGCCCAGCCACTGAATAATGATAATAATGATCAAGATGGCTACTACACAAGCCTCCTTGCGGTAGCTAACCTCCAAATTCATGGAAGCGCTCCAAACTGTTATTTCCCTGTGTTTAAGTCCCTCGTAGGGGACGCGGGCTCCGCCGGGGACGACCCCATATGGATTAACACGCGCTGCGAGGACATAAAAGTGGTCGCGTGGCCCGCCGCACACATTCTGAGGAAGCTAGCTAGCAGAGCAACCCGCGAGCTCGAGCCTTGCTCGTCGACCATCTCCAGGCTTTAGCTCCTAGCAGCCAGCGAGGGCGGCGCAGAGGAGGGTCGCGTGCGCGGTCGCCCGGACCGACAGCGTCAGATGGCAGAGCCGAGGAAGGTGCAGTTCGTCACCATCTCCACCTTCAACACGTCGCCGCCGACCCCCCCGGAGTCCAGCAAGAAGCGGCGCCGCGAAGACGAGGCCGTCGACATCACTTTTGGGAAAGATGGAGATGGAGATGGAGGAGGTGGTGGCGGCGCGGCGGCGGCGGTCGGGTCGGGCGGCGGCGGCGGCGGCGGGGGGAGCGGAGGAGGGAGCGGAGGAGGGAGCGGGGGTCCGTTCGGCAACGTGAACGCGGCGGGGGGCGACGCTGAGGCCGGGGAGCCGAAACCCACCGTGCGCCTCCACATCCCGCTGTCCGAGCCCAGTGACCGCGGGTCCTCCGAGTTCAACTACGGCGAGCTGGTCAACACAACTCTCACTCAGGTTAGTGGAGGCGCACAGCGGGGCACCATGGTGGAGCAGGGGGGGCACCATGGTGGAGTAGGGGGGGGAGGGGCACCATGATGGAGCAGGGGGGGCACCATGGTGGAGCAGGGGGGGGGACCATGATGGAGCAGGGGGGGCACCATAATGGAGTGGGGGGGTGTCACTCGGGAAGTGTTTGGTTGTGTGAGGGTGAGGTGTCAAACTTTCGAGGTGTTGTTGATAAGGCTGCTACCCAGTGGATAACTGCTGTTATTATGTGCAATAAGGATGTTTGTTTATTATGACCTCGGGCCAAAGTCTGGACCGGTTATTTAAGTTAGGAAAGTGTTTAAAGCAGTTATCTAGTTTTTTTTTCTTTCATTTGCATACCATAAACATTGGGGGATTTACAAGGGACAAAAATAAAACGTGGTAAGAAGATATCTTGACTTTTAAGTCCCCTGCATGAGTGAAACCCCAGAAACACTGGATCCTCCTCTTCTGTTAGCCCCCCCCATGCTGTGTTCATGTCCTATGGGAGATATGACTATTCAGTTCACTTTGGCTGACATGAGGTGTGCAGATTGAGGCTTCCTCTTTATCACAAAGCTTCAGGCCAGATGGATTTCGAGCTTTCAGAACAGTCAAACGTTTTCCAAGTTGCGATTACATTTGATTTGTGTTGTTTGAATCTCGTAATTATGAGTACTCCGCTATGACGAGGGTGCGTAACACAACTCCACGCCCTCGTTTAGTCATTCAGACCTCCCCAGATGTTTTGATAGCTCCGCCGAGAGCCACGGGAGACTTAATACAGATGTTTTCACAGTTATCGTAGTTCTCTTCGTGACCAGTAACCCGATCTTCATGTCTAGAGTTTGACTTCCCCCCTTTTAAAGACATCCTGACTGATGAGGTTCATATCCTTTTTTTTTTAATGAGAAATAGCACTCTACAAAGAAAAACATGAAAAAGGCCGCTCGCTCTCATGTCATTACTGTGTTCTTATTTTCCCCTCAGGTAAAGCTTGCAGGTTCAACAGTCCCCAAAGGACTCGCTCCTCCCCTGGACCCCAGCGACCCCTTAGCTGACAATGACCAGGAGAGACGGGAGGTGGAAGCGATGGCCAAGAAGTTTGAGAACAAATATGTAAGTGTCATATTCTCGAGGAGTAAGAATCTGTTGTCACAGCTGTAGCCGTGTGGACGATGTGCATGCAGAAGGATGTCTAATATATGCTTTTTTAATGTTTTTCTGTTTGGCCTCCGTTTACAGAGTGTTGTCCCAAAGAAGAAGAAAAAGGACAGGATGCAGGACCTCATCGACATCGGCTACGGCTACGATGAGACGGACCCGTTCATAGACAACTCAGAGGCTGTGAGTTCCCTTTCTGACACAAACACACACGTCACTTTCTGCATTACTCACTTGTATTCCGTAATAGTCAGCAAACCGCACAGACTTTAAATTAACACGGACAATTTTATATTTATATATATACATATATATAAATAAATAAATAAATAAATAAATAATAAAAATTCTGGCGTTTTTCCGTTCCTGCTGAGGGATGACTGAGATCTTGGGCTGTTACTAGAGATTATTTTCATTGTCAATTAACTATTTTCTCGATTAATCGATAAGTTGTTTGGTCTGTAAAAAGTTGGGAAAGTGTGGATCAGGGTTTCCCAAAGCCCAAGATGACGTCCTCCAATGTCTTTCCTTGTCCACCACTCAAAGACTTTCAGTTTGGGGTCACAGAGGACGCCAGAAAATATTCACAAGCTGGAATCAGAGAATTTCTAGAACTGATTATCAAAATAGTTGCAGATTGATTTAATAGTTGCAGCTCCTCTGGGATCGAGTGCAGTTTCGTCCCCATGCGTTTGATCTCGGTTACACTTTGTGCCCCAGTTTCAAAAAATGTTTTTAAGTGGATTTAAAATATATAAAAAAATAAGTGTACTCAAGTTTCCTGTTCAAAGTTCTCAGTTCTGCTTGTTTTGTTTGTTTATGTATTTTTTGAATACGGTGTCATGGACGGTATTGTCCCACAATGCAATGTGAAATGGAAATGAGAGACTTACTGCTGGGGAAAAAAAGTAATTTAATTCGCTCACTGGTGAAACGGCTTTAAAAAAACAACAACAACTAAGAGCAACATATATTTACTTGGATATTTTAAAACTTTATTCCTTAAGTTTAATTGTAGAACTAGTCGTCTGGAGTTGCAGTTTGACCGCGTCTTGTCTCATTACCTTCTTGTATACCAACACAGCAAAAACAATGAACTGCAAAGTTTTGTATAATGTGCACGTACAGCTAAGTATCATGTGGCATAAACGTTGTTGTTATTCTAAGCGGCGGTTGAAAGGCAGGCACAGCACGCGGGAGGAGAAGGAGCTCTAATTATATTCTCTCCTGGCCTCAGTACGACGAGCTGGTCCCGGCCTCCCTCACCACGAAGCACGGAGGCTTCTACATCAACACGGGCACGCTGCAGTTCAGAGCGGCGTCCGACTCCGAGGGAGAAAACGTCTTCGCGGAGGACAGTCACTTCAAGGCAGGTTCCTGCTCCTCGGCCCAGCTTTTTGTATGTAGCGAAGTGCACATACAAGTGAACCACAAACAGACAAATAATGTCAGTTTTTTTCAGATTTTTTATTTTATTTTTTAGTCCTCGAACTAAAAAAACGACCGTCGCGCCTGTTTTTGCAGAAGACGAAAGATGGCGAGGAGCGGGTGATAAAGAAACGTCGGAAAAAGCAAGATGGTGGAATTCTGGAGGACAAGAAACCCAGGAAGATCAAAGTACCAAAGCCCGGGTGAGTGTTTTCATCACAGAGGCTCGCTGTGTTTCTCCAATATTTCCGAAGCGCACAACAATGCAGTTTAATGAGCACGATAACCGAAGAAATAAGTTGTCGCTACATCATCTGTTAGTCACGCTTTACCGTTGAGCTACAGTTTACAAATTGTTGTTTAAATGTCACGCCAAGAGCTTCTGGACCAGATGCATCTTGACGGGTTTTAGGGTGACGGATGCTCCTCTGTATCCCAACATAAAAGCTATTGCTTATCCAGAAAAAATAGGATGAAAACTATTAGTTGAGTAATTGTTTAGTTGATCAGTAGAAAATAAATCAACTCGTCTGTTAATCAATGAATTGTTTGCGATTTCCCCATAGTTCCTAATCTCAATACATGTTCTCTGTGCGAGTCGACTAAGCGTCTCTCTCCTCGTCGTGTCTCCCGTTCTCGGCAGAGTGTCGGCCCTGAATGTTCACCGGCCGGAGAAGAAAAAGAGGAAGAAGCTGATGAAGGATTCGATCCACCTGGCCAACATGCTGCGTCGCTTCACCAGGGAGAAGGAGGAGATGCGCAAGAGGAACATCACTGGCGTCGGTTTGCCGCGTCCCGCTGGCGTCGGTTTGCCGCGTCCCGCTGGCGCTGGTTTGGTGCGTCCCGCTGGCGCCGGTTTGGTGCGTCCCGCTGGCGTCGGTTTGCCGCGTCCTGTTGGCGCCGGTTTGGTGCGTCCCGCTGGCGCCGGTTTGGTGCGTCCTGCAGGCGTCGGTTTGCCGCGTCCTGTTGGCGCCGGTTTGGTGCGTCCTACAGGCGTTGGTTTGGTGCGTCCCGCTCTCGCCGGTTTGCCGCGTCCCGCTGCTGCCGCCGCCGCCGCCAAAGTGCCCAACGCCACCGGCGCCCTCCTCAACGCCCAGCCCAAGGCTGTCGGTGGCAACGAGTGCAACATGTCCGACCTGGCCGCCGACCCGGCCGTGATGTCGCTGCTGGGCTCGGCCAACAACGACATTCTGCAGGACATGATGGGCGACCTGGACTTCGAGATGCTGGACTCCCCTCAGCCCTCCAGTCCCCTGCAGGGAGAGAACGGCTCCTTCGGGATGGGCCACAAAGCCGGAGGCAGCAGGGTGCCGCCGGGCACCGTGATGGCTCCTCCCCCTCTGCCCGGCGGACTCCCGGCCCCGCTCGCCAAGCGCATTGAAGACCTGAGAGTGGTACGGGCCTCAGCACTCCACCGGATCACATGTGTTTAGATTAGAGCTCCAGCTAAGAGTTATTTTCTTTTTTGATGACAAATTCAAATTACTTCTTCAATCTGACCAACAGTCCGACACCTTTTAAGATGTTCAATTTCTAATGTTATGAAGCGAAACATTTTTTAAAATCCTGTCAGTATTTGGCACAAAGAGGTTAAACAACTCATCATCCTCACCCTCTTCTTTTGATAGCCGTGCTTTTTGTTGTTGTTTTTTGTCAAGTCTAGGACAGAAATATGAACGCATTGCTTGTCCCTTTCACACAGGCGTCCCGTCTGTTTGATGCGGAGGGCAGGAAGAAATTCTTCACACTGGACATGAACAACATCCTGCTGGAGTGAGTGCTGTACCAGATTTTCATATTTAAAAAAAAAAAACAAAAAAAAACAACAACAAAAAATCTCTGACACACACGTCTCTGTGTGTCTTTTCTCGGTGGCAGCATCGAGTTGCAGGTTCAGGAGCAGCCGACGGAGGTGCGTGCGGTGGTCTACTCCCACCTGGAGGCCTTCGTGCCCTGCAATAAAGAAGCTCTGCTCAAACGCCTGAAGAAGCTCAGCCTCAACATACAGGTGTGCGGCGTTCTGAAGTTTGCTCGTAACATGACGGTTTTGGAATGTGCAGAATTCCCAGGGGCTCGTAGTCCGACTCTATATTTGGCGTGCGTGTGCGCGTTGTTTTTGACTGCGCTCTTTGTCCCCCGTCGCCCAGGACGACCGCCTCCGAACACCCCTGCTGAAGCTGAAGCTGGCGGTGTGCAGCGTGATGCCGGAGCAGATCGCTCGCTACAACATGGACTGCATCGCCAAGGTGGCAAAGTGAGGACGCTTGTCGAGTCGGACTGCGGCGGCTCACAGTTTGTCGCAGCGTATTTCCACCCGCGCTCTCTAGAAAGGTGTTGTGATGTAACGATGTTTATCTCTGTGCTCCCAGGCAGCAGTCGGGGGAGGGAGAGAAGAACGGCTCAGAGGATGACGACGAGGAGAAGCCAGGGAAGAGGGTGATGGGCCCTCGGAAGAAGTTTGTGTGGGACGACAAACTCAGGTCAGTTTCACTGAAGGACGGGGTCCATTTGTTGTCATTTCTAACCTACTTTAGTGAATGGCGCGATATCTTTCTGCCATACCAGCTCGATCATCACTGAAAATATTACATAATGTGCCTGTGTATATGTATATATATATATATATATATATATGTATGTATGTATGTATATATTGTATATATATGGTATATATGTATATATATATATATATATATATACATACATACATACATACATACATATTATTACATACATATATTAATATGCATATATAGTATATATATATATATATATATATATATATGTATGTGTATATATATATATATTTATATATATATATATATATAGTGTATATATATATATATATATGTGTGTATATATATATTTTATTTTATTTTATTTATGGGGCTTTTCAAGTCCTTGTCTTGATGGCCTTATTGTGGTGACGGTGTATTCGGCGTCTCCAGGTTACTGCTGTGCAACCTGGTGCGGGTGAAGCTGGGCTGCTATGAGCTGGAGGGCAAGAACTCTCTGTCTCTGGAGGACTACCTCAAAGCCTTCATGGAGACCGAAGTCAAACTTCTCTGGCCCAAAGGCTGGATGCAGGCCAGGTATGTGACCGCTCGTCTTACTTTGTGTTGTCGGCTCCCTCTGCTTTCTAGCTCCGTAGAGCATTCCCTCCACACGAGTTGACATTTTCTGATATTTCTGTTTTACAGGATGCTGTTCAAAGAGAGCATCATGGCTCACGGTCACCTCACAGGCTACACGTGAGTCACCGGACTTTTGTTATTAACCGATGTCTTCAGAACTAACTGTCTAGCTTGTTCTCACTCCCTTCTGTGTTGTGTTTTTGTCTCCAGAGCAAAGAAAAAGATGGTCACTACTCCCAAGGCCAAGCCAAAGGTTAGACTTGACTTTTATATCGACAGTAAAGGGTTTTTATGCTCGTTACATGACTGCTTTTCTCCAAGTTTGTCTTAAAACTATACTCACGTGCCCATATGAGCATTTCAAGAGCTACCGGTCGCTGTAATCGGTCCTCCTGTCCATACGAGCCACGAAAAGATCCGTTCTTAATACAATATCAGTGTAAACAAAATAATATAGGACAAAATCCAGTCTTTGTTCTTTGTAGAAAAAAAAATCAAATGCATTAAAAAAAATAAGCTGATGCTAATACGAGGAAGTCAGTCTTTGTCGGATGAAGATTTTACACTTCCCAAACGCTGTCTGGGGGGGAAGGTCTTTAATCCGTATTTAAGAGGATAAAAACGATGGGAGGAACGATTAGAGCGACTAAATATCTATAAACGTACAGATGGTATGTGAGTAATGTTCTAACAATGCAAACCTTTACTTTAATAAGACATAAATGTGTAATGAAGTCCAACAAACGCAGCTTGTGTAAATGTTGTTTCTGTGCGCTGTGTATCTCCAGGAGGCCGTGTGGGTTCAGCGGTCCATGCCCTCAGCGGGCACCACTCCCTCCCCCGCAGCCCAGGTTGCCAAGCGACCCCCTCAGTCACCGTCCGAGCCCATATGTCTGGATTCCCTCGACGAGGATCTGACGGCCCCCTCCCTGGACTCCATCTCCCAGGCTCTGGCCATCCTCGGCAACGCGGCCAAGGGCCTGGCCCACGGGGACAACCCCCCGTCCCCCGATGGACCCAAGGCTGCCGCCAAGCCCTCCTCGCTCCACGTCTCACCGCTCATACAGCAGCAGCAGCAGCAGCAGCAGCAGCAGCAGAAGAAGAACTCTGTCAGCACCCCCATCTCCATCACACCTCACTACATCTCTACCTCTTCGTCCATCTCCACCTCTCTGTCTCGGCCCCTCTCCGTCACCTCCGCTCCGCTGCCCTCAGTGCGGGCGGATGGGATGGGGGTCGTCAAGGGCGCGGCACAGGTGCACAGACACTCAGTGTTGAACACTCAGAGGACGTTGGTTGTGGGCGTGGCCAAAGCCAACATGTCGGCCTCAGCGCTGCCGCCCAAACCGCGTCCGCCGCCCACCGCGTCCCCGCTCGTGGCCCCGGGGTCGAAGGCGGGGGCCCCCACGTCTGGCCTCCTCAAAGGCAGCAATAATAAAGCCGACACGCTCATCATCGCGTCGCCTCAGCCTCGGCCACACACCCTCATAACCTCCTCACACATGCTCCCCAAAACCTTCCAGACGACCCGCCTGCCGCACACCCCGCTGAGTAAGTCCTCCCCCTCCCTCACCCAGACTCTGGCGGGGGTTCAGCCCCGGCCGCAGTCCAACTTCATCACCCCCATGCACGCCACCCTCACCAAGTCGGCCCACAGCAGCATCCCACCGATCGTCAAGCTCACGCCGCGCACCCTCAACCCCGCCGCGACCACCACCACCTCTGCCTCGCCCTCCATCTCCATAATCTCCAGGTCTCAGGCAAACCCCCCGATGCACCAGTACTCTCCCAAAAGCGCAATCGGGTTCCGCTCGGCGTTCTCAGGGGCCCAAGGAGGAGCAACCAAGCAGGGGCAAGGCAGCTACACTCCTCCAGGCAGCCAGAAGATGCTCAACAACATCAGCACCACCAACGCCAGCCTTATTAACACCATATCCATTAGCAAGCATTCAGGATCCAGTGCCTCGCCCACAATCGTCTCTGCCAACCAGGGCCAGCGCCAGAGGCTGGGGGGCGGGACACCTCAGGGGGCCAAGCCGGTCGCGTCTGTCTCAGCGAAATCCGTCTCTTCTCAGTTGGCACAGGTTTGTACCGCCAGCATGTCCAGATTATTAAAACCTGTAGTTTGTGTTTCCTTTTTGTCCAAATGAATTCTTATTGAATACATTTGCATATACTGAGCCGTAGTAATATGATTATTAGCGTTAATCAATCTCAGTAGTTTCACATTGTGGTACTGCTACTTGTACTTTAGTGAAGAATCTGAGTACTACTGAATAGGAAGATCTTCTATTGTGATTGGGATGAACTGCAGCTCCCGTGTGTGGGAAAGAGTTGTGAATTAAACTGTCCCGGCTGCGTTGTGGAGGTGTTGTTACTTCACAGCCCTGATTTTGTGTTTGCACATGAACAAAGCCAATGTGTGTGTTTTTCTTTCGGACACGACGTCTACCATCTTCTGCCCCAGGTCTCCACAGCGGGCGGCGGCAGCCTGCTCGGCTCGGCCTCCTCGCTGCCCCTGGGCTTCGGGATGCTCGGGGGCCTGGTGCCCGTGTCGCTGCCCTTCCAGTTCCCCCAGCTGCTCAACCTGCCCCCGCTGGGCACGGCGGGCTCCAGCGGGGTGGCCGGCGTCTCGGCGGCCAGTAGCAATGCATCGTTCTCCACCCTGACCCAGAGTGAGTGACGCACATGCAGGGCAGACACATTTAGAGGTCGGTGGCAGGCGCCAGACCTGATGCAATGATGTTTTATTGAAGTGGAATATTGGTGTTTACACATTCGGGCAGGCATTGCCTTGTTGTGCGTTTCTGTGTTCCTGCTTAGGCTTCGTTTTGTGTTTTTATGTCACGGCAGCATTTGTTCTATCATATTGTGTGTCAAATGTAAGCGTGTGATTTTATTTTATTTTTTTCCTGTTTGACATTATTCCAATTTGTTTGCTTCATTTCCTCCAAAATATCCCCCTCCTCTGTTTGGCTGTCATCCCCCTGCCCTCACCTCTGTACCATCTTGCTCCCTCTCTTCCACCCCCTTCTCCTCCATCTGTTCCTCTCCTCCCTCCCCATTTTCTTGGTCCCCTGTCCTGTCTCCTCAGATCTGTATAAGAGTCTCCAGTCAGGGTCTCAGGTTGCTCTGCCTCCTCACTTGCAGCTCGCTTTCTCAGGTAAAATCTGAACCCCCCCCCCACCCCCCTTTCCAAGTGTCTGGTGTTCTCTGTCTCGGGTCGTCCTGTTCTGTTCTCTGCTTGTCTGTTGGTGTTGGCATGCCTTTTTTTTTTTTTTTTATAAATGTAGCCATTTTTATGTCGTCCGACCTCCGTAATGTTGTCTGTCGATGCTTTTCACTGACGTCTCAAACTGTATCATTCCCGTCCAGATGTCAGTCAGAGCCAGGGAGGAGACGCTAAGAGGAAGACTCTATGATACAGCTGGATTTCAAAGGCCCCCCCCCGGGTGGGAGGGAGACGCTGTCTAATGAGATGACCATGTGACGTGTTGGGACAGAGCGTGACTTTTGGTGACAGATGGGACAGATCTGAGATGAGGACTTTGTTACACCAAGATACTTGATCTGAAGGAGATCGGCTCAACTTTTCACGAACACCGCAGTTTAAATATAACTTTTTTTAAACTATTTGATAACTTTTAAATACTATTCATAGAATTGTTCAATGAAATGACAAATAAAGGTTGTCAATGTTTACAAGATAGACCTATATCACTGTGGACAGGGAGAAGGAACGAATGGGATTTTTAGGTGTGTGTGTGTTTGAATGCGTGTGGTAGGTGGGATTGAGAGCGTGCCTTTTGTATGTCTCCCTCTCTGATGCATGGTCAGTGTCTATTTGGTGCTGTTTTTATCATGTAATTATCACTGATACCTGTAAGAAATGTAAACTGCAAATAGAATGAGGTTTTTTTCTCTTCTCTCTCTACAAGAGCTGTACACTTTTTCATTCTTGAATGAATTCTTGTCTGTATAGAACTCAAACTACTTTTAATTAAAATCTTTCCCTTCAAAACGGAGCCATTTGAAACGTTTTATACTTTTGAAGTCAAGTGAGACGGATGCTTTTGGGATTACAAACCAACACGAGCAGCGTCTGGAACCGGAGCCAACACAAAACTGAGGCACAACACCACACATTAATGGGCAGTGTAGATTTAATTGACACCTTGGTTTGGCTTTTAAATCAAATCCAACCGCTAAGGAACCCTAACTTAACCCAGACATGACAAATTAGAACACATTTAACAATGAATGCCAAGTTTCCAAAAACACCTTTTGACATCAGATTACCAGAGTCCTAACAAATGACAAGCAAGACAAAAACAATTCAAAAGAAAGAAAAAAAGAAAGCGGGGAAAAGGGCCCGTCAATCTATGCAGTTTGTGAAAGACTCTTATGCAAAGGGCGACTTGAACTGGCAGTATGAGAAGGTTCAGGATTGGCCGGCCGTCCTCAGAGCTTCTCCCAGATGGTCGTCCCACCTCAAACACTTTGTCGCTTTCGCGTTCGCACCGTGGAACCCTACTTGACCAGAGGCCTGGTCTTATCGTCGTCACCACACTCGTGGGCTTTGTACTTTTTTACCTCGGCCATATACGTTGACCAAGCATCGCTCTTGCCTGGCGTGCCCTGCAGGAGAGGAAACGCATGGTGATTAAAAGGTCAAAAGTACAACAGACAAAAAAAAAAAAAAGATGTTCACACTGACACGCCGCCATCATCCTCCTCACTCACTTCCGATTCGTCTTTCTGCTTCTTTGCAACCATGCCGGTCTTTAGGAACACGCCGCCTCTGCGCTTCCCCACCTGGGTTAGGGGATAGAAGACTGAAACCGTTATAGGAGCCCTTGCTGGTGGACGGTCAATGAAGGAGACTACACCAGAGCAGAAGGTCTACATTTAGTTCCTTGCTGCACCACCAGCGAAACCATCACCAGTAAAAAAGGAGCATCCCTATTCTTCACTGGTCTAGAAATATTGAAAATTGCCACAATGTGTTCAGATAATATGGAACGTTTAACACAAAACACTGGCACGTGTGGGTGAAGATCTAAAAGGCAAATACTGCTGAACTATTGGCCATGATTTCAGGATGTGATAACTTTAGTGTCAGACTGTCAATCAGAGCATGGCGCTCCACTTTGGATGCGTGTTGAAATGCTGCTATCTCATCTTACAACTGCCAAACCCCTTACAAAGCTCGTCACGGGAGGGGGCTTCTTTTCCACTGCTGTCTGTCCTTGCTCGGCGGCTCTCGCCTCTCCACATGTTTGCAGCGTCTCCTTTTTCCTCTTCGCAGCCTCCGCCTCCATCTTCTTCTTGAACATCTCCATGAAGCTTCCGTCGTTGGCGAACGCGTTGCCCCCGGGCCCCGGGGCTCTGCTCGCTGCCGGCGCCGGGCTGCTGGAGGGGGACGCGGGGCTGCCGCAGCTGGAGTCCCCGCTGCTGCTGCTGCCGCCGCTGGTTTGAGGGTTTCCGTGCGCGCGCTTAGGATCCATGTTGTCGTCCGGAGGCGGCTCGAGGCGGGGACGTGTCGGCAAAGTGCGGCTTTGTATGAACAACACCGCTAACACGCTGCTAGACGGGCTGGACCCCTAACCCGCAATACGGAACAAACCCCCGGGCTCAGTCCACCCAAACGGCTATAGTCCGACTCGGGAAATAAGAGGAGACAAACGTCTTCAGCGCGTTGGCCCTCCGGAGCACACCCTCCAGACGAAAACAAAAGCAGGCGCTGGTCCGGCTGCTAACGCGGCTAACACTGCGGGCTAATGTCCGGTGTGGGGAGGCCTTTACAGACGAACAAACTCAACCTGAACCTCCAATTCATGTGTGAGACGTGTCCCAATACAACGATACGGCCCCGGCGCACCGCAAAGTCTAAATACCTGCAGCAAAGTCTCAGAGGTTCGCCGAATTTACACACGCTTTAAGCCAACTTCAGCCGTCTAGCACTCACTGTCGGCCATGTTTAGTTTCCCCCTGGTGACGTCACGTTGCGGCTGTGGTGCCCCCTGCTGGGCCCGAGGTGAACCGGATATTTAAGAATTATAATATGTGAGACTACTGTCGTGCTTTGCTTGGGTTGACTCATTCAGACATGTACATATCTGTATATTAATACTGATTCCTCACGTCATTAGACATTATGCAAACTTTTTTATTAATCATTGTTATCCAGAGATCAAGACTTAATTATCTCGTTATCTCGAGATCACCGGATAATTCATTCGTTAACACAAGAAAACAAAGTCTTTTTTTTCTTATTACTTAAAATGTTTGAGTCAAAGCATCCGATTGGGAATATACTCAAACGGCCCAGAGATGAACTTGCTGAAGTTACCGCGGGGATACACGTGAAACTATGTCTAGTTAAAAAAATAAAATAAGGGTAAGCGTACATACAAAATACGTATATGGAAATAAGATTAAATGGATTATATTCCAAAGCGTGTTGCCTGTGACAAAATAACACAATTATATTTGTGTTGCTTGGAAAAATAAATAAATAATGAATGATAATATGACTACATAAAGACATAAAAACAAGCATTTTAATGAGATTTTTCCATAGTAAAATACATTTATACTGTGAAATAGCTACATTTCTGAATACTTGAGGTGCTATAAAAACATGTTGCTCAATACATCCTGACTGATTGATATGTTTGATTTCAGGACATCTGTGACTATAAACATAGTGAAATGACTTATATCTGAAAAGAAATGTTATTTAAAATGGTAGAAATGTCAGACTTTTACTTTGGAAAATCTCTGAATTGATATAATAGATTTATTTTTGTCTTTATGTTGTCAGAAATTATTTCAACTCAAAAGGCATCAGTCATTGCCAGTAATTAATCATTACATTTTTTTCAGCAACCAAAGTTCAAAAACTAAAGATATTTTCCTTACAAATTTGTGCTATTTTGGTTTTACACTGACTTTTTTTACATAAAGTGACAAACTATACTGAGATTTTTTTGACCTACTATACTATGACTTTTTAAACTTTGACATACTATACTATGATATTTTTAAGACTTATTTTGACTTACGGTAGGTCTTTTTATGACTTGTTTTGACATACTATATTATAACTTCATTTCTACATACTATATAATATGACTTCATGACATTTTTACAACATACTTTAGTATGTGAGTTTTATGACATTCTATATTATATTACTTTTTGTGGCATACCATTATGCCATTTTTGGGATAAACTATAAGATTTTATATGAGATACTAAATTATATATGTAAATTATATGGTATGGTCATGAACAGTTCCATAGAAAAAGTGTTTATATTTATTAGTAAATTTAATTGAATTATACTATGACTATTTTATGACAACTTGCTATACTATATTTTATTATGGGAATTTAATTTTTATTTAATTTATTACTTTTTATGATATTTTTTGCCTCACCAGATTATGACTCATGACATTTTTAATGACATTCTATATTATGACTAGTATTTATAATTAAAAAAAACTATAATTCTATATAATGCAGCACACTTTAATACAGTTCAAGAGTTTCAAGAAATTGCAGAGTTGGACCCAAACACAGATGGACTGATGAAGAGGGAGCAGGGGAAGTTCAACAATGTGTTGTCGAGAAAGGTTTCTAACCTGAGAGCTCAAGGGGAGTCAGGTATCAGCAGATGGGCAGCAGGAAGCAGTTGGCAGGTAAATACAAAATACAGGGACCCAAAACACTAGAAAAAACAAAACTGTGTGGAACTCAAAGTACAAGGTAGGAAGACGAACTGGCAATGAAAAAGGGGGAAAACACAGACCTAATACACGAGTGTGAACGGTGGACAGGTGAAATTAATCAGGGCATAGCAGACAATCAAAAAGGCGGGAAAACACACAAAGACAGCAATTTGAACCAATCATGACACGGGGAGTGGACTTATCAAAATAAAACAGGAAATGCCAGGACCACGACACCAACCTCCGGAAGAACTTCTCACACATCCCCAGAGAGGAGGTTGGGGACATGAAATCCGAGTGGACCATGTTCAAAGCCTCTATTGTGGACGCGGACGCTTTAATTAGGCACACCTTGTAGTACCAGGTTGGACCCCCTTTGCCTTCAGAACTGCTTCAAGGTTCCACGTGTTGTGCGTTCAGAGATGGTATTCTGCATACCGTGGTTGTAACGAGTGGTTATTTGAGTTACTGTTTCCTTTCTATCATCTTCAACCACTCTGCCCATTCTCCTGACCTCTGACCTCAAGGCTTTTTCGGCCACACAACTACCGCTCTGGATATTTTCTCTTTTTCGGACCATTCTCTATAAACCCTAGAGATGGTGCGTGAAAATACCAGTAGAGCAGCAGTTTTTGAAACTCAGACCAGCCTGTCTGGCACAGACAACCATGCCACGTTCAGAGTCACTTAAATCCCCTTTCTGATGCTCGGGTTGAACTTCAGCAAGTCGTCTTCACGGCTAGATCCATTGAGTTGGTCATGTGATTAGCCATTTGTGTGAACGAACAATTGAACAGGTACCAAATAAAGTGGCCGGTGAGTTTACTTTGTGGTCGACCACTAAAGTTCTCCCCCACACGGGAGAAGTTTCAGTCGGTTGCAATCTGCCATCTCACCACTAGAGGTCAGATCCTACACTAGACATCAAGTAAAAAAAGAAAGCTGAGGTCTTCAGTTGCTGCCAGTCAGTCTTCCAGAACAGCTTCAGTTTAAAAAAAAAAAATAAAAAAAAAAAAAATAACACGCCCCATGTCTGTATCCCCAACAAGAGCTCTATTCTGTACATTTGTGCTCCTGGCAACAATGCAGGCTAATAAAACCTTTTTAAAGTTACACCACTTGGGGATTTAACAGTTATGTAGTGGGCTGTTTTTTAATTCCTTGGTTTATTCAGTTAAGAAATTGTAGCCTAGAAGGAATCAGTACTGTCACGTGGTTGAACTGAGGGGGAAATAAAATCCCCCTCTTGAGAAGTAAAACCAAAGTAACTCTTTTGACTTCTGTGGGATTTAGGGAGGCGTAGTCCTTCATGGGCTGGTACACAGTACAAGGGAAAGAGTTACGGATTAGACCCAATTCAGATTAGCCAGAGTTATCCGACAATTTAACTAGCACTCTGGTTTAATAAATGAGTGTGTGTAAACATTACAGATTTTAAATCAATATGAAAAAAGGTTGTGTAGCAATAACATATTCAGATGCCACAGTCCAGCTCAAAATGTTTTATTTAGATTAGGAACAGATCAGAAACAGTCACAGTAGTCGTTAAAAATGTCACTCAAGAGGAGATTCATAGGTCATGAGGGCAAAGTCATCACCTTACAAATCGCCTTACTTGAATGACATTTAAAAACCAAAACAGTGACACCACCAGGACATACAAGAACTCATCGACTCTTTAGAGTTAAATTCACGCTCACTGGAACTGGAGGAGAGTTTAAAGCCTGTGCGTCTGACACATTTTTCCGCTCCAGGCTCGACCCTGCGACGTTGCACATTTAGCTCTTGCTCCCCAGGGTGTGCTTGTCGAACAGGTACTCCGCCATCCTGTTCTTGCTGGCGTCCATGCGGGAGAGGTTGGAGATGTGGTCGCCCAGCTTCTTGATGGCCTCCACCTGCTCGTTCAGGTAGTGGGTCTCCAGGAAGTTACACATCTGAGGAACGGGGACACGCGAGAGAGAGAGAGCGAGAGTTTACTACGCGCACTGACGAATCATAAGAGTTTGTGGTTCAGCCTGGACCCTCCTTGGCTGCCCTCTTTGCTCCAACTCATACTTACATGAGGGTCTCCGTTTTGAGAAGCCAGTTTGTGCAGGTCCAGCAGGGCCTGGTTGACGTTCTTCTCCAGCTGCAGGGCACACTGCATGGCCTCCAGCCCGCTCCCCCACTCATCGCGGTCTGGTTTCTACAGAGGAAAAATAAAAAATTATAGCAGGGTGAGCGTTCACTACATTAAGCACAGTGACACGTGCGGCAAGACGCGCGCTCCGTCCTCCGGTCTGTACCGACCTTGAGGTCCTGGAGGAAGATGCGTCCTCCACGGCTGTTCTGGAAGGCCAGCAGCTTCTCGGAGTGCTCCCTCTCCTCGTCGCTGTTCTCCTTGAAGAAATGCGCGAAGCCTTCGAGGGCCACATCGTCACGGGAGAAGTAAAAGGCCTGTAGCGAGGAGGAGGAAGGCAGAGGTTAGAAAACCGGTGATTAGCAGAAGTCGCCCATCATTTAAAAAAAAGTTGTGACAAACAGTAGTTATGCAGCTAAGTAATGGTCAGGCACACGAGTCATGAAGAAGGTCCAGTTGGTTTGGACAAGACAAGCATCGAGTTTGGAGATTGAGGGTAAAATAAATAAAATAGGAGCATAAGCATGACTCGGCATTTTCGACTCGATGAGGTGGGTGGGGGATAAAACACTCCTTATCTGGCAACCATCAGATAAACAAGTGAGAAACGCAGAAAAACAGGAAGCTACCACTCAAGTGCTGCAACACTGCCTTACTTACAAAAAACTAATTAAAAACTTTTAAAGAGCAATTGTATCTTACGTTTCTTCTTTTAACATGTCCGTCAGCCAATGTTTATTTTTATATTAATACATTAAACAATAGATGCAGATAATTAGCCAACATTGAGACGTACTACGAAGATTAAATAACTAGCTAGCTAAGTGTCGTGTGTCTCACCATGGACGTGTAGGTGTAGGAGGCGAACAGCTCCATGTTGACCATCCGGTTGACGGCGGCCTCGCAGTCGCGGTGGTAGTTCTGACGCACCTGAGACTCCATCTTAGCGCTTCTGGAGGGTTTTGTTCTCTTTTCTTAGCAAAACGGTACAAAAATAAAGCTTCACGGCGACTCTTTCACGGTAGTGTGTTAAAGTAGTAAAGGTTTCTCTCGTGTCCGGAATGCAGGCTAGCTGAAGTAGTAGCCGAAGTAGCGGGACGAAGGCAGAAATTCCGTTCAAACACTGTTGAAGCAAGAACTCTTCTCTTCCCTGATGTGAAATGGCAGATGCTGCGCTCCTTGTATTTATACCCGTGGCAGCGCTCGTGACACACGTTACGTCACGGCGTCTCCGCCAATCACTGAGCTCAGACAGCACATGACAGCAGCGAAGCTACGAGACGAGGGACGAGGGACGAGGGAGCCGCTCCCCCCTCCTCACCCTTCCTCCTCCTTCCTCATTAGTAGAAATCCAATTTTTCATATTCCATTGATTTATTCACACATGCAATGACGAAGCACTTTTTCTATCTCAAAAGACAACAGAGTGCATTATAGTTTGAATTGAATTTATGT
This sequence comes from Ophiodon elongatus, assembly GCA_016806645.1. Taxonomy (NCBI): domain Eukaryota; kingdom Metazoa; phylum Chordata; class Actinopteri; order Perciformes; family Hexagrammidae; genus Ophiodon; species Ophiodon elongatus. Next base: position 224,608 of record JACSYO010000349.1, read on the forward strand.
GTGTATAAATCATTTCCCCTTTATGTAAGAAGATTCAGGTTTTTCTATCTTTTTTTTCTGTTTTTATAAAGGGAAAACCCCTCTCCTGTTATTGTATTAACTACAATACATCCGGCCATATTAAAAGATAAATTGGGTCCAAACTGTTTTTTGTTGTTGTCTCAAAATAGGTGTAAGTAACCCAATTTGTGTTATGGTTTTAGAAACTGTTTTTTGTTTCGTGTTTTTGCCTGGATTTATCTTGTTTCCTGTTTGAGAGAGGATGCTTTTATTTTGAAGGTGGCTCGCGGAATAAAAACGGAAGTCGCATTGTGTGCGGCATTGTGTCCTAAGTCGAACGGTTGTTAGCTAACTTTCCAATAAAATTCCACTTAAAATATTGATACAAATGATCGTATAACGTTTTCAGCCGATTTAATTGTGTTAAACTAAACTTTAACTTCTTGCCTTTCCAGCCAAGTTTAGTTTTAATTTTTAGAGTTAGCTTTGACTTTACTAGAGCCGGTAAAAGGAAGCTAACGCCGGTAAATTAGCCGTGCGCAGCTATTGTCCTGAGTCGAACGATCTTTTATCCTCGTAGTAAACACTGGGCGCTGATGGTTTTTCGGGGATATTAACTTGTTCCTGGGTCACCAAAATGACCATCAGTGCTGTCAACACATCGGGCACCGTAGTTCTGTCCTTCACAATAAGATATCACGCTTCAACAACTCCAAACTATGCAATAAAAGCTCCGTAATTTCCATTTGAGTGAATATTATAACCTGCTGGATGTTTTGTTAAACTCTTCTCATGTCAATCACTTGTAAAACACCAGCTGATTCATGAAATTTAACAATCATGCAAACATATTCTATATAACAATTACTATCATAACACACAGTGCAGACGGTCCCGTCTCTGCAGGTTTGGAGGCTGTATGAATAACAGAAAAAGCATAACCATGTTTTGTTTAGTCTTCATCACGGCTAATGTCACCATCATGTTTTAATATTGCTTTTTTTTTTCAGGTTATAAAAAGAATTTACAGTGGGAGGGAGAGGGACGAGTTTGGGACCCATGGAGGCCACATCCCGCTGCCGATGTTGATGGCTCTAAAATAATAATAATATTTTATTATTACAATACTAAAATACATACTCATGATAATGTCTATGCGTCACAATAGTTAATACATTCAGATTTATACGTGACTTCAAATGCAAAATAGGTGTGCACTGACCAGGAGACGGGGGAAGGTGGCGGTGTTCAGCAGGCAGGCTCTGGAGCGATGTTGTGCTGCTACTGGCAGGCAGCCGGGGACCGTGGGAGGCACAAGAGGGGGCCGAGCGGGATGAGGGACCGGCGATGGAAAGGCCGGTGCTGGTGGCTAAAGTAGCCCCGAGGGACACTGGTCTTCTGCGGCTGGGGCGGGAAGCGCCAGACAGGGTAGAGGAAGTGGCTGCCGGGCCTACTCCGGCCCGCTGCTGCTCACGGTCTTTTCTGGCCAGAGCTTGGGCCTCCCTTCTTGCAGCACGGTCCTCCGCCTCCTCAATGACGTTGGACATCTCCTTGGCTGTCAGCAACCTGGCCTTGGTGGTGTTCCTCCTGACCTTACCGGTGTGTCTGTTCAGGAGGTGGGCCAGGTCGACTGCTATCCGGCCTGATGTTACCAGGGGATGGGTGATGTAAGGATTGGGTGGGGGGGAGGGGGAGAAGGAGGGGCCGGTGGAGGTTGGTTCTGGGGATCGGGTATTGGGGGTGGGTTCAGGTGACGGGGGAAAGGGGCTGGGGAATGGGGATGTTGGGAGGGAAGGGCAACATCAGACGCAGCCCAGGAAGATGCCGATGTGGTTGGCGGATGAAGTGAGGAGGTCCCACGCCGCGGCCCGGACAGCATGACCCGTGACCAATCAATGGCCATTGGGTCCAGAGGGTAGAGGCCACACCTCCTGAACCCAGCCACCACCACTCTCCAATCCTTCACCCTCTGGTAGGAGTCTCTTAGGACCCTTGAAAACTCCTTCTTAGAAACCAAGAAGGAGTGGCTCACTACCGACAGATCTCCTGTAACACCAGAGAAATCTGCATTCAAGGGTCCGAAGAAACTCACATCCAGAGGCTGAAGGGTGTGAGACGTATGTGGTGGCAGGCACAAGAGAATGATCCCCCGTCCCTCTGTGCCGCCCGGACCAGCTCTGGATCCTGGTGGGACTGATGTCCATCCATGATGAGCAGCAGCGGGCGCTCCTGCGTGGCGAACTTCAGGAAGTGCCCGACAAACCACTTCCTAAAAAGCTCACTGTCCATGTACCCTGCTGGCGACTTCCCGTAGAGGGCATCGGGAACCCCTTCTTTGTTATAGGGGCCCCCTGGATATCCCCCCCTTATAAATGATGAAAGGGGGGACATCCTCCCCCGCCGTGTTCAGGCAGGCCAGGACGGTGATATGTTCCTTGGTTCCCTGGGCCTGTCTGTAAGCGTGTTTAGTACTTCACTAACTTTGTGGCACTAGAAGCAGAGATAGCATGCAACCCAGTCACCTCACTATATGCTCTTCACTCATCCAACTCACCTCATGACAAAGGATACATAAAGGAAATAAAGGGAAACAAAGCCAATGTCTTCAGCACTCAAACTGCCATAAACAGTGAAAAATCATCACCAAACAACGGAAAACCAAGATCACCCTGTATGTGGTGCAAAGATGACAAGCATCAACTTCCCAAGTGTCCCGACTTCATAGAAAGGTCCCTTGAGGATCGACGAACATACGTGAAGGATAACAAGCTGTGTTATGGATGTGTGAAACCAGGTCACAGTGCCAAAGAATGTCATCACCGCCACACCTGTGATGTATGTAAGGGAAGGCACCCTACCTGTCTCCACAATGAGAACTACAGAAGACGTGATGGTAGAGAAAGGTCCGTATCCATCGTTAACACAGCTCCAAACACTGTCAACGAAATCATGGCAGCCACCGCACTGAGCGTCACTGGAGGTAGTCAATCAGGCAGCACTTCCATGATCGTTCCTGTGTGGGTGTCCTCTGCTGAAAACCCATCCAGAGAACAGCTTGTCTACGCATTACTAGACACTCAAAGTGATAGCACCTTCATCAACAAGGACGTAAGCAATGAATTACAAGCAGACGCCTACCCTGTGAAACTAAAACTTATCACTATGCTTGGAGAGAACATAATTGTGAAGAGTGAAAGGGTGTCTGGACTTCGTGTGAGAGGGTACAATTCATGTGTTCACATCAACCTTCCTCCTTCCTACACAAAGGACTACATACCTGTGAATCGTGATTCTATTCCCACTCATGAAACTGCAAAACGATGGGCTCACTTAACAGCGATCGCAGATAAGATGCCACCTCTCCTCAGCTGTGAAGTAGGACTCTTGATTGGGTATAACTGTCCCAGAACACTAACACCCAGACAGGTATTGACAGGAAAAGACAACGAGCCCTATGCCATCCTTACGGACTTGGGGTGGAGTATTGTAGGCTGCTCAACACCGTGCCTCGATGAAACAGAATCAAGCCTGTGTCACAGAGTCACTGTAAAGGAACTACCTATAGTCACTCCGATGGATGTGATAAGCGCCCTGGAATCAGACTTTAAGGACACCAAAGTAGATGATAAGACTGTCTCACAAGAGGATCTCGTTTTCCTGGACAAACTCAAAGAAGGCATACGGAAAAAACGATCAGGGTCATTATGAGAGGCCTCTGCCCTTTAAGCAACGGCTACACTTACCTGATAACAAAAAACTTGCTGAAATCAGGCTCAGTCATTTACGACGAAGGTTCTACATAGACGAGAAATATAAGAAGGACTACACAGCATACATGAAAGAAGTCATTGAGAGAGGTGATATTGAAGAAGTAAACAAAGATGGAACTCCTGGGGAACAATGGTACATTCCTCATCATGGCATCTACCACCCTAAAAAGCCTGAAAAACTGCGGGTTGTGTTTGACTGCTCTGTCCAGGAGGATGACCGCAACTACCTGCGCTTTCTGTGGTGGAAAGACGGAGATACAAGCACACAACCTCAGGAATATCGTATGAAGGTACATCTTTTCGGTGCAGTGTCATCTCCTGGCTGTGCAAACTATGGGCTGAAATACTTAGCCAAGGAAAACAGTCAATCACATCCAATAGGATCCCAGTTTGTTTCAAGAGACTTTTATGTAGATGATGGAGTCACAAGTACATACACTGTAGAAAGGGCCATTCAGTTGGCTCATGAGGCAAGAGAGTTATTTGCCAAAGGTGGTCTTCGTCTTCACAAATTTGTGTCGAACAACCATGCTGTCCTACAGAGCATCCCCTCTTCAGAGTGTGCAATAGATGCCAAGACCAAGGATCTGACCTTCAAGGATATGCCACTGGAGCGAGCATTAGCGATTCACTGGAGCATAGAGGGAGATAGCTTCAGATTCAACAACACCTTGAAAGAGCAACCAGTGACACAAAGAGGCATATTGTTTACTGTTGCCTCTATATATGACCCTCTTAGCTTCCTTGCGCCATATGTTCTCACTGGGAAGAGGATACTACAGGAAATGTGTCACCAAGGTACTGGCTGGGATGACCCCCTGCCGGAGATGCTGAAGCCACGGTGGGAGAGCTGGCTGAATTCCACTCTAACACTTCCCCATGGCAGACTCAACGATGCTTCACTACGAACTCTGCTCTACAAAGCTATGGCCGTAGTCAACAGTCGACCCCCTCACTGTGGATAACTTAAACAGTCCCGACAGCCTGGAACCACTCACCCCCAACCATCTGATCAACATGAAATCCGGAAGAGCTCTTCCGCCGCCTGGAACGTTCCTCAGAGAGGACTTGTACGGAGCAAAAAGATGGCGTCGCGTACAGTATCTGGCCGAGCAGTTCTGGAGTCATTGGAAACGAGAGTAGCTTCACAACATCATCGCAAGGCAGCGCTGGCATGCACCGATGAGAAATCTATCAGTGGGTGATATAGTGATGGATATAGATGAACTGTTGCCCAGAGGTGAATGGAGACTCGCAAGGGTCTTAGAGACTGTCAGAGTGTAAAGATGGACTTGTAAGGAGAGTAAAAATCTCAGTGGGAGATAATAGACTGAACAAGAAGGGTGAGCGCCTTAGAAAACTCTCCATAATGGAGCGCCCAGTGCAGAAGTTAGTTCTGTTGTTAGAGGCTTCTTAAGCTCACAACTGGAAATGGACATTGTTGAAAATGTGAAAATTATTCAGAGTTCATGTAATGTAATATGAAAACATTCATAATTTGGTGGGAGTGTAAGTAACCCAATTTGTGTTATGGTTTTAGAAACAGTTTTTTGTTTCGTGTTTTTGCCTGGATTTATCTTGTTTCCTGTTAGAGAGAGGATGCTTTTATTTTGAAGGTGGCTCGCGGAATAAAAACGGAAGTCGCATTGCGCGCGGTTTTTGATGTAAAAGTTATGAAAATATGTTTGAGTTTTGAATGCAAATGGCCAGTATTAGCACTCCCCCGAAGAGGCACAAGCTCTTACGTTGGTTTCTGAATTTATCAATAAAGTCAAAATCACCAGTCAAGTGCAAGATCATTTTTCGGAGGGGTATGCTACAATAGGTGAAGGCAAGCACTTGCAACTGCAAATGTTGAGCCACATGGGGGCAGAATAACTTCCAATTCTGTGTCAGTGTTTTGCCTTTGCTCTACAAACCGACCCAGCACTGGATAGTTGGCGAATACACCCCATAAAACCATCTATAGACCACCTGTAGACCATCTCCAGACAGATTGTTAGCTATGTATTTAACTTATACAGCCAAACTCGTTTTATCTCGTTATACAACACATCTAAAAACTGCTGACAATGTCTTTTCGACCAAGGTGTTTTTTTCTTTTATTGCATTACTCAATACCACAGCACTGTTGCGAGACACGGCATAGTCTGAAAAGCCTGAAAAGCCATAATAACATGGCAGGAATGCTGTACTTGCATATTGTTTGTGATTATTATTGTTTGTAATGAAACTCTTGCTTCTAAAAGAGCCTCAGTCCTATTGCAATGTGACTTTCTTTTTTTTTTAATGCATGCTCATATTTGATTACTGCGAGAGTCAGATAAGTGACATCAAGTCTCCCTAAAGAGGACGGCTCAGATGAGGGTGTTAAATTAAACTGTGATTCGTGGATCGCTGTATGGAGCGGACTTTGAAATAGTTCACGTGCTCCGTTAGTTACCTGCCTCGGTACACACCGTGGCTCCAAGAGGAGTTCACAATCACACACTGAGCTTATGGGTTGAGGCTTGTCCTCGTGTTCACTTGGACTATCATGCTTTTGTAAATAGTACAAGACATCATCTATCATAAAGTGACACGGCACTTTGAGCCAATTGGTTTCCCACTTGCATCGTGCCAGATGGACATTGAGGGCCACAACAACTACATTTTGTTTTCAAACTGATATATTAATGGTGAAGATTAGATTTCCCACCCCACCCCCAACTCGTATAAAATTGTGGTAGTTATAAATCAGCTATAACTATAGTAAGAAGTAAAATATCTGTGCTTGTGTTCACTTTATATGCCACATTCTCATACTTAGAGGGGGGTGGGGGGGGACTTCAGAAAGCACCCGTCCTTATTTTTTGTGCTGAGTCACGTAGCAAGATTAGTTGGCCTTGCACAGGAGTGGTAGTGGAGGTTCACTGAGGTTTTGTGCTGAGTCATTGTTGTGACTCAGCACTCCACAGTGTCAAGGCCAGAGTCTTGTGACCAAAGAGCGCCTCTGACGGAAACTTCACCTCAAGGCTCTGCTGACTGGAACCAGTCGGAGAAAAAAAAAAAAAAAAGGAACAAGAAAGTAGAAAAAAAAGAAAGAAAAAGGAACCTGAAACAAGTCTGGATGTTACGGAGATGATGATGTAGCTGATTTAAACAAAGTGTGTCCACTGGACTTGACCAGTGGAAAAAAAGTGTATAAATTCCCAAATTGAGATTTGATTGAATATTGAAATTTTTTATTATGGCTTTTATACAGTGAGACACCACAGAGTAATTCTCTGGACACACACACACACACACACACACACACACACATTTAAGTGTGAACTTGGACACAGAAACAAACTGGATTTCACAGGGAATGTTTGCGTGTACTTCCACGGCAGAAAGGTTACAGTATTATAGTACAGTGATAAAGACATGCAGGACATATTTATTGCTGTGTTGACACAAGATTGATCGTTTTATTGCTCGGTCATTGACAGAATCCTAAGGCAGATGTGGTTTCAGGTTGTAGAAAAAAACTGAAAGAGAGATGTATTTATAGTAAAAAAAAAAAGAAAATGGCACTTTTACAACAGAGATATTTACAAAAGCCCTGAGAGGCAGGTGAGAATATGTTTTCCCCTTCTGGTGATACATTTTCTAAGTCTAATCTAAATGGCCTTCCCTCCTCTGTTTATGACTAAAGAACAGCTGTTTTTCCCTAATGGCAGATTAATGTTGATTAAAATACACTGCGAGCTAATATCAAAAAATTACAGTAATGTTACAAAAATGTAAAGAAAAAGAAAAATCACCTGACATCCTTTTAACCTGTTTCACAGATGAAAACTAAATTAAGGAACTTAGAAAAAGAATAATTCTCCTGTACTTAAGTCAGAAACACAGGAGGGAAAAAATTGTAGATCAGACATATTCTTCTCACTGGCCTCTCTGGGCTTCCGTAGTTACCTGTAAATCTGGCTGGAAAATAAATGCTGACCTTTTAGAGTCGAGATATTTTGATACACAAAGCAGAGGTGCAACGACTGAGGAGAGAACAGTGATGATCATGTCATGCCAATCATGACACGGGGAGTGGACTTATCAAAATAAAACAGGAAATGCCAGGACCACGACACCAACCTCCGGAAGAACTTCTCACACATCCCCAGAGAGGAGGTTGGGGACATGAAATCCGAGTGGACCATGTTCAAAGCCTCTATTGTGGACGCGGACGCTTTAATTAGGCACACCTTGTAGTACCAGGTTGGACCCCCTTTGCCTTCAGAACTGCTTCAAGGTTCCACGTGTTGTGCGTTCAGAGATGGTATTCTGCATACCGTGGTTGTAACGAGTGGTTATTTGAGTTAGTTTCCTTTCTATCATCTTCAACCACTCTGCTCATTCTCCTGACCTCTGACCTCAACAAGGCTTTTTCGGCCACACAACTGCCGCTCACTGGATATTTTCTCTTTTTCGGACCATTCTCTATAAACCCTAGAGATGGTGCGTGAAAATACCAGTAGAGCAGCAGTTTTTGAAACTCAGACCAGCCTGTCTGGCACAGACAACCATGCCACGTTCAGAGTCACTTAAATCCCCTTTCTGATGCTCGGGTTGAACTTCAGCAAGTTGTCTTCACGGCTAGATCCATTGAGTTGCTGTCATGTGATTAGCTGATTAGCCATTTGTGTGAACAAACAATTGAACAGGTACCAAATAAAGTGGCCGGTGAGTTTACTTTGAGGTCGGCCACTGAAGTTCTCCCCCACACTTGGCACACGGGAGAAGTTTCAGTCGGTTGCAATCTGCCATCTCACCACTAGAGGTCAGATCCTACACTAGACATCAAGTAAAAAAAGAAAGCTGAGGTCTTCAGTTGCTGCCAGTCAGTCTTCCAGAACAGCTTCAGTGTAAAAAAAAAAAAAACACACCCCATGTCTGTATCCCCAACGAGAGCTCTATTCTGTACATTTGTGCTCCTGGCAACAATGCAGGCAACCTTTTTAAAGTTACACCATTTGGGGATTTAACAGTTATGTAGTGGTAGTGTGCTGTTTTTTAATTCCTTGGTTTATTCAGTTAAAAAAAATTGTAGCCTAGAAGGAATCAGTACTGTCACGTGGTTGAACTGAGGGGGAAATAAAATCCCCCTCTTGAGAAGTAAAACCAAAGTAACTCTTTTGACTTCTGTGGGATTTAGGGAGGCATAGTCCTTCATGGGCTGGTACACAGTACAAGGGAAAGTTACGGATTAGACCCAATTCAGATTAGCCAGAGTTATCCGACAAGTTAACTAGCACTCTGGTTTAATAAATGTGTGTGTAAACATTACAGATTTTAAAGCAATATGAAAAAAGGTTGTGTCGCAATAACATATTCAGATGCCACAGTCCAGCTCAAAATGTTTTATTCAGATTAGGAACAGATCAGAAACAGTCACAGTAGTCGTTAAAAATGTCACTCAAGAGGAGATTCATAGGTCATGAGGGCAAAGTCATCACCTTACAAATCGCCTTACTTGAATGACATTTAAAAACCAAAACAGTGACACCACCAGGACATACAAGAACTCATCGACTCTTTAGAGTTAAATTCACGCTCACTGGAACTGGAGGAGAGTTTAAAGCCTGTGCGTCTGACACATTTTTCCGCTCCAGGCTCGACCCTGCGACGTTGCACATTTAGCTCTTGCTCCCCAGGGTGTGCTTGTCGAACAGGTACTCCGCCATCCTGTTCTTGCTGGCGTCCATGCGGGAGAGGTTGGAGATGTGGTCGCCCAGCTTCTTGATGGCCTCCACCTGCTCGTTCAGGTAGTGGGTCTCCAGGAAGTCACACATCTGAGGAACGGGGACGAGAGAGAGAGAGAGAGAGCTTACTACGCGCACTGACGAATCATAAGAGTTTGTGGTTCAGCCTGGACCCTCCTTGGCTGCCCTCTTTGCTCCAACTCATACTTACATGAGGGTCTCCGTTTTGAGAAGCCAGTTTGTGCAGGTCCAGCAGGGCCTGGTTGACGTTCTTCTCCAGCTGCAGGGCACACTGCATGGCCTCCAGCCCGCTCCCCCACTCATCGCGGTCTGGTTTCTACAGAGGAAAAATAAAAAATTATAGCAGGGTGAGCGTTCACTACATTAAGCACAGTGACACGTGCGGCAAGACGCGCGCTCCGTCCTCCGGTCTTTACCGACCTTGAGGTCCTGGAGGAAGATGCGTCCTCCACGGCTGTTCTGGAAGGCCAGCAGCTTCTCGGAGTGCTCCCTCTCCTCGTCGCTGTTCTCCTTGAAGAAATGCGCGAAGCCCTCGAGGGCCACATCGTCACGGGAGAAGTAAAAGGCCTGTAGCGAGGAGGAGGAAGGCAGAGGTTAGAAAACCGGTGATTAGCAGAAGTCGCCCATCATTTAAAAAAAAGTTGTGACAAACAGTAGTTATGCAGCTAAGTAATGGTCAGGCACACGAGTCATGAAGAAGGTCCAGTTGGTTTGGACAAGACAAGCATCGAGTTTGGAGATTGAGGGTAAAATAAATAAAATAGGAGCATAAGCATGACTCGGCATTTTCGACTCGATGAGGTGGGTGGGGGATAAAACACTCCTTATCTGGCAACCATCAGATAAACAAGTGAGAAACGCGGAAAAACAGGAAGCTACCACTCAAGTGCTGCAACACTGCCTTACTTACAAAAAACTAATTAAAAACTTTTAAAGAGCAATTGTATTTTACGTTTCTTCTTTTAACATGTCCGTCAGCCAATGTTTTTTATATTAATACATTAAACAATAGATGCAGATAATTAGCCAACATTGAGACGTACTACGAAGATTAAATAACTAGCTAGCTAAGTGTCGTGTGTCTCACCATGGACGTGTAGGTGTAGGAGGCGAACAGCTCCATGTTGACCATCCGGTTGACGGCGGCCTCGCAGTCGCGGTGGTAGTTCTGACGCACCTGAGACTCCATCTTAGCGCTTCTGGAGGGTTTTGTTCTCTTTTCTTAGCAAAACGGTACAAAAATAAAGCTTCACGGCGACTCTTTGACGGTAGTGTGTTAAAGTAGTAAAGGTTTCTCTCGTGTCCGGAATGCAGGCTAGCTGAAGTAGTAGTCGAAGTAGCGGGACGAAGGCAGAAATTCCGTTCAAACACTGTTGAAGCAAGAACTCTTCTCTTCCCTGATGTGAAATGGCAGATGCTGCGCTCCTCGTATTTATACCCGTGGCAGCGCTCGTGACACACGTTACGTCACGGCGTCTCCGCCAATCACTGAGCTCAGACAGCACATGACAGCAGCGAAGCTACGAGACGAGGGACGAGGGACGAGGGAGCCGCTCCCCCCTCCTCACCCTTCCTCCTCCTTCCTCATTAGTAGAAATCCAATTTTTCATATTCCATTGATTTATTCACACATGCAATGACGAAGCACTTTTTCTATCTCAAAAGACAACAGAGTGCATTATAGTTTGAATTGAAATTAAAATACAGGATAGGATGAGTGTGCAATGTATGTATGTACAAATCATTTCCCCTTTATGTAAGAGGATTCAGGTTTTTCTATCTTTTTTTTTCTGTTTTTATAAAGGGAAAACCCCTCTCCTGTTATTGTATTAACTACAATACATCCGGCCATATTAAAAGATAAATTGGGTCCAAACTGTTTTTTGTTGTTGTCTCAAAATAGGTGAAGGCAAGCACTTGCAACTGCAAATGTTGAGCATCATGGGGGCAGAATAACTTCCAATTCTGTGTCAGTGTTTTGCCTTTGCTCTACAAACCGACCCAGCACTGGATAGTTGGCCAATACACCCCATGAAACCATCTATAGACCACCTGTAGACCATCTCCAGACAGATTGTTAGCTATGTATTTAACTTATACAGCCAAACTCGTTTTATCTCGTTATACAACACATTTAAAAACTGCTGACAATGTCTTTTCGACCAAGGTGTTTTTTTCTTTTATTGCATTACTCAATACCACAGCACTGTTGCGAGACACGGCATAGTCTGAAAAGCCTGAAAAGCCTTAGCATTGCTTAAAATAACATGGAAAGAATGCTGTACTTGCATATTGTTTATGATTATTATTGTTTGTAATGAAACTCTTGCTTCTAAAAGAGCCTCAGTCCTGTTGCAATGTGACTTTCTTTTTTTTTAATGCATGCTCATATTTGATTACTGCGAGAGTCAGATAAGTGACATCAAGTCTCCCTAAAGAGGACGGCTCAGATGAGGGTGTTAAATTAAACTGTGATTTATGGATCGCTGTATGGAGCGGACTTTGAAATAGTCCACGTGCTCCGTTAGTTACCTGCCTCGGTACACACCGTGGCTCCAAGAGGAGTTCACAATCACACACTGAGCTTATGGGTTGAGGCTTGTCCTCGTGTTCACTTGGACTATCATGCTTTTGTAAATAGTACAAGACATCATCTATCATAAAGTGACACGGCACTTTGAGCCAATTAGTTTCCCACTTGCATCGTGCCAGATGGACATTGAGGGCCAGAACAACTACATTTTGTTTTCAAACTGATATATTAATGGTGAAGATTAGATTTTTTCCACCCAACTATAGTATAAAATTGTGGTAGTTATAAATCAGCTATAACTATAGTAAGAAGTAAAATATCTGTGCTTGTGTTCACTTTATATGCCACATTCTCATACTTAGAGGGGGAGGGGGGTGGGGGGGGGACTTCAGAAAGCACCCGTCCTTATTTTTTGTGCTGAGTCACGTAGTACGATTAGTTGGCCTTGCACAAGAGTGGTAGTGGAGGTTCGACTGAGGTTTTGTGCTGAGTCATTGTTGTGACTCAGCACTCCACAGTGTCAAGGCCAGTCTTGTGACCAAAGAGCGCCTCTGACGGAAACTTCACCTCAAGGCTCTGCTGACTGGAACCAGTCGGAGAAAAAAAAAAAAAAAAGGAACAAGAAAGTAGAAAAAAAAGAAAGAAAAAGGAACCTGAAACAAGTCTGGATGTTACGGAGATGATGATGTAGCTGATTTAAACAAAGTGTGTCCACTGGACTTGACCAGTGGAAAAAAAGTGTATAAATTCCCAAATTGAGATTTGATTGAATATTGAAATTTTTTATTATGGCTTTTATACAGTGAGACACCACAGAGTAATTCTCTGGACACACACACACACACACACACACACACACACACACACACATTTAAGTGTGAACTTGGACACAGAAACAAACTGGATTTCACAGGGAATGTTTGCGTGTACTTCCACGGCAGAAAGGTTACAGTATTATAGTACAGTGATAAAGACATGCAGGACATATTTATTGCTGTGTTGACACAAGATTGATCGTTTTATTGCTCGGTCATTGACAGAATCCTAAGGCAGATGTGGTTTCAGGTTGTAGAAAAAAACTGAAAGAGAGATGTATTTATAGTAAAAAAAAAAAGAAAATGGCACTTTTACAACAGAGATATTTACAAAAGCCCTGAGAGGCAGGTGAGAATATGTTTTCCCCTTCTGGTGATACATTTTCTAAGTCTGATCTAAATGGCCTTCCCTCCTCTGTTTATGACTAAAGAACAGCTGTTTTTCCCTAATGGCAGATTAATGTTGATTAAAATACACTGCGAGCTAATATCAAAAAATTACAGTAATGTTACAAAAATGTAAAGAAAAAGAAAAATCACCTGACATCCTTTTAACCTGTTTCACAGATGAAAACTAAATTAAGGAACTTAGAAAAAGAATAATTCTCCTGTACTTAAGTCAGAAACACAGGAGGGAAAAAATTGTAGATCAGACATATTCTTCTCACTGGCCTCTCTGGGCTTCCGTAGTTACCTGTAAATCTGGCTGGAAAATAAATGCTGACCTTTTAGAGTCGAGATATTTTGATACACAAAGCAGAGGTGCAACGACTGAGGAGAGAACAGTGATGATCATGTCATGCCAATCATGACACGGGGAGTGGACTTATCAAAATAAAAACAGGAAATGCCAGGACCACGACACCAACCTCCGGAAGAACTTCTCACACATCCCCAGAGAGGAGGTTGGGGACATGAAATCCGAGTGGACCAGCATGCTGTTGTGTTGTTGTTGTTGTGTGTTGTCCGACCTACACTTGAACACATTTGGAACAACACAGCCATAGTGCAACACTGTGATAGCTCCAGCTCCAACAGATGTTTCCCCTAATGTTTGAGGTATATTTTAACTATATCAATAAATCCTGTCAAAACACCAAAAATCAACAATGATCTGATGAGCTAGAAGAATCTGTGTAGACATCCTTATTATTGTAAATCCATATCCTGTTAAAAAAAATCCTTGCGTTTCCTGTATTTGTAAGTGCTTTCTGATTTTTTGTTAAATAAATCCCAGCTGTCGGACCAAAGACCTTCATGTCCTTCCGTTTCTGATGGTGATCCGATTTTAAGTAGCATTTGGATCTTTTTAAAAAGGAAACATTTTGTTTTACTATATTTTAAACAGATAACAGGACAGAGTTTCATATTCTGCCTTCATTTTAAAGTTGCATGTGCATTTATAAAGAATCTCAAGCGTACGGCAGTACTGTGTATTATGATACTAACATTTCCAGGTTTATAAAATGTGTGTTCACTTCTTTTTCTTTGATTCTGTTGACGAGGTTGACTTTGGTTTTTGGGTTTTGTATCTGGGCTGTCTGCTTGGTTCCACTTTTCTTCAGGTCATACAACTTCCTGCTTGGCCATCACATGTTGGAATAAATCAATTACTGGGGCTATTTGTTCTTTGCTCACTGTTGATTTCACTGACCTCTTGTCACTTTCATGGTCACAGTTCATTTGTTTGTCCTTACATCCTACAGGTCACAAGTTTCCTCTACAGGCTGACGTTAAAGCGGTGGAAATCTGCAACTCTTCCCCTCTCTAGCTTTCTCCGTCACCTTCCTCTTTCATTCTTCCTCCCTCTCGTCTTTTTACGCAGTCGGAATCCAGACACTCTTCCACTGCACGGCGTTTCTCCACATCTCCTCCAGGAGCGAGGGATGCGACCTAGTCCAGTCCTTCCCGCCGGCCTCCTTTTGGCAGGCCAGGCGCAGCGTTTTCAGAGGGCTGGTGCAGGTGTACTGGAGGTACTGGCAGCCCTGTGGCAGGAAAACAGAGAGAGCAGAGCGGGGGGGGGGGGGATATGTGGCCGGGCTTTAGTTGAATTTCAAAGTGAATCAAACCCCACGCGTCTTTTCCCCCCGAATTGAAATGTAAACGCCGGTGTATGCGTCGGTGTTTAGTCCTCACCTCAGCACTGCCCCAGTACCAGATGGCCTTTATGACGCTGTGAGTAGCCAGAGCCGCCGTCAGCTGGTCTTTACTTCCCGTAATGATGTTTACCAATCCTGCTGGCAGGTCTGAAGACTGGAGCACCTAAGGAGACAAACGGGAGGCAGCAAGACCAGTTGTATTCATTAAATAACCCATATAACTCATTTATTAGAATAAAACATTTTATGAAGTTGAAACTTTTGTGAAAGGTTGTTGTTGTTGTTGTTGTTGTTGTTGTTGTTGTTAGGGTGATGACATCATAAAATATGACGACAGACATTCGAAGCTTCGTTGGAAAAACCTCAATAGAAGCCTTGAATGTAAAACAAAAAGACATCGGTACAGCCCTCGTTAGAGAAGCGTTCCCAGACTGAGCATTGAAGGTATTTTAGAATAGTTCTCTCTCACTATTCGATCATCCAATTCAACCGACCTTTTTTAAAAACCTCTGAAGTTATACTCGCTTGTAGTGCCTCACTTTTTCACCGATGCTTTGTACTTTTTTGTCGTCGCTCTTCTCTTTGGCGACAGCACATTTGATATTTTGTGGTAAATGCTTTTATTGTGAAGCATATTTCTAACTTTTGTTCTGACCGACTTGCTGCACGGCACGTTTAACGCCTCATCACTTGCCTGAATGAAAGCCAAGGCCGGTAGCGGATACTTCTCACTGGGGACCATGACGACAGCGTTGCCATTGCCGACGGCTGCCCCGAGAAGTGTCACCATAGAGAGGAGGGGACTCTCGTCGGGGAGGACGATCCCCACGACTCCCAGGGCTTCAGGGAGGGAGAGAGCAGAGCCAGACTGTGGCAGAGGCTGAAGGGAGAGGGGCGCAACAAGAAGTAAATGGAGTTTATTAATAATGCAGCCAGAATAATGCTACCAAGCTTCCTGACAATCATCTCATTTGATCATCATTGGTTTACTAGAGACTCTGTATCATATAAAAAAAGCCTCACTGGAGATCCTCCTTGGACTTTGTCACAGTAAGCCGCCCAATCGCTGAGCCTGGCGATGCTGAGCTCCACCTCCTTATCAGCCTCGTCCAGTGAGAGGCCGGTCTGAACGTTGATTGATGCAGCGATGTCCCGCCTCTTTGCCTCCAGGCCCTTGGCCAGAGAGTAGAGAGACTGAGCGCGTGCAGACGGACTCTTTTTCATCCAGCTAGGGGAGGGGAAGGACGTTTAAATAAATAAAATTATATATATATGTATATCCTAACCATTATTTTAATGAAGATATCTAAACTGGGAATGAGGTTTAAGAACTGTCCTGCATAGACACTGAGCTCACACTGTACTTGTAATGGTTTACGTGTACCGACATGAAGAGCTGTATGTTTATTGGATTCTAGCATAATCATCATGTGCTTTGTTTATGTTCTGCGTATGACTCATTAAATTTCTCAAGTTGGACTTTGACTAGTGATAAACACACACAGCTCACTGGGTTGTGAAATACGTTGCTGCCTCTCTGGATAGTACACAGGTGTGTCCTTGTGAGCATCTAAAAACATGAAATAATGTCTCTTATATTATACTATCTGTCTAGCCGTAAAAATATGTTTCATATTGTAAGAAGGAAAAGAAGAGTGTTTCACCCTCGGCCATGTTGAATAATTTGCTCTGTGTATTTAGTATGTCGAGGAAATGTTGTTGACTTGTTGCTTTTGTATTATTTATCATTACTCAGTTTAATATTATCCCCCGTTGCAACAGTTTACATTGCCCAGGTTTATCCAAATAGACAAAAAAACAAAACGGTGTTAAATAAAAAAAATAATTAAAAAGGGGTGCGTGCGCATCAGCTCTTCACCACATTGGATGTGTAAATGTGTCCACTGTGGGTTACGGTTTGTGACTTTGAAAACACAACAAGTACCTATTTGCAGCAGCAGGCGATTTGTAAATTTTTAACCACAGAGCTGAGTCCGATTGGAGGCTGATTCAGAGCCATGGATTCTAACTCACACAAACCTCAGTCAGATAAAGAATCAATGAGTCATGCAGACTAGACTAACAACTCAACAACCCCTCTGCCCCGACACGTTCTCTGTTATAGGGGATGTAGAGGCTGAGGATGGGAGGTAAACATCAGCCCTCATATCGCCGACTGCCGGTTTGGGTTTTTTGGGGCTGGACTCAACCCACCTTGAAAAAGTTAGTGTATCTTTGTGTGGTTGAGCTCTCACCCAGGCTGGACTTTGACAGCGGCCTCCACGGCGTTGCGGACGTCTTTCCGGCCTCCATCGGGAGAGTAGGCTAACACACTGCCGCCCCCTGGTGACTGCACTGCCACACTGCAGCCAGACACCGACTTACACGGCTTCCCGCCGACAAACTGGAGGTAGACCTTTGGAGCGCTGATGGGAGAGGAGGGAGGAAGCTGAATAACTTTATTGAAATTGAGGATTTTTATCAAGGAGTCTTACTGTTTTCAGGGTGATGACGCCATAATACTAAAGTCAATAAAAATGGAAAATAAAAAGAGACATTTGGTACAGCCCTGATACTTATAATATATTAGTAATTTGTTTATAATGCAGCTATGATGCCTTCTGACACCTTATAAACATGACTTAAAGTAAGAAAAAAAGAAAAAGAGCACTATAAACTCACCTGGCAGGGTCCGAGTCATCAGGAATGATAGCTGGGGACGCTGCTGTTCCAAACTTAGAGTAGTCCATAGAGACAGGGGAGGAGCGAGGAAGAGGAGGGGAGGAAGACGAGGACGGGCGTAGAAACTGGTACAGACCCTGGCAGATAGCGGAGAGCAGGTCGTTAGGTTTGGTCTCTGCCGTGGCTGGTGTGTAAGTAACAAAGTCAAAAATACCTCCTGTCCTCCGTCAGTGCAGGTGCCGCTGTCTTTGTGACCGGAGACGGGCAGACAGGGGTCAGACACCGAGTGGGAATTCACCCACACTGAGCCAACTGACAGACTGAGGAGGGAGGAAGAAGGAGAGAACATCAGTAGGGAGTAAAAGATCCTTCTCTCAGCAGACAGTTGGACAGGAACAGAAATAACAACATTCAAACAAGTCAAAAGTGTCGACAGAAGTCTCAGGGAGGAGATGACGAACAGGAAACAATCATTACAGGAGTGTGAATGCGTGTACCTCTTAGCCGTCTCCAAAGCCAGAGTGAGGTCTTCAGTCCAGATGGAGGCTGCCTGGCCATGAGGACTGTGGTTCCCTGTGGAGAACAGAGACCGTTACTGTGGCGCAGTAGTAGAACACAAAGTGCATTACTCTTCTGAAATCTGTTTTATTGAACAGAAAACAATGGAAATGTGGCAAAATGCTCCACATAACATCTCAACGCCGTCTCTCACAAAGCGCTCAAAGGGAACCTAACAGTCTGTCTACATCCACGGAGGCTTCCTCACCCAGGGCCACTGCCTCTGTGTTGCTTCTGAAGGTCATGAGAGGCAGCAGGGGTCCGGGAGAGGGGTTGACCACGAACGGAGAGGAAGGGGCCGCCCCGCAGAGCACTGTGGGAGGGTACCGAGCACCTGAAGGGGGGGCAGCGCAGGACTGAACCAGCTGGGGGCAGAAAGAGGAAAAAGTAAGAAAACAGAAAACCATGGTCACGGCTCATTATTATTTTTAAACTCCTTCATTTTCCTACTTTTTGGGTCTTGGCATACATTCAAATAATGTGTGAACCCACTCTCCTCCCAGACACTTATTTGGACCATTGCCAAGCACAGCTTTTTCTTCATGTTTTCTGACTAACCGTGGCCCCCTGCTGCTGAGCGTCCCGTACGGCAGCGTCCACCAGGCCCCTGTCCCCGTCACTGTGCAGGGCCACACACTTCATCCCCGCCATACGGAGCCTGAGACGGGCCACGACGCTGTCCAGCACACTCTCCTGCACGCAAAGCACCCAGTGGACCTGAGCGGACAGAGGAAGGGAAAACTGTTCAAGGGGATGGTTTGGATTTGTTTTTGAAGCGGGGTTGTGCGAGGGTACTGATCCGTAGTCAGTCGGCACGCCCCTGGTTTGGAGAAACAGACAGGAGTACATTGCTGTACTCCTGTCTGTTTCTCCAACTGTCGCCCCCGTCCACTGCTGTGGACTTTAGCCACCTAAAAGAAAGGCCCACCGTGTCAGTTTAGGTGAACGCAAGTCACACAATAAAACTAACTAACTAACTAACTAACTAACTAATCGATCGAGGCAGCGGTAGACCAGCAACTCCTTTGTTCTGTGGTGAATAGTTATTGTTTTTGTCAATGGAGTCTAGTCGCTTTAAAAGAGCACACTTGAAGGACTCAGTCCCCCGTGGGAAAGGGCCGTCTGACAGCAAGGCAAAGCGGTGAAAATATTCTAAACATAGCGTACACTGAAACTGATATTGATCTTTTTTTAGGGGTCTAAAATGCGTCCCGCTGCGTCCCCCGTCCACAGCAGTACATTGCTTTGCTCCTGTAGGGGATCCTCTTTAGTGCAAATCACCTCTCTTTTCTTCTTGAAGGCCGTCTCTAGCACTGCGTCCACTGCGCTGTCGATGTCGGCTGACTCAAAGACGATGAAGGGACACTGAGCGCCGATGTTGGGGGAGACAGAAACGGGAACACCCATCCCCGCTGTGGACTTACACAGCGACACCCCATCCTGACAGCAGAGGGGAAATATTGTGAAGTCGGAAATGTTAAGTAACATTTAAAGCGGTTTTGAAAGCTTTATGAACAAATGTATAGGAGGGCTGTCAACGTTCTGGTTGGGGATGCAACACCAGTTTCCTCACGCGCACCTGCTTGTTGCCGCTGTAGGCGACGTAGCCGACGCTGGCGTTCTGGGCCACTC
Source organism: Ophiodon elongatus (assembly GCA_016806645.1). Classification (NCBI taxonomy): domain Eukaryota; kingdom Metazoa; phylum Chordata; class Actinopteri; order Perciformes; family Hexagrammidae; genus Ophiodon; species Ophiodon elongatus. The sequence continues at coordinate 244,441 of JACSYO010000349.1, forward strand.
TGGCACACAGCGACATGTCACTTCCTGTTAGGACGTTGAGAGCCCCGGCAGGAAGTCCTGCTCCCGTAAAAAGCTGCGCCAGTAGGAGAGCTGGGGGGGCGCTGCTCCGACCGGGGACAACGATGACGGAGTTGCCTAAAAGGAGGCCCGAATAAATCAGAACTCAAAACACCTCTCAGAACAGTTTTGAAGAAAAAAAATTGGATTTGATCAGGAGCTGGAAATTTAACCAAAATACTAATTTGATAACAAACTGCAGGCTGCTGAACGCAGAGCATCCAAGCCATGAGCGTGCGTTTACATAGAGGTGCAGGACTTATAATATTGCAGTGAAAACTCAAGGCCACAGAGAGTTAAAGGTCACAGGAGCAAAAGAAAAAAACCCAGAGGGTTAATTATAATAGATCACACGAGAAAACAATAGAGTAATCATTAATTGCAGCCTTAGATTTTATTCTAAGCTATAAGGGAACTTCCGTGTGTGTGTGTGTGTGTGTGTGTGTGTGTGTGTGTGTGTGTGTGTGTGTGTGTGTGTGTTACCCATGGCCAGTGCTGGTAGGACTTTGAGCATTAGGGAATAGAGAGAGCAGTCATCAGAGGAGACTACTGCCACCACACCTGGGAATCAGGAAAAACAAAAAAGGTTTAACATAAAAATAAAAACAACTCTACTGAAAGTGAAAACAAACACCAAATCCCACGTTAACCTCACCCAGCGGCGTCCAGTCGGGGACGAGAGCGTCTCGGAGCTGCGCCCAGCTGCTGTAGTACTGCAGCAGTCGGACGAGGCTGGAGGGCGAGCAGGAGGCCTCGCACAGCTCGCACAGCTCCGACACGCACGGGCCGTGCTGCCCGAGAGCGCTCGCCGACCTGTCGGCGGAGGACAGGACCGTTAATCGAACGGACGGAGGGTGCTGAGGTTCCCGAGGTGTGTGGAGGGTGAGTTTGTTCCTACCTGAGCAGCACTTTGGCCCTCTGGTGGCAGCTCAGGTCCCCCCAGGCCTTGTTGCCCTTAACGGCGGAGGAGGCACACTGGGAGACGTCGTCCTCCACGGCGCGCACTGTGCTGCACACGTTACCACCTGGAGAGCAACGGAAAAACATGTGTGTAAAGAAAAAAAAAAGAAAAAAAGAGCCCCAAGTGTAAGCTGTGTTGGTTTTTCTAGCGCTCTCACCTTTAGAATCAGTCAGGGAGCGACTCTGTCTGTCTTCCGGACGGACAAACTTGCCATCGATGAACAGGCCCAGAGAACGGGAATGGTGGTCCAGCCAGGCCTGGTGGAGAGGAGAGAGAGTCAGTCGATACTCAAGCTGCTGAGGGAGCTAAACACACACAACACACACTTTCCAGCAGCTGAGTTTTCCAGGTCCACAGCATTCAGAGGTATTGACTGTAAATAGAGCTCAAACTGGAACGCTGATACACTTTTAAACACAACAAAAAACATATTCAACCAATTTAGCACCTCTTTTTTAATCATCGTTTAAGACTCCTCTGCCCATCTACATCCACACAGCAAAAAGTATTCCGAGGCCTGTATTATTTCACTCATACTTCACAGCGACCTTACTTTGGATTGTTAGGTCGTTGAAATAAACTCTCATTTTTAGCTGAAAAATGTGCACCATTGTGTATGTTATGTGAGTGGGCATGAAAAAAAAGAAGAGGTGCCTTGGTTTAATAGAAAAAGTTGGGGATGCACTGGAATGTGTGACACACAAGACCCCCAGAAAACGGACTGCTCTCTCAGCTCAATGTTAGACACAAGCTTGCAAAAGGGGGGGGTTTAGGGTTCTCGCTTGCACATTTTGAAAGAGACCACTTTCTTTCAAAAGCACTTTGTGAGCGAGAGAACAGGAATATCTCTTCACAGCTCGCAGGAAAGCGTAGAAAACTGCTCGTCTGACTTTGGAAGGAGCGCACGTAAGTCACAGAAATGAAGGGAACATGGCGGAGCGTGTGTCAACTATTTACAGACAGGAGACCAAAGTACAGAGCTGACCTTCTCTGTGCAGAAGGTCAGATGTGACATCATCATCTTCGTCAAATTCCACAGCCAACCTAACATTTATCTTTTGATGACCTGAAAAAAGTCAGTCTCCTGTTCCACTATGAAGACCGACTGCAGGGACGAGGTCAACTATGGGACAATCTTGGAGGTGTTTCACCAAACTACCAGGACACTATGACAACACATTTAGGGACTGAACTGGGACATGGCACCTTTTTTATTTTTTTAATCCTTAAACAACATGGACCAACAAATTATTATCGTACAGTGCTGCTTAAGAATATATATATATATATATATATTTTTTTAATATATATAAAAAAAATAGGCTGACATATGCAAATCTGACAACTACACTGCTTACTTCCGAAAGTCTTAATTGTTGGATTTGAGAGACCCTGAGTGTGAAGATTCCCCTTCAGAGGAAACAAGTGTCCAAACATCTGGCCTCACCCGTGACATTTCATAACACAGTGCTGTACAGTCTCAGTCACGTGTTTGTCTTGTGATCTGCAGACTGCGAACAGTTAACGTAGTTAATGAACTTCACGTGGGTCAAATGCTCTGACGGGAACATGCCAACCCCAGAGTGCAGGGAAACATGCTCATAATATGAGCCGTAAAGCAGCATGAAATAGTGTTATTATGGTAGCTTTACCTGTGCAGTGGCAGTGCTGGAAGCTGCTGCTGGTCCGTACTCCATGCTTAGGAAGATATCGTGCACTGTGTTGGCGGTGCTGCCAGCCATACTAGTTACAAGTGAGTGAGGAAGGAGGTCTCCACGGGGCGCTTCGTGCTCGGTTTCCGGGCGGCTTTCAAGGGAGAAAACGTTTACTTTTAAGTTCTTAATGAGGGGAGAGCGCTGACAGGAAGGCGACTGAGGTCCCGCTCACTCTACGTCAAAGTGCAACGTACCGTTACGTCCCTCCCACTGTGAAAACGAACGTGCAGAGCTAACTAACTTGACAGACGTCAAGCGAGAGGGTTCCCTTCTGCTTACTTCCGGTGTCGAGTCCGGTTTGTCCGGGTTCATTCACTAGACTGGATAAGCAAACAAAGTAATATGTGTGATTTTTATAAGCTTCCGAAATCTAATTTAAATATGTATTTTATATGTATTTAAAATGTTGTTAAAACACTAGTTGTGTTTTAGAAGGTGGTTCCGCTCTGTGTTACGTGACGCGTGTTTGATTCATTTTCATGAGCGTAGTAATTACTGTAAGAAGATAATGGGATAACAGTTTATTAACTGACCCGTAATAACTATTCGTTGACTTCACATTTTACAAAGGTGAGATGATTTTACCGCTCTCTCCGTTACTTGTGGAACCAAAGGATCGCAGCCTCGTGTTCCGCACGGAGGCATTTTGTCAACGGACCCGAAAACGAACGAGTTTGCGCCGTACTCACAAGGAAGTGCGGAAAAAAAATTGGTGCGCCTTTTTCAGCTGAGTTGGCTCATATCAAAAGCTGGTGATTTGTTGGTCTTATTATTTATACAACCCGAAATAAATAGTCCCCAAAGTAGGGAGTAGTGATCGGCCACGGGCGACACACGTAGCACCTCTGAGAATGCCCCGGAGAAAGGTAAGACAGATGTTTGCAGCAGTCGTTCGGCTGCAGGTCGGACACACAACAACACAACGTCATAGTTCATGTCCGCCACACGTCTAACTGTGCGGGAACACCTGTGACCGCCTGGGAGCTGAAACGCGGCCCTACAAGACGCCGCTAATGGGTCGTGGATGTGTGTTGACTGCGGACGTTAGCGGGTCACTCGGGTTGTGTTGTCGCTAAAAAGCTACGCGAGCTAACGTTTGTTGCTGAGTTGCATGAATGTGCTGCAGTTAATGAAGCGTGGCTTCTTCGTGGTGCAGGGAGAAGAGCTTTGAACATTTGGGCTTTTACGAAATTCTGTTGAGCTCTTCCACCAGCTGGTGGGCTGCGTGGAGAGGCTGACCTCCGGTTGAGTCACTAACGGCGGTGTTAACCGCTGGAAAATGGAACAGGCTGTTCTTTGAGTGCGCGGATGGAAGCGGAGCGTCCGCACCAAAACAACGCCGCGATTGGCCAGAATCTGGACAGGCTTCGCTTTCATTGGTCCGGCGCTCTCAAACCCCGCCTCATCTCCAATGTGATTGGCCGTATGCAAATTAAGCCCTCGGCTTCTTGTTGTGAAGTTGTCAAACGCACTTAACGTCTAATGTGCGCTGTACTCCACGCTGTAGTATAGACACGTTTCACTATTTATTCTCCTCTTTGTATATTGTTTGTTACTGTTACTATTACAATGTAGTTAATGTTTAATTACCATTAATAGACAAGTAGCCTAACAGCAGGATTCATTTTACACAATTTACACATTAATTAACATTAGGTTTGTACAAAGCTTTCTTATTTTGATTTGATCGGTATCTCTGAATAGCTTTAGTGTTATTTGGTTTGTTTTCATCTTTTTTTCTTTCTGTCTTCATCGCGCTGTAACACATACTTTACCCACGTGCGCGCCAATAAAGGATCATTATGTCCTATTAATGTATTTGTTTGGGTGGCCCTGTGTAAAATCAACGTGACACATGTAGTAATTGGAAGAATAAATAAATACGATTGTGAACTACATATTAAGCGCAACGAGTGAAATGCAGACAAATCTACACATTATTCTTTCACCACATTAATTCATATCAAACAATTGTGGGTTGCCCACTCCTATAATATCCCATTTGGGTTATTATCTCAGAGGGTACAGTATGTTTTTTTTTTTTTTTATATCTATGCAAATGACATGTTGGCTAGTACTGGAGTCCTCTTGCCCCACCCCCACCCTGCCGGATTTCTGTGCCTCTGGTGGGGTGAGGTGAGCATCACCCCATTCGTTCCGTGTGGCAGGCGGACAGGCAGCCTGCACTTTCGACTAAATGATGAGGTGACACAAGTTTATGGCACGTTTCATTAGTTAATCTGTCTCTGCTGAGTTGTTGGGCGCGTTTATTATTATTATTTTTTGTGCTAACAGTCTTTTCTAGTCCACTTAATTGACTACGAACTGGGACCTCACGCGGAAGGTGCGCTCGGGCGTTGTGGTGAACTGGGGGGTGTTGGTACAATAGATGCGCTCGGCATTATTGGACTCGGACCCGCGGCAAATGGCGATGAGGCTGATTTTGAGCATTTATTGACAAGTCCATCGTGGCAAGAGGGGGCGCGGAGCCGGAGGAGAGGCGGAGGGGGTGATGCTCCTCCCCCAGCATGGGATCTTTGTTGAATTACCCGATGGTAAAAACAAACAAACAACAAATAACTCACAAACACACACACACACACACACACACACACACGCACACACACACACACGCACACACACACACACACACACACACACATCTTTCCTAACATGCAGCCTCACTTCATTCTGCTGACCCGTCTGACACCTATCCCACGCTGGCAGCTGATGACCCTTGTTGTTTCAGAGGACCGCCGGCAGCAGCTCGGACGGGACGGAGGACTCGGATTTTTCCGCCGACCTCGAGCACGCGGAAGCTTCCGAG